>JABSTQ010009691.1:600000-1062935 GCA_013358835.2 Ixodes persulcatus
CGTAACGACAGCACTGATTTCGGTTTAATTTTTTTGCAGTCGCTAAGGCATGCTATTAGCGCTACACTCTGACCAAGGGAAAACTTTTGACAGGCACATGGGAAAAACAAAAGTGCTCAACTCTGAGCGTCCGAAAGACGGGGATTTACTCTTACTTCCCGCTGTCGGATTGATAAGTGCAACGCTTCATTCGCACGTTGATGAGCGGCCCGAGTGGGTGCGTAAATGAGAAAGATACGGAATGGGACACAAATTTACCCGTGTCATAATGTACTATCGCTCAAGTGGCATAAGTCATCTGGCTATAGCCCTAATTGTTTCGTTTTTGTCAGTGACGTTTCCAGCTGGAATGTTGCTAGGCGGGCACAACCGCACAACGTATACTGTTAGAATTGTGATGACCACGCACCACGCTTACTCACAACCTCACGAGAAGCCCACGACCATGCCATTGCCAACTGTAATAAAGCAAAAAATACACAGAAACGGAAATACGACTAAACGGTTCACGAAGATATCTATGCACATGGCGACTGAGTTTTTCTGAAATCTCCTCTAGAGAAACAAGGGCTGCCATCCAAATTCTATCTCTAGCAGATACAAAAAGAAACAGGAAAAATGTCAGGTCATGAACCATAAACGTTTGAAGAGACTAGCTGAGGTAAAAAACCCTACCATGCTGTCTACGGTGCAATACATTACGAATAATGGACGACCCGGCTACTAATCCCCCAGTTCTCCTAGACTACCCAGATTTAATGAACACACAAGAATATTATGAACATGTCAACGTTTCGTTTGAAAAAGGTGAGCATTTCGACGATGAGTACGTCGACGCAGTTGAGGGCTTGCCGCTAGTAGCGATTTCAGCAATGGTGATGATGCAATTAATGCAAAGGTGCATCTGTTCCTCTTGACAACCTAGATGAAGCAAATGGCTTTGGCAGCCAGATAAATACACCACCCGTGGACGACAGTGACCTGCGAGACGAAGCTCAACCTGCAGTCACTTTCCTTGAGTCCCAGATCTTGTTACACCACCGGAACCGCCCGACGTCTTCGTGCACTTCACGGAAGAAATAGTATCGAAATAAAAATTCAGACCACGAGACTCTTTGAGGCGACCTACGTGATACTTTGATTAAATAATTCGCAGGTGATAAATTAAGCTCCGAGATGACAACTTTTCCAACAAGTGGGAGGGTGTAACGGTGTGTGTAAACCGAGAAGCATGAAGTGCGACGGTTAGAAGAAGTGTGCTTCTGCGAAAAAAGAATGCGAACGCTGAGATTGTTTTTTAGCGTAACATGAACGTCCACTAATCAACGTCGGGAGCATGTTACACATTTTACATTTTTCACAAAAAATCGTAATTTCAGTTCAAATCAGATGTAATGTTTCCATAGCAAATGTTGCGGACCTAACTCAGCTGTATAGATACATTTTGTAGCAAACGCTTGTCCAGCACATCATCAAAGAAAGAAGTATATACCAATAAATAAGGAGTTCTCTTCCTGCCCATGTAAAATTTAAAAGAATATTTGAGGAGTTCCTTCGTGATATGGATCACAATAGACATGGTAATTAAATATGGCAATGGCGACGTGAATCCTGCCTTATGTTTAGGCAAGGTAAAATATACAGGAGTATCCCTGGCGGTGTGAACAAACTTGTTTCCTCGAACACGCCATTAATACAAATATACGATGCTAAGTGAGGCTTCTTATGATTTTTATACCAAATCCTTTTACATGCGTCTTATTTTTTTACTTTTTTTATTTGTCGCTGTGCCGTTTTGACTGTTTGTTTGCGTCCTATTTGACGCATACAGTGTGCATATGTGTTGTTTTGTCGCATTCTCAGTGAAAACGCCCACCGTAATGCCCCTGAATGTGCTTCTGACATTAACCACTACATATTGGCTTTATTTATATACGGAACTTGCAACCTCGCAGATGTAATGGCAGCACTTTGAAGCGGATGTTTGAAGATATTTGCTGACCGAACGCCTTGTAATAGAAAATAAAGGAGAGAAAAATTCTCCCAATAGTAATCCCTGGTTATACACGGATAGAAACAATGCCGCATTGACGTCAGTCAGTTATATTGCACTTTATTAGTCTTCTGTTAATAAAAAACACTGCACGGGATTATTTGTTTTCACAAACTCAACTGCGCCATAAATAGTTGAGTAATCCGCTTTGGTTATTTTATACCCAAAAGCTCCAAAAATAAATTTGTGGTGAGGCCGAAATTCGAAACAAAAATATTTATATTTCTTCACCTATATTTTTTTATATTCTTTGTGCATAAAAATATTCATTTAAAATAGGTTGATAGTATTAAAGTGTCAACGAAAAAAAAAAACAAGTGAAGTGACAACTTCGCAAGTTTCTGGTTTCTTACGCATATTTTTAATGACTATTATCTCACACACTCTGCAAGAACAGGTGATAAGATATACCATTAGAAATCATTCAAATGTAACTTTACATAGCTCAGAATAAAAGATCACACATTATAGTCCACGACAGTATAGATGTTTTCCCAATTTCACATCAGAATCACATGTGCTTTTTTCTTTAAAAAATCGCGTGTTCTTCCTTAGTGCCAACGACGTTGTTTGGTGTTTATTTTTCATAATCAACTATTTTTAATAAGAAAGTTACCTTCGTCTATAATTTGGCGGCTTTGAAAGGCGTTTTGCAGCTTTCCCAACGCCACGGTGACAATTACCTTGCCGTCTACAAGACTTACATTCATACAATGCTTCAGGAAGTTGACAAATAGTCTCTCCAACAAAACAAAGCGATTATTTTGTCACGTGATGAAGTTCACGTGCAATAACAGTTTCCACAATTTTCAGCCGCGTAATCCAAAATGATGGTGTTGACCTTGAGTGGTCAGGTCTCTTGTAGCTGTTGACCTTGTCTTGGCGTTGCAGTATCTGGTGTGAGAAACGCCTTGATGAACATCGGTCCACGAGGAAGTGTGAGGCACGGACACAGGGGCTCCGCCTTGCATCCGGAGACACTGTACAAAACGAAATGCTTAAACAAATTCACCAATCGTCACCTTTGTACACGTTCATTTTTCACTTTAGAGTGTTAAATCAATAAACCTCATCAATCTGCACTTTCCCCATTCCAGTTTCAAGTTTTCCCTAACACTAAGCTTACCAGAAGATATATTTTTGTTTAGACAAGATTTGAGGCCGTGTCCAGGTGTGAGTAATTTTCTTTATATAAGACTTGCCAGAATAGTCGGTGTGTTAGGTTTAGGTTCGAATATGTTTCAAAGGTGTTGGGAGCCTCTTATTGGCTCGACAGTGCTGATGCGAGAAAGTCTCCTTGCCCAACCGGTTTTATAATACCAGCATTATCTGCGGTGGTGTCAGCAAACTGCTGTCAGGAGGTCCGAAACGCAACTTTGTCGACATTGCTCATGCATTGTGGGCTTTCTAAATACCTACCTAATGACCACTTTGTTTTAAATGTCTGGTCACAGGCCTCAAAAAACGCAATATGTCGACCAAATAATTTATATGATCGCTGCAAACTATAACCTAATTACCAAATTCCTCGCTGCAACTGCTATAAAAACTTGTGATGTGCAAGCACAGTTAACTCAAACGCTATATACACCATTTCTAACTAACAAGTCGTTTAACCATATACAAGCTTCACGAGCTTTTGAACATAACATTATCATGATAACAAAAAAATAACAAACGTTTGACGTCGTGCTGCAAAAATATCAACAATGTGAAGACTCAAACACAGAGGTTGAGGAAGGCCGCCAATTAGCACCTGATTGGCTTTTACTTTGCGAAAAACTGACAGGTCATTAGATCCAGAAGTTCTAATTCGCTGCAAAACGCGACACAAGAACGAACATCGCACCCAAGTTGGCACAGTCAAATATTCTTGAGCACTTTTATACAGTATAGGTCGGTGCGCGTGCATGCACCAATGATTATCATTTTTGTATTTATAAATTATAATTATCAGGGTAACGTGTGTTCACACTAGAAACTGAATCCGGCAAATATGCTACGGCTTCAAAGATGCCAATGTGTCCCCACTGTCTTGAAGCAGAAGGGCGAGGCCGCCTTCCCACCAAGGAAGTGAGAACGTGCTCTTCAGACCCTGTCTTTATAAAATATATGTAACGTAGATCAATCACATACTTCCATGCCTTGCACAAGACTTGAATCTTCAAAGGTTCATGCAACGCATTCGGTGTCTTTTAAAATAAAATAGTACTACAACAAATACCGTAGTTTCCGGGCTGGGTGTCACACCGGTCTGTAAGTCGCATCCTTTAATAAATGGCCGTTTTCACAAAGTTGGTACTTAGGTCGCACCATGATATAAGTCGCACTTAGATTTACACGGTTGGGAAGGGGGAACTCTGTTGACAACTCCGCATATGTGTATTGTGACCGTAATATGTGTGCACGCGGTACCAAGTTCTATTATTCTCGTCATCGAGTTGAAGGAGCGATATAACCACCACATTAAAGTTGCGCAGTTAAGGTTCATAATGATTAAAACAAATGCATATACGTCGCAACGTTGCATAACAATTAAAAGTTTGCTCTGATGCGGTCTGCACGAACTTTGAATTGTACGAAGGTGACTCCGTAAAGGAGGTCAGAAGATTTCCTCTTAGGCGGGCGCTATACCAAGCATGTCTGATGATTGAGGAAGCTTCGAGGGAAAGGGGATGCGCCATTCTCCAGGTGTTAAGATGTGCACACTGCAGCGAATATCGTTTCGCTTGTTATTTTACATACAGCATTTAAGGGGTAAAATACTCATAAATATATTGACAATCTGTTTGAATGGACACTACTTAATCACTCTTTGTCATGTTTTATGGAATATTTGACTCGTTAGGGCACTGATATACCGAAAGTAAGACGCCATACCGCCTCAGAGGTACCACCTGGAAGCGACGTTAGACTCCGTAGCAGGTGCTGGTACCTACTACCAAGTAATTGCCAGCCGATCTAACATCATCGTGTCTTTTAAGCGCTGTTATCGCAGAAAAGTTGTACCCTACTCCAACTCACCCCTCTCCTTTTAATTTTTCTATGTATGATTCATTGATGAATTTAATACAGGCATTAATTGGGGAATAATTAGCATGACCTCTAAGGACTCGTCTGCATTTTGGTAAAGAGATGGGGTAGAAGGGATATGAGTGGGATTACGTCTTTTCGAAGATGAAGTTTCATCGAAATCGGGGAGTGTGTTTCGGGGTTTATATTTTGCCGCATTCTGATCTTATTAAACTCTTACCAGAGTTTAATCTTGTGAGATTGCAAATTCTCTTGAAATAGAACTTTAAATTTTTAATGTTTTCTATTTAAAAAAAAATAAAAGCACAAAATATTTTGCTGTAAACATCTGCTAAATTCAAAAGAACGTGCTACGAAATAATATTTCTTTGGTTGGATTTGGTGTTGCAATTGGCAATACTAATCGGTCCAGCGACACAACTTACAAACGCGTGCTGCTTCGATAAATATAGATACCTTAAAATTTCTAACCTCCAGGAGGTAGTCGCTAAAGGCTTGTTTTCATCTCATCCTATTTTATCACTCTACCCCCCATGGCTACGTGCGCTAGTAGTAAATGGTGTAATAAAAAAACTTTAACGGCCTCCCCCCTCGCATCTGCTTTTTATAAGATCCTTATGGTCTACTGTTACAAACAAATTACGAATGATTGCTACGGGAAACACAAATAGGTCGGTCTAAACTGGAGGCGAAAACACTTGCTTTTGCCGTGACCCAGAATTACAATGACTGTTGTCCAAACTGCCGAATGAACCTCGACGACATTAACTGTAAGAGCCCTTACGTGAATGATCCTAGATTTGAAAGTGAACTGGGGTCGCAATTACTCAGGAGAAGAAACTCTGTGCTCCAAAAAAATGTCTTTGTGGAATACCGTTTTTTTATAATTGGGACATCGAAATTCTAAGCGTTTTTGGATAAATCTTAATTGACGAAATTATAAAGTCGGGTGTTCTCCGAATTCTTTTATTTATCCATAAACACAGAACCTTAGATATAAAAAAAAACAAAAAAAACAAGAAATGCACTAAACGCGGTTCCAAAGGCCTTCCTCTCGCAAGATGCCAAGAAGGGCGTCCAGGACAGCCTTGCGGTGTTGTGGGGTCGCGGTGGGATGCGTACATTGTTGCGCGCACGCAGAATTACCTGTCTAACCTCCGGGAGATGGGTCCACGTTGCTTCACAGTATGTCTGGAGCTCCGGCCAGTCCGGAAAGAGATGCTCTACGTTGGCCCAGGTCGCTCTTTATCCGAAGGCAAACTTAAAAGACTGCAGTTCCGGTTTCTGTATCTAAGAGCGAGTGAGTGTCTACGTTGTAATAGCGGTCGACAACTTTAGAAGAAAATAATATCTGTATTAACACTGATAAATTAAACGTATATATATTTACAGCTAAATATTCTCGGTTAGTTCATGGCGTTCGTCTCGTTCCGATTGCTTGAGTTCAGCTGGCGTTCCGCCCGTTCACCATCAGTGTCAGTTCTCGATCTTTTTCTTTCTCTTCTTTCGCCGTCTTTTCGCGTTTCTTTTTCAAATGTGCGCAACCCCACTCCGAGCAAAGGAATCACAAGGGAAATATTTACTCTGTCAGTTCAAGGTAGAGCTACTGCAGGGGGCACCGTAGCGTATTCTCTTTTAAATACGCAACAGTGCCAAAGTCATGGTTGCTTCTCATAAAAGATCGAGGTACACCTAAGCATTCCTTATGAGTTGTGAATGCGAAAGCATGCAAGCCACTCGTCCGCTTCCTTTTTCATTTGCTGCGTACTTTTCGTCGCCGGTCGGCGCGTGTGCTCCCCTGGTGACCTTGGACGCTCCGCGCTGATGGACACGGAACGTCATGACATGAGCGGCCGTGGAAACTGACGAGCGCAGCGGCCAGTGGGAGCCCCGTCGACGCGCGCCAGCCAATGGAACCGAAGGAAACTATCTGCCGTTTTCGCGCTTCAGACTGATGACGTGAGCTCGCTCCATGAGACAGTTAATGCTTTCGCATTAAACGTGCTTGCTTGACAGGCGTAACTGCAGCACCTGTTCGGATCCTTCGAAGTCTGGCAGCTACCCAGAGCAATCAGAAGAAACAGGGTTTCCATATTAAAAGATGCAAAGCTTCATCTCTGATGAAAGAAAGATGGCTCTTGTAACCGAAAGTTAGATATCGGTTATTGTTCGCGTGAATGAAATTTTGGACTGTCTTATGAGATATATTTTATTGGTGTGATCGGGAGTTGATAGTCGTGGGTTTGGGGTTCCTATCGCAAAAAAATGAAAACCTTGAATGTTATCCTGTAGATATTGCTGCCTCACATGAACTGGTTTGTGTGCGTTTCAATCTACACTGTACATACTATGTTGTGCGCCGGTTATTGTTCTCCTAAAGCATGCATTTTTTTTTGCTCCGAATTACATGATGCGTTATGCTCAAATACAACTAGGATTCCTCTTGTACGATTTGTACTCGGTAATTTTAACATTCCCTTTATCGACTGGCCTGGTGCGTTTCCGTTTGCTAGTAGGAATCATTCAACGTACTTCGAGGTTCTCAATTCATGTTCAGATTTTTGTTTAAACTTGTTGGAGAACCCAGTCGACTCACTGATTCTATGGCCACTGTACTAGACCTCATTCTTTCCTTTGACTTCGATCTTTCCTCTTCCATAAGCTACCTGTCAGAAAACGATGTTTATTGATTCGACTCGGGAGCGGATTACATGAAGGTACGCCACGGCTGGATCTCGGCGTCTGTGGCTTTTGCTTGGCTTGGCTTTCCTGACATCTGTGGCGTTTGCTTGGCTTGGCTTTCTTGACACTACCTACTGGGTGTTAGCGATCATTTTATTCCGCATATAAGTTTAGTATTTACCACTTCAATATCTATTCCAAGTAAATGAACAAAAGATTTCTTTGAGAATAGCAAGGCAAATTTTGGTGCAATAAACAATGAATTAGCTGGCTTCCTTGATGAAATTCTCCTTAATTTCTTCGAACGTTCGGCTGAACGCAATTCGAACGTATTTAGAAATAAATTTGTGTCTCTGACAACATTGTTCGTTCCATTTGAATCTGTTAAATCTAATTCCGTGTCTCCTTGGTGTAATGCAAAACTTATTCGCCTTAACAATAAAAAAAAAAAAACGTTTCTTCCTTACTGCAAATCTATCTCGTAGTGACGCACGTTGGGAACTTTATAAAGCGGCTGAGGATGCTTATAAATTAGCCATCAAGGATGTCAAGCCAAACGTCTAATGTGACCTTACCCTCTACGTTACCTAATAGTACAAAACAACTTGGAGTTTTATGAATGAAACAAAAGCAGCGTACTTTCGCTCACTGAAAATAAAAGTGTTGTTATTCCAAATGACCATTGTGCCTCTATTCTATATGATATATTTGCAAAATCATTGTGTAAGGATAAAGACTGCTGCCACCTTATGTACCCTATACTTATGTCTTTTTTCCGAAAGGGCCCACTTGTTATTGACTATGACGGTACTGTAATGCTGATTATTAACTGAAGCGATTCTGTATTTGAAAAAAAAAACAAAAAAAACTTCAATGGCCCTTATTTTGCCTCCAGGATCACGAATATCGAGATGATTTTGCAATTTGGTGCACGGAGGCTTCAGAAAATATTTCGAAAAGTACCGCTAAAGTGTCTCCTTCCCGGGGCGTTACGTCACACTAGGAGTTTTCGAAACCTCCGCTCTCGCGCATCTTCAGCGTCTGCCAAAGCTATGATCGGGCACTCTTGCTATTTTCAAAGAGGTTGAGAAGATGCGTCACGACTGATGTCAGTGTGAAAAATATACCTGGCAAGCTTACATTTGCACGCGCTTCCCAAACGAGCGACACGCGCTTGGCGCTCGAAAGATCAGCGTATGTCGTAACGACTGGTCCAAGGTTTTTCGCGTTTTTTCGTGTTCAGTTACGTCTTAGGGGAAAGGAACGCGATATTCAGGTTCATAGGTTTAAAATACGCCAGAGTTTACCTCTAACTCGTTTTTGTTTAAGACGAGTTTCAGCTTCCCTTTAAAGTTATCTTTTTGTTGTTAAAAATAAAACCTACACTTGTTAAGAATACCAAAAATTACATATCAATTTATTTCTTCCAGACTTTTAAACTATCTCTTGCTTTTGGTGAATTATCTCAATAGTGAAAAATACGGAAGGTGGTTTCGCTTCAAAACTCTGGTGATAAAGATAACTGAACTACCGCCTCATTTGCTTAAAAGCACACCTTCTAAACTATGAGAGCACACAATATCACTCATTTCGTTAACTACTTTGACTCTAATTCTTTCTTTTGCCCCTCACATAATGGCTTTCGTGAATTCCTTTCCTGTGCGACTAAACCACTGACCCTCACTAATGATCTCCTCTCCATAATTGACCACGAACCCCACATTGACTGCGTGTTTATACATTTTATCAAAGCGTTCGACAATGTTTCTATGAACGTGTGTTAGTTAGTAGTTAATTGGAATGTTAGTTAGTTAGCTATTTATGTATTTATTTTATTACCCTGAAGGCCAGACAATGTGGGACAAGCAAAAATAGAGTACGATCAGGAATATGCTCTTTCTTTCTTTCTTCCTTTCTTTCTTTGTTTTCCCTCGGGCAGAGTCCGAAAGAAGGGCCAGTGCAAAAGGCTAAAAAAAGCCTGACGTGGCACCGGTCCCTTACAGTCCCCGCATAAAAAATAACATGGAAATGCATTCCATCTGACAAAATAATACAACATGATAAAAACATTTACGGAACTGCGACACACTTACTAATACTAATGCAACAAAAAATTCATGTATTTAGGAATAAAAATGCGTACTGAATGCAAAAAACAAGAATACAATTTATAATTAACATAAAACAAAAAAAACGAATCATCTAAGCAACACACAAACAACAAGCATCATTATCGCTCACTTTAAGGAAACTGAAAAGTATATACCCAACAAACTATCACAAGGCGAGTCATGCACATAAAATAAAACAAGAATGAACTTTGAAGGTTTAAAGTATAATACAACGCTTTATTGTGATTAGGAAGCTTAGACAAATTTTATATCGCTGCCTACCAGCAGTGCTCTACATTATTTTTTTTTTTTTAATAAAGGGAACGATTTTGCATAGTTCATAGAGGGCATGTTATTTAATAGATTTAACACTTAACACTAAGCCAGGTACTAAAAGCATGAGAAAATATTGTAAACAAATATGAAATTATATACAGTATCTAAAATGCCTTTTGAGAAAGCATTATATTGGCCTTTTTAGTTCGGTAGTCGGTATACAAGTGCCACCCCAAATCCTCTCACGAAGTAACTCCAAAATAGCGAATGCTAGAAACACTTTCAAATGAACAGTTGGTTAACACATACAGTTGTTAAAAAGGTGTCCTTAACCTTTTTCTAGATTATCTTATTTATTTGCATTTACCCGCATTTATTGCCACTTGCCAGTTTCACAAAGATGTTAATCTCATTCCAATCGAGCTGTAAAGCATGTAAGTCATTGTTGTGACATATTGAACTATTAATTATACAATCATCGCAAACAGCTTAATATATGAAAATATATTTTTAAGTATGTCAATAAGATATATTTGAACACGTAAGGCACCCAACACTGATCCCTGTAGTACACCTGATGTCACAAATACAGCGAGATCTAAAGCACTTTAAAACAGCGAATTGCATCCGACCGCACAAAAATGCCTCCAACTAGAGGGTAAAATGTTTAATTGAAAAAAAAAAACAAACAACACCGATATTGACTCAACAGTGGAAGTAAGCCAGAATCATAAATTGCTTTATATTGGAATCCAGAATCCAAATATTGTTCCAATGTTGAGTGAACATTGATGTATTGCCTGGGTAAACTTCGAATATTTAAGCGTTTTATTTTAGGAGGAAATCAAATAGAATGATAATTACATTAGAAAACAAGAAAAGATGTCCACCAATTTCCCGCATTAGGGAGGCAAAGGCAGGGCCATCGAAATAGTATTGTGCATTAATTCGCAATGATGTTGCCCAGAATATCTTGGTACGCATTTTCTGCCAGGACACCACGTAGAGTATCGTAGGTTGCGTCTATAAATGAAGCACTGCAACGAATGCGCTCCTGCTGAAGTAAAACGCAAACTTCAGGGGGGTCCAAGTCGGACAACGGAGCATTGGACTTGCGATTTCGCGTCTTCTTGTTGTCTTCGAAGCACGTGCTTATTATTTTCCCTTCGACTTCGACTTCCCATCACATGTGTGAGCACGCTCTGTCCTAACTTTCAAGATCACAATGGTGTAGATCTGCACCTCCTACGTCACCCATTGCGGTCCAGCGCCGGGCACAGATTTGACACCAGTCTTATACACCTTATACTCTCGATACGTATGTGGTACTTTAGATAACAGTTTTTCGGGCTCGCTTTGATCATGCCGGACTCAATTCTGGTACGTGGAAGACGTACAAGAAGTGTGTACGCAAGATCAACAAACTACCTACGCTAAATGTAGCGCGCGAGACATTGAATGCCTGATTTAGTAGATATCACGTGACTCGACAAAGTGTAAAGTACGTTTGGTGGTTGCAGTTTCGCGGAGGGACGTCTTCTACATTGAAATTGGAGCTTTGTAAACATCTCAATAAGGATAACTAAAGGTTTCCGAAAAGAGTAAACATTTTAGACAGTCGTAATTACGCCTTTGACTAATTGCACCTTGCGAGGATCCTGAATACTAAGCTTCTTTATTTTACTGGGAAAAATATTTTATTATATTTGTGTTGTATCTAAGCTACTTTATGAATATTTTTGGAAGTGGTGTTTTTTCTAGGTTTCTGAGCGTTTTTTTTTATTAAATATTTATCTGATAAGCAGCAAACCTGAAAGAATACGTGCTTACCATACTATCACTGCCTGCGCCTAGTGGAATGTGCCGCAACAACGATTTCACTAAGCTTTGATAATCAGTCATCCTATACACACATCAGTGAGCAAGCCGATTAGTAATATGTGCCTCTTTTAATTTATATATGACCTGCTTGTTTTTCAGGAACAATATTGTGTCATCATTCTCGTTTTTTGCGACGGCCTTGTCTCGAGCAAAAGGTTTATCTTTTAGGCCTTTATCCCTGTGGACATCCAGCCACCTACCACAAACCAAATTCAATGAGAAGATCACGTGATCCGGGCCAACGAAGATTAGAGAGCAAGACTACTTGCTAAATGTTAAGGAAGAGACATCAGCAGCCATCTAATCTTGATTATCAATAAAATGGCTAAGCGAGCTAGTTGGTACATGTTTGCGTAATACGTGCTTAGACCGTATCTGCTAGAGAATAGCTTGCGTGTCCAGTGCGGGATTATATCTAACATCACCACTACACACCAAGAAAGTTCCAGAATATGTGAACCAAGTTAAAACAGAAAGAAAGCAAATACTATGCTACCCTACGGGCCTATAGCAACACAAAAGCAGTTTGCAGACATTGCAAAGTTAGGCTAAAAAGCAAACATACCTCAAGGGTAAAGAAGAAACTCAGAAACGTGTTCGTCATGCTGCCTCAAGCCTATTAAAGCTAAACGGACTGCAACGACGGTCTTAAACAACTGCCAATGAAAGTAATGTCATGTCGGATGATTGCGGCTTTATGCTGATCAAACGTAGATGCATGAACATGGCTATGGCCATAAGCGGAACAACCGGTTTTAAAAAGCGAAAGTTAAGATGCTTCAGTACAAAGCCCATTGAACTCAAGCTGCAAAAAAACTTTGGTGCGACAGCATGGTAGAGACACTAACAGCTGAGAAATGCCCAAGTGACTATCCATATTAGATGGAACAAAATTGAGCGGTGTGTTTATTTGGCTGCCCTGGAGACAATTGCAAATAATTATCTGTAAAGATGTATCTGCATAATGAGCAAAAGAAGTAGGGGTCATCCCAATTTCATCGACAGGGTGCTGATCAAACCTTGAGGCATGAGCATGGTGATAATCAGAAGTCAAATACACCTTAACACGTAGCGAATATTAAGCCATGAGAGCATCAAAATCAAGGAGAGTGGAAAACAAGAAAACTGCGCAGCCACTGCATGCTGGAAAAACAAGGACTGACCAAAAGCCAGAATGATTATTTTAACCGTGCAGAAGCAACCCTATCGCCATATTCATTGGGCTGCCACCAAGTGTACTAAAATATGTGTGTAATGGTTTCACGCCAACTGTAGGGTGAACAGTTCATATAATGTAAATTGCACAGTAAATGTATAACTAAACCATTTATAGTCCATAAAGCAATGTTGGTATGCCTACAGTGAAACTTTCCAATTAGCACTCAACATTAGATTTACGCGTTCCCTGAAAACACAAGAAAAACAAATGGCCTTTCCGGTGCTACCTATAGCCTCTCTGCTACAGCTGCTCTTTCGGAGGGTACGCGTTTCAGTTGATTAAATTAATGCCGTAAAGGTTTAGTGCTCACATTGAAAAAAACACGTTAAATTCTGTTTCCTCTTTGTTGCATGCGGCACGGAATGCTGCCAATGATATTTAGGCTACAGTATGGTACACGACTACTTCACCCGTACAGCTGCCGGAAAGTACCATGTTGTGAATGTGTAATAAACGATAGAATAATGTGCTGCTTTACAGTAAATATTAAGTAGAAGTGATATATTAGAATTATTACCATAGTTACTACCGTGGCACTGCAATGTTGCTAAACTGGGAATATTTTATGCCGTCGTATTACTGACTCTTGAATATATAAAAGAGTTCCTTTAATACTAGCACTTTTCTGCGCAGCATTGTGTTATTGCCTCTTATTAAAGTTTTTTCACAGCAATCATAGAGGGAAGACCAATTATATTGGTCCGGATTAGAATTGTTTTTATAAAACATTTTTACAGCCCGGTCATAGCTATTGATTTGATGAGAAAAAATCCTCGGCTGCGACATTGAACTAAACCCTCGGAATTAATGTGACGGTGTTCCAACCAGACGTGTGCTCATTATTTTAAAAATGTAATGAATTACAATTACAAATGAGTACGATTTTACTGTTACTATACTCTGACACAGCCTAAGAAAGACAGCGGCAAGTGCGACTGAAAGGAAGTAGTATCACCACGCGAGCCAATGCGAGAGCGTCTCTTCCGTGAAGTCATAACTAACTTTTTTAAAGATGGCAGCGCCCACGTAAGGTGCTCTACCGCGATCGCCGACCGCGCAGGCGTAACAGCCCCTCCTTTCCAACGTTTCGTCTTCCAAATCCAAGACAACGCTTTTACTGAAGCACTTACTGCGACAGTTGTAACACACGGGCTGCGGGTGACGGTGGACAGGGTGGTAGCCGCACGTCAACGGCTCTAGGTGGTGGAGTGTTAGAAGGGGAGAACGACGACGAAATTATGACGGGACACTCGGAGCTTGGGCTTGGGCAAGTCCTGATGTTCTGGCGATCTATATTATTCATTATATTTAATCGTAATATTATGACGCGAGGAAAGATCAGTAAGCGTGCTCATAAACTTTCGCTCGAACAAGTTTGTTGTGCGGAGGTATAGTCGTAGAAGTGGTAATAAGGTGTTTTGAGAGGAGCTACGTCCTGTCGTTCTTAGCTTGTATCAGACTATAATTACTTAAAAAAAGATGTTGATAATTTTATTTGTTCCATCAAAAGTTACTTTTACGTTACTATGATCGTATAGTCATCAATCAATAAATAAACATTCGATATTTCCATAAATTTGTATTGCAACACAACTTTCAATATCCCACACTGCCACATTATCGCGACCGTTCTCAGTAAAAAAGAATGAGGGTTATACATATTATCTCAGTAGTGCATAGCAATATATAAAGATAGTAAAAACTCTGCCTGCAGTGCGCGCATTTTGCCTTCCGTCATGCGTATGTTGTGTGATCGCGAAACTCACAAATATTATCAAAGGTAAACAACTGAGAGTGCAGGACTTGGCGCTTCATTGCTGCATTTTTGCAGTGTTGTACCCTCGTGCCAATAGTCTTCCCCCAACCGGTAAAAATCAGTTCGTCGAACGCTGTTTCATCCACAAATCGTTTCGGGGACACCGCGACGTTTCATGGACGGTTCATCCCCTCAAGAGACATTATGTTTATTTTATCGTCGCATTTTGCGACGTTTCGTTGACAGCTTCTTTCTGCGCAGATCGCCTCGTCCACCGGCATCCTAGTGGCAACCTAACCTGCCGAACCCTTGCGCTGTTGACAAGGCTTGCTGCGTAAGCCCGAGATTGATGCGGTGGACTCATAAGCAATGGAAACGGGTGCCGCGCAGCCGTTTCCATAGAAACGCAAGTACGCTGTGACGTGGCGGTAAGGCATATGCTCGCATCCCATCGTCCGCGCAATTTGCTGTGAAAGCTGCCGCTTGTCACCCCTGCTTCAAATTATAATCATTTTTCCCCTAGCGGAGCAGAGCCAAGCAAGGTGGGGTCGCGCGTAGCGCGGAGGCATTATGACACAGTCGAGAAATACAAGAAATAGATACTGCTAGCTTACAAGAACTCCGGCAATTTAGAGCTTCGCACAAAAACAAAAAGAAAAAAAATCCCGCTGCAGTTGGGTTTCGGCGAAACCAGTCATAACAATGCAGTCAAACACACAAAAGAGACCCGAATAATAAAAGAAAGAAAAACAAAAAGGGAAAGAGCGCGATTAAACGCGAATTTGGGTACGGAGGTGAGAAGGTGGCGCGCCTCTTGCACCTCCGGTTTGAATGGAACAACTCCTTGCCTGCTCGGGTGCACTTCGCGGCTGAACGACAATCACCCATGAACACACACACACACACACAATCGGAGCAGAGAAGCGACTCCTCGGTCGAACTTCATCCTCGCGTTCCAACGTCCGGCACCACTGTGCCGTCTCTGCCAACACATATGCGCTTCCACTCCGTCCCCAGACTCGTCAAGCAAAAAGTTGAAGCCGAAAGTTTGCGAAGCGTGCCGATCGGACATCGGCAACAAAAACGTGGTGTGATCGTCGCGAGTGTCGAATCGGCGTGCTCATGAAACGACGGCCCAAACTTTGTGTTTGACGAGTGTGCGCACTCACTACTGCGTAGGCCGGCCCCATATTCTCCTCCTCTATTTCATTTCACTATCTCAATTCGCCAGCCGCTGTACTCCGTTTGTACAACAGCGTGCCGCTGCGCCCTTTTGGAAAGTCACATGACAGTCACATGAAATTCGAAGTGGCTCCGATGGCTCGTGGCGGCCGCTTCGGTTGACGGTAAGGTAAAGCGAAATACACAGCTTACGGCCCAGGACAGTCCTCACTATCGGACGTTTTGGTACAAGGATCAAGATAAGAATGTGAGAGAATTAAATAGAAATATTTTGGCGGAACTCCGCCTGGTTAGGTAAGTATAAAAAAAGGGTACTTTGCGGACTCTAATCAATTTCTTCATGTGCCCGACGTTTCGAAGGCGGCTGGCGGAACATGCGCAGAAGACCGGCCACGTCATCGCCTCTGACAGCAGTTCCATCTTCGACAGTGAAAGAAACTGGAGAAGGCGGTTTTTGTTAGAATCTTGGCATATACAAAATACAAACAACCGTTTAAACCGATCCACCGGAACGCTTCCTAGAAGCTATATACACGGGTCACCATGCACCACACACAGAAGCTAAAAGAAGAAAACAATACTAAGAGAAAGAAGAAGAAAACAATGAAATATTGCTACCTTTGGGCCCCCACACAGTCACCCGTGAACAAGGAGCCGACCCGGCTTCGAAACGTCGGGCACATTGAAGAGATTGCTTAGTTTACAAAATACCTTTATTTAAAATGAGTGAATACAACGTGAGAGATTGCCCCTTGGCGTACATTGATTGGCTGGCGACCGAATGCTCCCCCGCCTCAGAGAAAGACAAACAGCCACGATGAACCAGACTTTTTCTGAAAACTGTTGCACACTCGAATTTTAGTTATATTACAGATTATTATAAAAGTAACCAGCCACGGTCAAGTAATCCGCTAAAGGTATTTTGTAGTGAAATTACTTTAAAAGTTTGCTTCCTTGCACTTCAACCTATTGTGGCAAATAAAAAATTAGCTGAAACAGTCGTACAGTAAAAGTAATTTTTTACTGGCAACGGATTACCTTCCAAGTCTACTGCCTACTTCATTCCAGCAGAATAGGCCCGTACGTTTAACATTTTTAGCGCACACCTATATATTTTTATATTTTGAACCAATTACTAAAATTTAAACACTTATCTATTCGTCTCGTAAAGCTGCATTCTAATAAATGATTTTTTTCAGTTTTATTAAAAAAAGCTAAAATAATGTACCACTGATGCGTGGCGAAGGATTCCCAGGAAAGCTTGACTGGGTTTAGGATACGCAACACGACTTTAAGTCATTTTATGACTCTACCGTAGAGGCGCACCGTAAAAATGAGACGTTTGCGTGTTTCACTGTAGAGCAGGGACTCAAACCGAAAAATATAACGTTTCGGTTACGGTTACGGTTACCGCTTCCTGTTGATAACGGTTTCGTTTCGGTTTTCTACGGTTTTAATTTTTACGGTTTTGGTTACCGGTTGCACGTTCCTAAAAACCGGTTTATTTCGGTTTTTTCAATAATTTGTTTAATTAAAAAGCTTGACAGCCGTTTTATGATAAACGGTTCAAAGTAGTCCCAGATATGCAACAACGTTAAATTCAAGGAACTTAGAAACGTCTTAATACTTCTAATTGGTCAAAAGTTTCACACGTTTCTAGCTCCAACGCTAGTTCACTACATATACTTAAATTATATAGTTTGATACCCGGGCATACATGTTACTTCCGCTACTCGGGGATCATCGCATTCTATATAATAAAAATGAAAATAAACATCCCCACTTTGTTGTTCGGCATCGTTTGTAAACAACCCTAAGGAAGTTTTCACTGGGTGCTGGAAGAACCATTCGCATCTTCTCGTCGCTATAGTTTATGTCAACTATGAAACATGCAGACGAGTCTTCGCCCTCACTCAAGGAAAGAGCAGAACTATAGCCATCCTCTGGAACGAACAACACAGTAACAACACAGAAAGTTGTAAAAATATGTTATGTGTTGTTCGTTCCTTTCACTTTTCTTCATTGTTTTGCCTTGTTGCACCTACGTCATGTTTGCCAATTGCAAGCAATTGCCTATGGTTATCGAAGCGCACGTCTCTCGCTGGCCGATTCTGTGACACTAGAAAATGGTGCTTTTATTTATGTATAAAAAAAAATAAAAAGGTGCGGACGCAAAAAATGAAAATAAAGTTCGTGCGTACCTTATATATATATATTTACAGTATATGTAAATATATATATATTCGAAAATATGCAGGTGAATGAACAGTACTTCATCGAATGAATCAATATTTTACGAAACGGACGAAAGCCAAAATAAACGGCGGAGCTAGGTTTTAAACTCTGGGCCTCCCAATGTCCGGTCGGGTGTGCTTATATTATATTATATTATATTATATTATATTATATTATATTATATTATATTATATTATATTATATTATACGCCGAGCCGCGGGCTACTTGGCATTTGACATGTTTCTTTTTGGCTCTTGATTTTTCTTCTTCGTCCATCTGTTTGACAGAGTTACTGACCAAATTCCTCATTCACCCAATTGACTTCCCTGTCTTCTGCGTGTTTGGTCGACTTTGCCACACTGCCCACCGCTCCACCCTCCCCCGCTACCCGACAGCGCATGGACAGATGCCTCCGAAGTCGGTCTTGGAGTACTTGTAGGGGACTGTGCGCAGGCAATCATAGCCCCTCTGACGAGGTCAATATACCACTCGGAAGGACTCGCCGAGTTATGGTGCGCGTGCATTGGTGTGAAAGGGACTCTTCTACACACAAACAACACAGCTTTGGCTCTAGTGCTGCACCGCGGCCATGGACGAGCTTTGCCTTGGGCTTGGCCTTGAGGTTTGCCAGTGCCGTCTCCCTTCTTTTTCCTAATAAAGATATCTCATTAAAATGGGTACCGTCGGTCTCGAGCCCCGCCGACCTGCCGTTGCGCGCTTGACCATACTGAGATGAGGAAGCCTGGCAGATCGTCACGTGACGCTGCCGCCGAAAATGAAAAGTTAGAGCGGCAGACAAGAGTCATGTAATGGGCGCCCCGCTGCGGCGAGAAACCGAAACACATTTGTCCCGAGCGATGGAACGTTTGCTCGGGCTCCTCACGTTCCTGGGGCCAACAGTTGGCAAGCTCCGAGAAACAAAGTGACGCGCTGCCATTCACTGCCGCGTTGCGGCGCTCGTGTCCAAGCCCGACCGACCCGTTCGGTCTGGCTGGTCTCGGTACCCGTGGACTGGATACGCCGTGAAACATCGTTTTCGCGTGGGTTCACAAAGTGTATTACTAAGTACTGTTGCCAGTGTGATAATGTGCGGATTGAGACAGCATTTCCTGGGACGTTTGAGGTAAATTTACGCCCGCCTGGCCTTCTTAGCTTTGGCAGTTTTCTGACATTCGGCACCAAGGCAAGCGGCTCGGAGAAATGGCTGCGTCTATCGTTCGTGGTTTCCGGCCCATGGACCGTTGTGTTTTGGTAGTCTGCGGACTAAAATACCGTGAAGTTCCCTCTTCTGGTGGTCTGTGTTTGTGTCAGAATTTCAAGCATAAACTGCTGCATACATACCAAAGCCTCATTAGGAAACAATGACAATTTGAAGACGTCTTCGTCATTCGAAAGAATCGGGCTGTTTTTGTATTTGTATTCGGCTACGTCGAGGTCTGCTACTGGTGAAAACAACTCAGTTATTCCTCTCGTGCGTTCTTTACGTGTGTGACAACCTCGCTTCCTTGCATGTGCGTGCCATTTCGGAGACGTGTGACTAAGCTTAAGGGGTAAGAATTTCAAGACATCACTTCCGATCAGCTGATCAGCGCGGATTCCTGTGTGTATATTGGAAGATTAATGTATGAACGTGCGGTAGATATTAGAAGCGTTATTTTACAGTACCTGCTACAGCTTCGCGGCAACAGTGCATGAATTGTGAGACACCCTCGTTGGCTATGTGAAACGAGTTCATTTGTGTAAGTGTATGCATGCTCCATGTGCATGACAGCAACAAGCTTGTTGACGTGTTTATGAGCGCGCGTTAATTTAAATTCGCTTTATGTCAACTACTATTTTCTTAACGTTGCAGTTGTTCATAAATGATAATGTTGTTTTATTGATCTCGTGATGTTTCTGCGATCTACTCGAGCCAAAATAAATACATTGTAGCTACCCTGAGAATGAGATATAGAAAGGCGGGTATGCAAATACCACTTTTGAAAATTGCAATGCCTCTTCATTGTAACGCTAATGTTCTTCTACGCGAGATGCATTAATCGAGAGATGACGGAAAAGGTGGCTGTAGCAAATAAGAAAGCTCGAACCCTGTGATCGCCAACTACAGGTATTTTCAGTCCTGGTGTTTTGCATTCTGCTCGCAATTTTTTCCATGCAAAAAGAAATAAACGATGCACAATATTCATCAGCAATTTTAGCCTTGCCGACGATGTACTGTGGTAACAAATAAAAGGCAGAAAACATATTTTGTTCGTTTTCTTGTGACAAGTGGGAGCGTTTATCGAGAACTGCATGCGACGCTGACAGCGCACGCGAGCCCCTGTGTGTGGATACTGGTCATAGACGAATATGAGAAACATCAACTATGATATAAATTCCGGTGTATTTTGATATTACACGAACATAGAATCGCACTCGGAAGCCAGACCCAAAGCTAGGCACCCAGCGATTTCCCCCCCCACCCCCCCCCCACCCCCCGTTTTGTTTCTGAATGCACATCCCTTAATTCGCGACGACTCCTCTATTCTCAATGCCCCCCTTTCCTCTAAATTTTAACCCCCCCCCCCCCCCCCCCCCCAATTTCAATACCTGGGAAAACCACTGTAGGCACCCATGCTGCTGTCTGATGAATTATAGAGTAAAAATCAAATAAATCGATAGTGTGCATCATTACAATCATGACAGCAGCAGAATCTATTTGCAGAGTCCATTTCTTAAAAAGAAATGCGGAAGGGCCGCCGACGTGCCACCGACCGCCTGATTTCACGATGAAAAGCCTGCGTCCCGAGCTTGCCTAGAGCTTGGCCGGCCTCGCGGACCGGGCGGGCTGCGACGACAGCGCCACCACTCTCGCGCGGACGGAGGGGGCCCGCTTTCTGAAGCGCGGCTAATGCGGAGCTTGTCAACTGAGCTGATCAAGTAACGTTGCCTGGGGCTACCACTTCTTTTCTCGTCGGGTTTGAAAACCATGCTTGGGACCCTCGCCGCTGCAAAAGCTGCGCGCTGAATACCGGACTCCCCGAGAAATGCTCTGTGCTACCAGATCCTCGCGCTCCGAATCTGCGACCGGGCACTCTATGGCACCGTAATCGAACTGCAAGGCTTTGTGAGTATAGAGGAGGCTATGGCTTGACACGCGATGGCGAGCCGGTGCGCCATCGAGTCCTCGCGCACACGGCGCGAGACGTCTTTTCCTTTTCGTGCTGAGGGCGGCGGAAGTATCGAGGAAACGTCCGAAGGGTTTTCCGAGGTTTTCCAATAAATGTGAATAAATAAATAAGGAAAGAAAAATGGCAATGGCAATAGCCCAAGGCAAAGCTTGTCCATGGCCGCGGCGCAGCGCGAGAGGCAAAGCTCTGTTCTCTGTGTGTAGAAGAGTACCTTTCTCGGCAATACACGGGCACCACAACACGGCAACTCCTTCCCGGAGGTATATCGGCCTCGGCAGATGGGCGATGCTTGCCTGCGCACAGTCCCCAACATCTACACCGCAACCGACTCCGGAGGCATCTGCCCATGCGCTGTTGGGTAGCAGGGAAAAGGGGGCGCGGTCGGCAGTGCGGCAAAGTTGGCCAAACACGCAGAAGAAAGGGAAGCCAGTTGAGTGAAAGAGGAATTTGGTCTGAAACTTTGTCAAACAGGGGACGCAGAAGAAAAAAAAAACAAAAAAACTCAGGGTCATAGAGAAAGAAGTAAAATGCCAAGTAGCCCGCCATCCCCTGGAGCGCCTTGAGGGGAAGCGGGCGCTCCAGCGAGCGAAGGACACGAGGAAAGGCTCGGATGTCGTTCTGGCGTGCGCGAAATGGTGTCATCGTCTCTGTCGAGCCTGAACCCGAGGAAACCCATACGTCGCGTAGGCTCTGCTTGTGTCGCTTAGGTTTAAGCGAAATTCCGACCGCAGCAAGTCCTTCCCGAGGAGGCGCACCGTAGACGCCAACTTGTCTGGGTCGGGATGGGCGCACAAGAAGTTGCCTATTGTGAGTCCAGGCCCAGAGTCCACGCGCGCGCAATTCCCTGGCAATGGCTGCTGCCAAGAGCTGCATGTAAAACGGCGACGGGCGTAGGGCACACGGCAATAATGGCAGTAACGGCGGCCTACTCTAACTGTGCTCAGGTTACGGGAGGAGGGATGAAGTGTGATAGGGTAAAAGGTCTCGGCAAGGTCGAGCTTCCTTATATACGTTTGGGGCGGGAGGGGGCTTACTTTGATGGCCTGGGGTAGCGGAGTAAGGCGGAACTGAGGTGGCTGACTTGGATTCGAGGAAGACAGGGTTGAGGTACAAACCGCGTGAGGAGCGTTCGATGATGCCACCAACATGTTGGTAACGGTGGCATCGATTGTGGGGACCTGGTCAGGGAGAGGGGGGCGGGCCGTGAAGCAAGAAGACTTCGTGCTTCACGGGCGGCCCGAGAAAACTACATGCCTCACTAAACACTGCCCAGTCGACTTGAAGTGCCTACTGGCTACGCTGTCCTTCCGCTACGCAGCAGAGGCTTGTTGCACTATTTCTCCACGGGGCGCGGTGTCGTCAGGGCCGAGATGCGCTCCGACAGCAAACCGAAACTTAAAAACCCGTCGAATTTGTGGGATTTTTCAGAGAGCCGTAAAATGCTTTGCGTGCCTTCTTTCGTTCTGCAATCTGTTGATTTAGTGTTTTTCGGTGATGCTGAGCAATTTTTTAATTGAAACCATGCCCTTAAACATAATATTAAAAACGTTAATTACGCAACATTAATTAAAAAGATAATTATCCCGGTCTCTAATAATTTTCCTAAATAGGCCGCTGGCCCAGGACCAAAACGACACAAGCCGTTTTTTGTTGCGATGCGTAGTTTTCGCAACATCGAATTTGTCCACCTTTCGTGAAGCACCCTGTATATATATATATATATATATATATATCATACAAAACGCCAATGTCAAGACCTCTGACATTTTTTTTTTCTTTCTGTGTTGTTTCAAAATCGTCATTCACGACACGTTTCAGACAAAATAAATACCAGGTTTTGTTTTCCCCGAGCTCTGCATGGTGGTCAATTTACCTCTTCTCTTCATACTGGCTACTGCATGTCAGGAACATCGGTGGTTTGGATATAACCGTTTTGGACGAAGATCTGAGAATTCTAACTTATTAGTTAATACCCTGAAGGCGACACGTACTGAAAACATGTAGCGATCTAGGAGTGTGGCAGATTTCGAAATAGGCGTTTTTATTATAAGCTCGACCCCTGATTCCAACTAAGTATTCCTAATCCTAAAGTTAGATTGAACGTAAATGTATTATCAGAGGCACTACTCGCTGACAGGAACTCTGTCAAATGGCCACGGCATTTCAAGGTCCCTCTTCCAGGTCATACTTGAGAAAAACTAATATTTTGTTTTTATTTTTCGGTTAATATTGGTTAAAACCGGTTAACGGTAAATAATTTACGGTTACGGTTACGGTTTTTATAAATTTCAAATAACGCTTTCGTTCCGGTTACGATTTTTATAAATTTCAAATAACGGTTTCGTTCCGGTTACGGTTACTGAAAACATTTTGTTGCTAAACGGTTTTCGGTTTCGGTTACGGTTGCGGTTTGTGTCCCTGCTGTGGAGACAAAGCAAAGGAGAAGCAACTGCAGTCCGAACAACCGCCGATCAAAGCAGAACGCGGATAATAAGGTGCCAGAGAGCACGACGGCAAGAGGAGGGGATCCGTAGTATAGTAGATCCATCCCCCCCCCCGGGCCCCCCCCCCCCCCCCCTTCTTTTTCTCGAGCCTGCGGATGCTTTTGAAGTCGCTAACAGAAATTTCATCTACCAAAATAGTAATAGTATAATTTGGACACAACCAAACCGACAAGAAAGGAAAAAAAGAGAATCTTTTTTTTTTCTTAAAATATGTTCTAGCTTTAGTAAATACGAAGATTTTCGTATTAGCATTTCCTCAATCTAGACATGTAAATTTTCATCTAAACCTCAAAGAAATGAAAACTAGAAGCTTGCAGTTTCGGGAAATTTGGTACCAGCTGTCCAATGTTTGGCCCCAAAATCACCCCAAATTTCGGTGAAGTTATTATAAAGTTATATTTTTAAAACCTTTTCTTCCTCTTACGGTTACTTGAAGGAACAGATGTATGAAAGGCCTTCACTAATCGCGAATTAAGTTGCGGAATGTCAGTATCTAATATTGCGTAAAACAGTTTTTTGTTCGCATCAGCTTAGCATTTTTGTGTTTTGGGTGGCGGATATCGCACAATCGCCATTCAGCATATTCTTACCTCGTGTCCAAGGGGTTGTTTTGAGAATGAACAGTGGGATGCGGCCTGAGCGGCTGCGGTGCCCAAATCGTTTCTGATCGCCGCCCCTCTGGCATTCTGTGCTGCTTGCGCCATTTGGCCCGTCTGTTCTGGAACCATACCTGCATCGGAAACGCCGAAAGTTAACCATTACATGCGACAGGTAAAGCACCTGCTCTGCTGCCTGTGCAATTAAAACTTTGTGAAAAAATGCAGATACCACGAATGACACTCCAGTAGACGTAGTGATGAAGGAAGCTGAACCAGAAAAGTCTGCACAACTCATTTTCCTAAAGAGGCCCTCAGAAGGACGTGAGCTCAGATAAGTGATTTCTGTTTTGAGGCCTTCAGTATTACCGCAGGACATGGGAATGACTTCACCGGAGTTCCGGCCGATCAAAAAAGACGCAATATTTCTTAGCACATCCAAGGAAAAAAAACCGAAACCTTGACAACGCGATCAACAGAATGCCGGAAGTCATAAAGAAACTAGAAGCAAAACAACCATTCAACAGAAATACTTAAATGTATTGAAGACGAATCTTATTGACTGAGCCTTAACACCTAAAAGCAAACCTTCTGAAACAAACCAACCTCATCGAAACGACGGATGATGTCCAGGTCACGCGTTTTTTGACAAAAAAAAAAAAAAGACCGGGGGCAGCGATCGTAGAAGTCACACCTGCGATATTCCATGTATTGAAAACAAAGATTTTCCTGGACTGAATGGGCATAGTGTCCCTTTGAAAAATTTCTTCGCATTCACGTTTGCACATTGTGCGAACAAAAAGGGCATCTAGCTGTCAGATGCACAGCTAAATCACGCTGAACAGACTAAGGCCGGAACCACAGGGCGAGGTGAGTAAAACCTAATAGCTGCACTGCTTGAGTTGCGCAGAAAGCAAATTGGAACAACGTACGCTCGGCAATGTGTACCGGCTGTCCGTTCTTCCTTTCTAGGCTGAAAAAGCTGAGGAGGAGGATCAACTACCATTAAACACACCAAACTAATAAGTAGATAACTGCAATCAACCACAATAAACATGGCAACACCACCAAACATTTTAAAATAAATACAAACCACTCATTCACTGCAAATGAACAACTTATGAATAACTTAGAACACACCCAACCACAGGTAATCTCATCTACGAACTTTACAGCCCTATAGTCTACCCACAAATGACACACGAGTGTCCATGTACTGAGTATTCGAATATGCAGATTATTATAATAAATTGTTTTGCTCGACATGTAGTAACATACACATGTGCTTTTCTTGCATCAACTTGACGACACTCTTGGAGCGGCTAGGTGTGTCGAGATCCTCGCCAGATACTTGCCATCTGTTATTATAGCCCGAGACTACCGGCAGATAGAAAACTAGCATGTATTTAATGTTTACTTGAGTATTCGGATTATAAACATTCGTGTATCCCGCTGTGGGGCCATGGTAAAAAGAACCCAGATGGTCATAATTCGGAGCCCTTGACCATGTATTCCGTGACAACATGGGGGTTGCTTTAAGATGTAAGATATTACATTTTCAATAATTAGGCTGCGCTGTGGTCCTCGTTACGTGTGCATCTTGTGGATGAAAAAATGCAGTCTATATATTTGGCATCGGGAGTACTCACATTTACATCCAGTCATTTTGCGATTCGATCGGCACGTTGCAAAAAATGCAAGCACGGTTCATTGAAGAGCCAAATTTTTATTTTTGTACAACTATATGGGCAGTCAAAATGACACTGCAAAAACGGACTGGACTGTTCCCAGTCTTTAGTTCCCATCCCAAGCAAGATCTGGTCTCCCTTGCCTGACCACAAGCTTTTCTGGACGCTGACTTCCTTGACCTCGGGCCGGGGTAGACCAATTGTTTAAAATCTTCTACAAGACACCTGGTCTCTTCAAAGACACCTGGTTTTGCCCTCTGGGTTGAAACCCGATCGGCCGGGAAAGACCCGCAGCAACCCAACCGTCGCCAAAATCCAGACGAATCATGGATAACGGTGGAACCCCAGCGGGAGGGAAGACACGCGAGAGGCCTGGAAAAAGTACACAAATAAATCCCCCCCCCCCCCCCCCTTCACAAAACTGTACCAGGACTTCTTGGCCTGGCCAGCAGTTTTCTTTGACAAATAGTTAACCAAATAAATAGAAACTTCTAGAACAGGAGTTAAAGACGCAAAAAAGTAAACTTTCCGAAGTCATACAATGAGCGCAAAGATTGAGACTCCAAATCTACACCATACTTACACAAACTCTAAAAGTAAACAAAACAAAAAAACTTTGCGACATCGTTTTTTTAGAACGCTGAGGATTACTAAGCAAACAGCAAACTAAAGAAACGGCGCTAAATATAAACAAGCTCGTCCCGAAATAACAGGAGTCTTAAAATGTTGTGTGATAAATAATTGCACTGTAATTGTTGTTAATTTGTTTCTGCCTATCTGGTTTTGCTTCCCATAACGAGATTCCAGCAAAGCTGCATCTATTGAACGTGACAGACGCTGCGGTTTTACTGCGGAGGAAGAATGAACTAGACCTAAGATAGAATCGTTTCTTTATGAAATATGTCGTTTAATAATGCGTTTCCAATACCAAATTTACTGGCTGATCCGCGAAGGCGGTGAGTGAATTTTGGAGTTCGCGTGGCGCAATACGCTCTTCGCTGGCGGAGAAGCTCGATCGGATCGGAACCCATATTCAGAATTTACGACACCGATTCGGGGCGCTGAGCTCAGGAGTCTCAGTGACGCGCACAGTCAGTGGGGACTGGTTGACGCCAAAGCACAGGGGAAGAGCCCCGTGGCCGCATAAAAAAAGCGGTCTCCTAAGGTGGGGACTAGAATTTAGTTACAGTGAATGACGCTACTCCATCCACCTACTTTGTCCTTTGACGAGTCGGTCCATATGGAATGATTATAATGATGCAGTGCTTCGTCAAAAGACGATGTGTTGCCCAACCATTTCATATCAACACTCCCAAAAGGTTGGACTACTGCGTGGACTGGGGTGTTTGGAACTTGCAAGCTGAGCGTTGCCCCTCCGCGGAACAGCGTTGTTTTTACCTAAGCTGGAACCGAACGCCACCGGCCAAGACATCCTGTCCCATCTGGCTTCAGTTGGTGTCAACAAAATGGGGTGCCGAAAACTGAAAACCCACAACGACACATATTCGTCCTTCCTTGTGTTTCAGTTGCTGTGGACTTTCATATCTTCTCTTACCCTGCTTTGTGGCCGAAATATTGTCTGTTCAAGCCTTTCAGAGGGACTCTTCGCGATGACCTCATCTACGCAGCGGAAGGCGCCCCCAAGCCCAGTGATAAGTCACAATTATTTGGTTTTATCAAACCTTCCGCCATCTACGGTCGAAAGCCAAATACGTTTTTATTCTAACGCTACCATATTAAGTCACGCTACTGTTTTTAAAACAGGAAGCGTGGTTATGTCTTGGACTTCTGGCATAGCTTCTTTCGACGTTTTTCCGCCAAATGTTGAGGTGAAGCCTAATCACATTTGGCTTTAAGAGAGAAGCTGTGCTTTTTCCATCCTCCCAACGTCAACATGTTACGTTCACTCGGAAACACAGCGCAGCCTGGAGGAATAAGTCCGCTACATTCCGTATGCGTAGTGCTTGCAAGTAACACCTGCTATGTGGACGCTGGGATGGCGCAGAAAACAGGACCCTCATGTTGTAGCTACTTGTGATTAAAGGTTTAGATCGGCGGGACCATGATTTGATGGTAGGAATTGGGAATGTGGCGGTGTGCTGGTTGCATTTGACAAGCGCTATAGATCTAAGAGACGTGAAGAGTTATAATTTTTTCCGAGTATTTACGGGTCGAGGTCGAGCATGCAAAGAGAGAAAGCGTGTTGTAATAATTTGTTGTGTCACTCCCACAACCTACGCTTGATGAATCTGACAGGTAGCACTTGATGTAGCACTCTGTGTTTTGTGATTTCATGGTTCGCACTTTTTCTGGAGGCTCTCCTCCACAAACGCCGTACGCGTTTTCTGCTGAGGACTACATCAGATGATCCATTACCTCTTAGGTATCATTTGGGTGTCTGTCTTAGAACTCTCTGATCTAAACGATCAAGTCAACTGCTTTACGAGCATGATTCCGGAAGCTAGTCACAAACATGTCTTTTTAAAAAACTTTAACAAATCTCGCTTTCCTGGCTGGTCCTCTTTTGAACTAAAAACGCTACGCTTTCTAAAAGAAGTGACTTCGTGCATAATACGCATAAAAAAGCGGTCTCCCAAAGTGGGAGAACAATTTAGAGTTGTAGAAGGCGATGTAAAGAAACATTAAAGTGCGATAGCCTGGTGCACCGCGACTCGGTAGAATCAGATCTCATACCAAATTCGAAGAAATTTTGGAGGTACGCTAACTCACTCTTCGGTAAAAATATTAGGCTGTAAATTGTACTAGATAATTAGAGGAGGGATGTGAAGAGCATGCTTGTAATTTGTTTGCAACTCACTTTAGTTTTGTCTACAATGACAGTGCGGATTGAACTACCCCGGGCTCCATCACCTGTGTTTGGTTATCTTCTCATTTGCTTTAATGCCCAAAAACGAATGTTGGACTATGAATAAAAAACAATTGAAGCCACATGATCTGACGGTCACCACGGAATACACTCAGACATTTTTAAAACTTTCCTGAAGTATTCACACCTATACTGCGCGCAATATTTAAGAACTCTTTAAAATCTGGAATATTCCCAGAAACCTGGAAATTTGTAGCGGTTGTTCTGATTCTGGAGTCATGAAATAGTGGAGACCTACTTAACTACGGACCAATTTATCTTGTTTCTTCATTTTCAAACTTTTTGAAATGGTCATGCGAAACATTTTGTGCTTCAAGGATGGTAAACTATTAATTCGTAATCAATGGCGTTGTGTATGGCAGCTCTACTGCTACAAATATTTTAAACTTTTATCTCTTCGGGATGTCGAGCAGTCTGTAACAAGGGTCAGTTAGCCGTTTTCTACTCCGACTTAGGTAAGTCCTTCCACCTGGATAATCACATCATCTTACTATAGTAGCTTTAATCTTGCGGAGCATGTTGCTCGTTATTTGAGTGGATTAAAAGGTGTTTGTTTTATAGGCATGCGATCGTTCGTTTCAAGAAAAAGTCGTCTACTTTTCACTAGCCAAGCTCAGGTGTTTCTCAGAAATCATTCATGAGCCCCAACTTTTTGAACATTTTAAACGACGTCCTTTGTGTTATTTAAATTTTCTCATTTTTGCCATGAGCCAACGACAAAAATATGTATAAACAAATAAAAACTATCAGATATTGATCATGTTGAATATTACACGAGACTGTGGCAAAATAGTAGCAGCTTATTGAAATTATCTGGTGGCTATACATCTTAGTAAAATTAATGCAAAGACAACGAAGTAAGAACGCAGAGAAGCTGTGCTTTTTCCATCCTCCCAACGTCAACATGTTACGTTCACTCGGAAACACAGCGCAGCCTGGAGGAATAAGTCCGCTACATTCCGTATGCGTAGTGCTTGCAAGAACACCTGCTATGTGGACGCTGGGATGGCGCAGAAAACAGGACCCTCATGTTGTAGCTACTTGTGATTAAAGGTTTAGATCGGCGGGACCATGATTTGATGGTAGGAATTGGGAATGTGGCGGTGTGCTGGTTGCATTTGACAAGCGCTATAGATCTAAGAGACGTGAAGAGTTATAATTTTTTCCGAGTATTTACGGGTCGAGGTCGAGCATGCAAAGAGAGAAAGCGTGTTGTAATAATTTGTTGTGTCACTCCCACAACCACGCTTGATGAATCTGACAGGTAGCACTTGATGTACCACTCTGTGCTTTGTGATTTCATGGTTCGCACTTTTTCTGAAGACTCTCCTCCACAAACCCCGTACGAGGGTTCTGCTGAGGACTACATCAGATGATCCATTACCTCTTAGGTATCATTTGGGTGTCTGTCTTAGAACTCTCTGATCTAAACGATCAAGTCAACTGCTTTACGAGCATGATTCCGGAAGCTAGTCACAAACATATCTCTTTAAAAACTTTAACAAATCTCGCTTGCCTGGCTGGTCCTCTTTTGAACTAAAAACGCTACGCTTTCTAAAAGAAATGACTTCGTGCATAATACGCATAAAAAAACGGTCTCCCAAAGTGGGAGAACAATTTAGAGTTGCAGGAGGCGATGTAAAGAAATATTAAAGTGCGATAGCCTGGTGCACCGCGACTCGGTAGAATCAGATCTCATATCAAATTCGAAGAACTTTTGGAGGTACGCTAACTCACTCCTCGGCAAAACTATTAGGCTGTAAATTGTACTAGATAATTAGAGGAGGGATGTGAAGAGCATGCTTGTAATATGTTTGCAACTCACTTTAGTTTTGTCTAAAACGACAGTACGGATTGAACCACCCCAGGCTCCATCACCTGACTGCGTTTGGTTATCTTCTCATTTGCATTAATGCCCAAAAACGAATGTTGGACTATGAATAAAAAAAATTAAAGCCACATGATCTGACGGTCACCACGGAATACACTCAGACATTTTTAAAACTTTCCTTGAAGTATTCACACCTATACTGCGCGCAATATTTAAGAACTCTTTAAAATCTGGAATATTCCCAGAAACCTGGAAATTTGTAGCGGTTGTTCTGATTCTGGAGTCATGAAATAGTGGAGACCTACTTAACTACGGACCAATTTATCTTGTTTCTTCATTTTCAAACTTTTTGAAATGGTCATGCGAAACATTTTGTGCTTCAAGGATGGTAAACTATTAATTCGTAATCAATGGCGTTGTGTATGGCAGCTCTACTGCTACAAATATTTTAAACTTTTATCTCTTCGGGATGTCGAGCAGTCTGTAACAAGGGTCAGTTAGCCGTTTTCTACTCCGACTTAGGTAAGTCCTTCCACGTCGATAATCACATCATCTTACTATAGTAGCTTTAATCCTGCGGAGCATGTGGCTCGTTATTTGAGTGGATTAAAAGTTGTTTGTTTTATAGGCATGCGATCGTTCGTTTCAAGAAAAAGTCGTCTACTTTTCACTAGCCAAGCTCAGGTGTTTCTCAGAAATCATTCATGAGCCCCAACTTTTTGAACATTTTTAAACGACGTCCTTTGTGTTATTTAAATTTTCTCATTTTTGCCATGAGCCAACGACAAAAATATGTATAAACAAATAAAAACTATCAGATATTGATCATGTTGAATATTACACGAGACTGTGGCAAAATAGTAGCAGCTTATTGAAATTATCTGGTGGCTATACATCTTAGTAAAATTAATGCAAAGACAACGAAGTAAGAACGCAGAGAAAGGATAGAGCGCTATTTACAACTGGTGCTCTATCTTGTCTCTATATACAACTTACAACTACGAGAAAGTTAGTAGAATAAAAATACCACAAGAAAGGAACGTCTCGACCTAAGCTACCGATTTATTTTTTGAAATCCTTGTATACACACAAACCTGAGTGCTACCACCGACGTCGCATCAACATTCTTTGGTAAACATCTCTCTCAAATTTTGTTATACCGTTTGGACCTTAAAAGTTTACTTGAACCCTAACACGGTGAACCGATTGGAAACTTCTGTCCTCGAATAAAATAACCTCAACGATTAGCACTGCACCTTATCAAAATAGAGACCTAAATTTCCTAGACTAGACCAATTACTCCCAAAAACCATAATGTCGATCTGCATAAACCAAAACAACCAGCCCTACGCTCCAGGAAGACCCACGTTCCTTTCACAATTGGTGTTCTGGCATCGACATGCGCTTGAACCCTTCGAATACCAAAGCAATAAAATATTCTCCTGAAACTCGAAGTACATTTTTAGCGAGAAGCTTGAATGATGAGTCGTTGTCGTCAGTAAATGAAATCAGGTATCTTACAGTTATGTTTTATCCGGCTGAAAGATTTGACAGTCCATAAGACAGGGAGGTTCGCTCGTCTCTGTGGACACAATGTGCCAAATCTAGCATATCGAAGTTGTTTAAAACCAATCCACATTTTCTACTGTATTCCGTTCGTTATCTACATCTGAGCTGGAGCATACTTGTGGTGTATGATACGAAATTTCAAAAATTAACACCCACTTTTATTTTTGAGCACCGCTATCAAGAGAAATGAGTTCCCCGGCCAAACTATGCAGTTGACTCAGGGCTCGTCAGCATGCTGAGCATGCACCAGCGTCGAGTGAAAGCGGTTTCGCAGTTCTTGTTTAATACATTGCGCGGCTTGACGGACTCTCCTAGCCTACTGTCAGGAATGTGTCTCCCAGTTCCATCTGCGATCACTCGAATCAAGTAATTTTTTACATATCTTAGTATTTGGCGAATTAAACCCAATCCAGAGGTCAGCTGAATTTTGAAATATCTATTCTGACAAACTTTACAATTTTTGTGCTGGCTGCGTTACGTTTAGTTACTCCGTCAGAAACGTGCACATGCTGGGAAAGAACTGAAACGTATCTTTAAATCAGTGCAATATCGTTTCTTTTTACTTGCCTACGCCTAGAATATAAAAGCCTTAGTATCGTCTCTGTTTCGTGTCTTTGATTGTCGCGTAGATTTTACTGCCCCCTGAAATTGTTATTTTGTTAGTAACAGGCTCTTGAGTTCTTTGTGTATTTCTGTGCGAGTGTGTAAGCGTTTTTTTTTATTTAAGTGTCCAAGAACAAAGATATATGGTTTGTTTCTGGACACTATAATAGACACTGATTGAATGATTGATAGATATTATTTTACATGTACGGGGTAATAGCGTCTTAGAAAAAATAAATAAGTATAAAAGAATACATTGCACAGAACTTTAAAATGTATGAGAGGTTTTTATTGATTAAGAAAGGAAGTATATTGGTACAAGGTAACGTAAGAAAACAAGAAAAATGCATATTTATGCTTCTGAAGCGATCGGAACCAGAAAGTAAATACTGTTGAGTGTAGGCTGCAAGTTGAAATGATGACGACTAAATGCCGTAAAAGTGTGGTCAAATGATAGATTTCTAATTTTCAATGAGCAGCAAGAGAATTGTAACGCAAATATCGTTATCTTCTTCATTGTTTTGTTTGTCACTATAAGGAAAACGGAACTGCCCACATTTACCAAAACCTCTGATGGGTGCATCTCATTCACTCCTGTGAAATAAGATTAATGACAGCTTTTTTGTACGTTGAAATACCAAATTAAATTAAATTAAAATATCTTCCTGCAGATTTAGATTTCAAGCATACAATTCTGGCCCTCGGCAATCGCAGACATATGAAATATTCTTTATTTATGGAATGGTAAGTAGCTTACCAAATTATTTATAGGAGCGGAAGAATTTAGTGATGTAATAATGTAGAAACTGGAATAATATTTGTAAAGTTTTAATAGAGAATAGATGTTTAGTAAATCATTGTTCGTCGACACCGGTTAAATAAGCCTTATAAAAGTCGGGTTCACACATTTGTTAACAGTGTTCTAGAACACACTTTCGACTTCACCTCCATATTAAAAAAACATGTATGAAAACCCCTCATCGGTATTTCAAAAATGTTTTGACATACCCTTCAGGAATGTTTGAGGGTTCGAGATGTTCGTCGAAGTTTTCTAAGGGGCGTGATGTACCTTTCGAGAATTTCTAAAGGGAGTAAGAGACCCGTCATAGATTTGGAGAGGGCTGTGGAGTCTTCCCCAATATTTTCCGTGAATCCACATCACCCACCAAAATCGTTTCAACGTGTCTGTGGGAGAGATTACTTAACCATTCAGGATATGGCAGCAGCACAGCGCCACGTCGGCACCACTCTTATTTTTTGTGCCTTGTCATCTTGCAGTAGATCACCGTCGGGTCCCGCTCGGTGGTGACTCGGCTACTCATCCAGCACGTGCCTGCACCAGGATACAGCATCGCCTTCTTGCTGCTGATTGGTCTGGTCTCCAATCGTCACCAGGGGTCAGGGACCAAAAGACGCGAATTGCCACGACTCAACGACACTTGGCAGTAGCACAGCGCCACGTCGGCACCACTCTTATTTTTCGTGCCTTGTCATTTTGCAGGCTAGCACAAATTATTTTGTTTAATATCTCTCACACAAGATCGCTTTTCACCGATGTTGCTGCTGCCGGCAAATCGTTTTCGACTAGCGTGTTGTTGCTGACTTGCATATTTTGTGTTTTTGCTCTCGGTCAGTGCTGGTCGAAGTTCATACGCTCAGCCCCTCATGGGTAACAAAAGCAAAGACCTGGCGAAGGCACTAGATGATCTTCGCCGTGAGCCTAGAGCGGACACGAGAAGCTTGAAGGAGAGCGTGAATTTCCGTAGAGAGACATGTGACGGAATGAACGACATAAAAGAAAACAGGAAGGAGCTACAAAGATAAATGCTGAAGTTAACAAAACAATACCAAGAACTTGCCGTGGAAAACAGCAAACGTAATGTAAAAGTAGAAGAATTTGAACATTACAAAAGATTCAATAGCATGGAGATCAAGGGGGTACCAGCGAATTGGAGCTCTGCTTGATGAACCCGAGGCTGATGCGGATATCGACGTTTCGTCGCCAATTTCAAGCCAGATAAAAAACAACATATTGTTCATTTTGTGCGGCGCACAAAAAGGATCATAATTTTGGAAAATGCCATGAAAACACGGCTCACAACTGCATCCTTCGATTTTGGAGGGACACGCACCCAACAAGCCTAAACAAAATACTGCTGGGAACGGCCATCGCTCAGAAGCGGAGGGTTGATCGGAAATTTGAATGGTGCTTGGGCGGAGAAGAATTCCCGCGCAAAAATGAGACGTTAGAAGTGCTAAAAAATTCCTTGTCAAGCCGATATTGAACGAAGTGCGAAGTATTACATACAATTTGGATCAAGGTATTTCTAGTACAACCCTTTAATTAGAAAAAGGCTGCCCCAAACAACAGCTGCCAACCTCATCAGGTCAAGTCGTTGTTTCATCAAACTGAACTAAAATTTCTAAAACGTTTTTCACCTAAACGTTAGATCAGCGGGATCTTCAAATGAAGAGTTGTTTCAGCTTTTTAACACGTTTCAAACAAACTGATATTGTCATGTTCACCGAGACTTGGTACAGGAATGATATTGTTTTTTTTGTTCTTCCTGGCTATGCACTTTGTTTTAACCGCGCAGAAACGCGCGGTGGTTTAGTATCTATATTGACGTGTCACACTGGTTTCGAAATTTCACCCGAGTTTTCAGATATCACAAAAGGTTTCGAAGTACTTTGCATCCATATGGAAATGTGCATAAGTTTTTAAAATTTCTTGATTAGCGGTTTATTACGATGTGTGAAGTAAACTGTAATTTCGTCCTAGAAGGTTACGTGAATATTGACTTGCTTCAAGTGTTTCGTCATCAGTCGGAACTTTTATTGTTAATGTCTTCCAACAATCTTGCAGAATGGAATACTTCATCCGACACGTGCCACAACATCATCCACTACATTGCTCGACCCTTTCATTGCGAATGAAGACATTTCCAAAATTAATTCTTGAGTTTTCAGCGCCGATTTGAGTGATACTTGGCATATTTTTATGCTGGTTCATAAACAAATTGTATCATCAAGAAGAAAGACATGCAATTCTTGACATCCTGAATACGTGCAAAATATAAATGAAGAAACAATTCAGACATTCTGTAGAAACATTGAGAACGTAAACTGGTATAGTATACTGCACAAATAAGGTGAAAATGAAACTTATGATATGTTTATGGAAAAGGTTACGAATGCATATAAATCTTCGTTCCCGTTAAAAATAGAGGAGACACCAAACATGCATGGAAGCCATGGGCTACTAAACATAATTTAAAATCAATGCGCATTAAACAGGCTTATACAATAAAAAAATTTAAATCGAGGGATCAAGAAAGTTTGGCAGAGTTAAAATCATTCAGGAACCGCCTAAACGCTGATTTAAGGCGTGCAAAACGCGTCTACTACGCGCAGAGTTTGACTCGGAATGTATGAAGAACTTACATTTTCTTTGGAAAAGGCTTGGTGTCCTTTATAAAAAAAAGCCTAATCATGATATAGAAAAACACATTGTGAATGGAGTTGCAAAGAGCGGCAGGGCATTATCAGATGATTTTAAACATTACTTTGCGAAAACTAGGGCCGGTACGTACTGTAGTGATGCAGCTAAAAATATACGAAGACTTTGCGAAACTGCTTTTTACTTTCCAACCGCTTAATGTGAAGCATATTACACCATTATTAACTTACGTAACAGTTACAGTTGCGATATTGATGGGTTAAATATTAAACCTGTAAAATATGTTATTAACCTTATTTTTCCAGTCTCAACACATATCTACAGCGTTGTTCCCGCATTTCGCGAGTTTTCTGTAAACATGCAGATCGCTAAAGTCAGGGAATTATCTAAGGAAGAAGGTAAAAAAAATTTGGAAATCTGTCGACCTATATACGTCCTACCTATTTTTCTAAAAAAGGCTTAGAAAAGATTATGCATTCGAGAATTATTATTTTTTATTTAAAACATAACATTTTAACCGGATCTCAGTTCGGATTTAGAAAGTTTAGGTCAATCGAGGCAGCACTTTTACACCAGAAAGATATCATACTTGACAATTTAGAGAAGGTTGTCAACTATTGGTGTCTTTCTGGACTTTAGCAAGACGTTCGACTGTATTGATCTCGTTATTCTTTTAGGTAAATTATCATCATACGGATTTCGAGGAGTTTCATTTTCTCTTTGGACATTATATCTGCAGTACCGCCACCAATTTGTTTTTGTGGTGTTTCGCAGGGGAGCATTTTAGGTCCACTTTTATTTCTTTTTTTGATATCAATGATACAATAACTATGGACATTGGGGTTGAATTTAATACATAGGCAGATGATGCAAGTATAATTATTTTAGATAAAAATATTGAAAATGTTATTACTAAAGCAAACAGTGTTCTTAATAAATTAAGAATGGGTTGTGAAAACAATTATCTTCATGTAAATGCTGACGATAGCAAGGATGTGATATTTCAACTGCACTCAGGAGCACAGATAAAATCACCTACTCTAAATTATGGTAACGATATTATAGAGTACGCTGATAAGGTCAAAGCTCTTGGTTTATTTCTTTCCTAGAATTTGTCAGGTAATGAACACGTAGATCATATTTGTAGTAAACAGTCAAAGAGCTTTAGGCGTTTTAAATAAATATAGGAACCTTTTACCTGCCAGTGTAAAATTTCAACTTTATAAATCGCTTTTTATACTCAATTATGGCACGCATCATTTGTTTGGGAATCTGCAGGATTAACTATTCTAAACGCACTAAAAGTTCTACAGAAAAAACGCTTTTCGGGAAGTTGCTAATGTCTCTTGTCTGCCAATTTTCCAAACGTATTCCCTAACTGACGTATCAAATATTTATTCTGAACGTTTAATATTAACGTATGAAGCTGCATTAAATGATAAACATGAAACTTCTTAATACTAGCTGACTTACCATCTCACATTTCCTTTCACCACATCCGTAATTTTTACCCGTGGCGTACTCCTAAATTTTGAACAAATTTCGATCCCCAGTAAGTTAAGTATTTACGTCCCGAATTCTTGAATAGCATTGCATAAATTGTAATTGATACTACTTCTGTACCCAAAAAGCATATATAAAATATTTTACAAATGTGCATGTAGTCATACTGCTATGCTAAGAATGTGTAACTATTGTGTGTTATCATATTTTATTATTTATTACTTCTGACTTTTGGAGCTGTTGTCTGCTTGCTTTGTAGGGGACCTGAATGCTCGTCAAGCTGTGTAAAACAGCTTTTTTCCTTGGCAAACCCTCCTCCACAGAAAAAAATATAAAACAATGTTCAGTGTGCAATCTGTTCGTCGTGGAAGCCGCTTGGCCATTTTGTATTGTGCGGCCGCAATGAGTGTTGGAAATTGAGGAGACGTCCCGCCGTCCCTATCCTGTCGCGGTACTGGTGAGAGCGGCCACATTGCTTTCTCTGTGTTCTGTTTTTGTGTTTAACGGCCTCGACTAGGGGCGCCCAAGGCCGCCAAGTACTCGCTCACGAGGTAAAGAAGGCGCGTGGGAAAAATGGGAGGGGGACATTTTGCTGTTTCTTTGAAAACAACCTGTTTTAGTCAGTCGAAATACAGCCTTCGTCAGAAGCTGGTCGCCCTCTTTTTCTCCGTCAACGAGCGCAAACTATACCCCGTTTTACCTTATGTTGTACCGCAGCGAAGGCTAGAAGCGCGAGCTCATAGCGTTGGCAGCTGTCCTAATGCACGGGAGCTTGTGCCGCCCAGATGTGCCCTAGGGCAAGAAGCTCGCGCTTGTAGCCTTTCTGGCGGTACATCATTAGGTGAAACAGAGTATAGTGGCCCAACAACGAGCAGACGCTCAGTGTCGGCTTGCCGTCCCATGCGTGGGACATATTTTCTGGAGCAGCTTGGTGTGCAAAACAAGATGGCCTCCCAGTGTCCTCTTTCTTCTGCTTCTTCGTTCATCCTGCTTTAGGAGCATCCAGCGAGCGAAAAAGAAGCGGAAGACGCCACGCGACGGCACCATGACTGCTCAGGATTTCTCAAGTGTGGCGGATGTTGGTTATGCGTTCGTGATTTTCGCTAAATATGCTAGTGACATTTTAAATGTCTGCGTCTGGTGCACCTGCTCGGTTTTATTAGTGTAACTACCGTACATCTCAGGAATTTACCCAGTGGCATTGAGTAACTCAAAAGATATATATTTTTGTTTTGCGACTAGGAACTCGGTTGTCCCTATTTGGTCTGATCACTTTTGTCTAAAGCTGCTTGCGACCGGGTTTGAGCAAACGTTGGTTCTTATCGTATTTTTGAGATACAACATGCATGTAAATCTCAATGTCTGAAATAAATGTTCAATAACGTTTTAAACTGCATTTTTGGACTATGGTTTACAGTAATTTTGAAGTCCACAGGGTTGAAAGACCGGAAGGGGGGGGGGGGGGGGGGGGTGTCTGAAAGGCTGATGGGTCTGAAGAGCTGTATGGGTTTGAAGGGCTGAGATGGTCACATAGCACACCGAGGGCGAAGTGTTATATTCAATGGGGCTTACACGAAGGAGCATGCTGCCTGCCGATAGGTTGGGTTATGTTGTAGTCGCCAACAATGATTGTAGGGAAATAATGATGAGTATTCAATCACTGTCCCAACACCTAAAAGCTACACAGTGGTCTGACCCTAAAGCCTCACAATACCTGATCTTGTGCAAACTGAACTGCAATGTAATCGGTGCTTTTAAACAATAAAAAAAACATGTATTGTGTAAATTCACGGTATCCACTTCTTATTACCTTTAGTAGTGAAGAATGTATCTTCAAAATGCTGTCGTCGGTGAGGTGGAAGTAAATTGACTGAACCTAAACGATAAACCGGTCACGCAAAAGAGCCGAGATAAATAAAAACATACAGCAACGCCATTGTTACTTTTTCGCTGCTCATCACAGACGTTTAAAGCTTTTATCGCCTACACCTACTGCACTTCGATGAAGCACGGCGCACTCACATTTTTTATAGTTATTGTATGACCGGTGTTTTAAACCCGATCGTTATGCGTTTCGTGCATATCCATGTTTTGACACACTTCCGAAAGCTTTCGAGATTGTAGAACCTGTCCCCGATTAGCTTGCAGTTTCAAAATGTTATGTTATAATTTAATGCTTACTACAGTCCATATATTTTAATTTGTTGTGAGCCGCTTGGTCCACAGTGGAATGACAATGTCCCTCTCTATGTTGTCAGTAACTGCCACAGTGACCATTTAGGATTCGGGACACGATGATAATCCAAGCTGTGAGATATTATTGAGATATATATCATTTGAGACACTCTGTCTTCTAATTTTTGTGGGTATATCACACAAACGTACTTTTTATTGGGCAATTAAGATACATCAGTCCTTTACTTCTCATTTTGTGAGTTAGTATTTTTCACGGATCGCATACCTTCTATGAATGTAATTTAATATACTATAGCAGCCAGTTTTTAAACCGCTCTGTCTGCGTCATAGGCCGAAAGTAGTTTATTGGAAAAGGTCTACTCACCTGAACGCGAGCCTCCGAGAGCGCAATGCTACGTGAGAGTTGGTCCCGCAGGTAGAAGCTTGGATAGTGAGTCCGTTCAAACAGTGCCTCGAGCTCGCTCAACTGGTGCGCGCTGAAGGTGGTCCGGTTGCGCCTCTGGGAAGCAAGGAATCAGTCACCATCTCTCGTTTCTGCCATGCGACGGAACGTACCTGCCGCCGTGTGGCCAGGAGCAGCGAGTCGAGGAGAGAGTCTCGGCCGGTGGTGCCGCCCATATGCCTGCGGAACGGGACCTCTCTAAGAACTCGGTTCGCTCAGAAGACACGTCTGTTCAATGAGTGACCATTAACGCGCGGAAAACTTCTGATCTGTTTTCTATAGTTTCAATAAAATCTAACACAAACCATGCTTTGTCTAGTTTCGCTGTCAAAAACTAGTGAACATGCTTAACAGTGAGCTATTTTTAGGCCCTTTACGCTACTGGAGCTCACACCACCCCAAGGTAAGCATCCTTCAAAAGCAATTGTGCGACGTTCTTAGTTTTGAATGCCATATTGTACTTCTTGAACACTTATGGAGAGAAAATGGTGACTAGACATCTCACCTTGTAAGGCATTACCTCGCCCGCCTGCCACAGTACGATGTCTTATTTGTGTAAATTCGCAGGATGGTGATGATGTTTATAAATCACCTCCACAAACAACGGCGCAACATTAAAAAAAAAACAATCATCTTAAAAGTTGCACAGCCATTCAGTGTTCCCACGGCAACAGTTATTAATACCTTAGAGTTGATAACCAGCTCCTTTGAAAAAAAAAAAAAGGCCAGCTTCTAGCATGCCAACATAACAGAGCATTCTGTCTATATTTGTGGGGTCCCACCCTGGTCTCGAGGAACGCGCAGTCACTTGATCAGACGCCGCAGGTACGAACGCTTCTCCTCGTTGTCCCGATTCCGTTGTCCCTCCAGGGAGCTCCATGTGGTGTCAACCTCGTCTCGGACTCGACGTGCGTGGTGCCCGCTGGAGAAAGAAAGAACGGGTTTCTTAACGGAAAGCATGACAGTATGGGCACCCCCCGTACTCGACTATGCACCGTTTTATCTTACCCTGGACCGCAGCGAACGCTACCAGCCATTCCAGCCAATCCATCGCTGCGAGCGAGTCACGTGGTAACTCCCACCGCGCATGGCTGCGTTCTTTCCGAAAGTCACGTGACACTCACGCGGAATTCGGACTGGCTCCGATGGCACGTAGCCTCCACCGAGGTTCCTCGTAACGCGGAACGAAGCGTACCAACCTTCCCGTCGGAGCGGTCCCGTCCGACCGACAGCAGCAAGGGTCGAGCCTCCGGCCGTGCCGCCCCTGCTCCAGAGCGGGGGGACGGGAGAACGGCGCGGTGCGGCCCGCCTCCCCGGCCGGAGACGTCCAATGGGAGCCGCGTCCGTGTCACCTTTCAAATTTGTCCAAGTAGCTCGGAATCGAGTTACGCAAACCCCGCGGTTCTCCACGGCCGCATCAAAGGCATTCATCAAAGTGATTGGGGCGGCCGCAACGGGCGCGATACGTCGGCTGTTGGCGGCCTTGCTCCCCCACGCTGCTTAAGACCTCCAGTCGAGGAAACGAGATCATCACCCACCCTAACAGGCGACATGTCGATGTCGGCCGCTGCATGCCTTGACCGTGCCGCCCACAGCGACATGTGGGTATAATAAGATCTTTTTCTTTTTTCTTGATATCGTTCTTTCAGTAAACATGATATCACGGCGATTCCTCCTCACAAGCAATAACTTCTTGAGAAGAAGGAAGAAGAAAAAAAGATATGTTTGGTTTTTCCAACAGTGTCAAACCCCCCAAAACTAAGAATAAAGCAAAGGAGCACTTTTCTATATTTACTTCTCGCTCAGTCTACGATATGAATAGTTCCTTTAATACAGGTATTTTGTATTATTTCCGACGCAGAAGTCAATCTCTGCAACATTGCAGTAGCTTAGCGCTTCCCACTCGTATAAGGTAGTTTTAGAGTTTAAAATCAAACAAACCGAAGAACATCTGACATTCCCGTGCGGAGGACTGAGGTTCGATTTTAACTTCGTCAAGTTCTTTTGATGTATAAACCCAGTTTTTGTTACACGGCTACTTATCCACGGCAAGGCTTCATCATATTGCGGGTAAAATGGTGTTAGGCAGGCTGGAGGCCTGCTTTTAATCTCTTGAGCAACTTTCTTTCCTATGCGTCATAGAAAAACAAACCGAGACGCTACTGCCCTCAAAATTTTAGGTCACAAAGGATGCCCCCCCCCCCCCCCCACGTCATCATTGCAGAATATTTCGCACTTCGCGCCATAGGTTTATTACTGGGTTTTATTACAGTCCTGCGCCTCGATCTACGTACATTCTACTGATTTTTGACACCAGTTAATTAAAAAAAAAAAAAAAAAAATCCACGGAACTTTGTGGCTTGAATGGGCCCGGGTTTCGTGCGCCCATTCTACATTTTACAGGTTATGTAAACTAAAACAATACTATTGTCAAAGAAAACCGGTGTCCTCTTACGCTATTCGCATAAGCAGAGACAGGAGCAGCGTGTCCCCCCCCCCCCCCCCCCCCTCCTCTGCTTAAGAAAAGAATATGAATTGTAATGTTAATTTAGCGAAACAAATAAAGCACTTAACGCATAACACTGTCTCGGCACCACAATGTAGCTCTAGCTGTAGGGACCAGATGCTGGAATTTTAGTACTGACCTTTTTTATTGAAAAGTAATACGCGATTTCGTGGAACGTTCAATACGAAAATTGGGCCCGTTCTCTGTAGCTTGCGCCCCTCAGCTTTATGCCTTTGTCGGTGTTGTCAGTCACTATTTTACTATTAATTTTTTTTATATTCGCCTATATCTCTCGACAGAGATAACGGCTCGTTCTAAAGCGTTGGCATCTGGGTCGGACCGCTAGCGCTAAATTTGGGTGAAACATAAGCGTTCGACATGCGTAGGATATGTTTTCAATAAAAAAATTGCAACTTTTTTCATGAATTTCTTTGGAATGCAAGATAGTCGGGAAGGATTCTTTTTTTTTTTTTACTAGGTGAGGATGCAAAATGATTAAAAAAAAAATGAAATAGCCCCATTGCAGCAGTCGTCCTATCGGCTCTCACCCCTTTTTTTGCCGTACTTTTGTACAGATATCGTATTGAATACCATTTTTCTGGAAGATTTATTTTTCTTTGTGCGAAAACATTACCTATTCGATGCAGCGAACCAACCTCATCAGCTTAGAAGCCGCGCCAAGCATCACCTAAACTAGCCTGTCCCAGTGAAGCGAAGTGAAGCAGATTTCTGATGGATAAGCTCCCATTGGCTGGCATGCTTTGCCAAGGAACGAGGCTTCCATTAGCACTCGTGCAGCGTAGTTCCAAAAAACGCCACCTGCGAAGCCCTCATTATGGGGGCACAGCGCATGCAGCGGCTCGGCCGCCGGTAAGAAGTGCGGCTGCGCGTTCCTGGCCGCACAGCCCGTCCGTGCAAATCCCGGAGAAGCTCTACGGCCAAGCGGAGCGCGGCGAGGCCACTTCACGAGAGCGCGCGGTCGGCCGTCGACCAACGAACTGTGGCCGTCCATGCCACTACGGCGCAGACGAATGAAGAGAGCGGAAGAACGACATTCATGCTTTCGTATTCACAACTCATAAGAAGTTCTTAGGTGTCCTTAAACGTTTTAATCCTTCAGTGCCCAAACCCTGTTGAAGCGTAGTAAATGTTTTGAACGATCATTTCTTGCTAAAAAAAAAAATGCTTCCAGAGGCTTTCCCATGGAAATATGTATTTATTTGCCTAGTTATTTCGCTATAATTCAAGTCGTTTCACTCGTGAGGCTGCGGACATTCTAGCCTATAAAATAATGAAACTTTCACGTGCTATGTGGTAAAGCATTTGATATTGTTCGTGTAGGAAAGTTTTACAATATACTTGTAAAATTCTGCATATGAAAAATTGTCCCGAGCCGGTGGGGCGGAACGTGCACTGCAGCCTGTGCTGCGCCAAACGGCCATCTGACCAACTTTACCTGGACGCACACCGTTCCAGGGAACACTTTTGGCGACCTTTCAATTTTTGACAGGTGCGGTCAGTGTAGGTGGCCTTCCAATTTCTTTGTTCTCACTGCAATAATTGACACTGGAATTATTCATTAAATTGATGGAGGTTGACACGCTTCTAATCTTACTGGCAGAAGTGCCGTCTTTATGGGTTTTGTTTTTAAGTGAATTCAATCACGTTCGAATTCGCGCATTTTCCTTCATTTCCTACATTTTACTCGTCCTTTTCAAGGCACTGAATTTCTCAGGGCTCACCTAAGCCAGTAATTCTCAAATGGGGGTCTGTGGGACCTTTACGGTCCACGAAGGCACCCGAGGCCCTAAGAGTCTGCGAAGGCCTGCCTCATCAGTCAAGCCCGGCAATAAACGTTGCCGTTTTGCTCAGACGAAGAAGAAGCGTTAAAATGTTTAAAAGATTTTTCTCGTGCATATATCAATAAGAGAAGTGTACTTCACACTTGCCCTTAGTTATATTCATTTATTAAATTCTTGTAATAATTAACTTATATTTTTCCCTTCCTCTCACCGCGAAATGGGTCCTCCTTCATCGCTGATCCACAAGGGGTCCGCGAAATGTTAATGTTTGAGAACCCATTGACCTAAGAAATAAAGAAAATTCCCAGCAGATTGATTTGTTTTAGTAAGGTCATATATCTGAATGTATTTTCAACGGCTCAGGAGATAAATTTCTCAGCAAAAAGTAGACGCTCATGTCGTAATTATTTGAAAGCGAATAAAACAAGCCACTGCGCTGCGGCTTTAAGCCAAGTGTTCGCTTCCCCACACAGCACGTCGTAGCCAGCTTTTCTGTCGTAGTATTTGTGTTTCTAGTTGTGCTCCTCCCGTGTGGCTGCAATTGTCGTCTTGATTTAATTTCTGTACCGAAGAAAATAATTCAAGCGATTTCTACAGAGAAATCGCTTTCCTATGCTTTCCTATCAACATGAATGCAGTCAAAGACGAGACTTCCGGCAGGTGTTACTTGAACGGAGCTATGCCGTGGTGAGCTCGAAAACTTCTAGCGCTCATCCCAGCGCGCCACTTGGAAGAAAGTTTCTCCAGGAACCGGAGTATAATTAAACAAAAATAAATAAATAAAGAATAGCTTTTTTGTAGTTTTTACCATCCTCCCTTAATGCTAAAATTCCAAACTGTAAATATACATACGTACTATCCGTTAATAATTGAAGACTGTTGAGTCCTTCCCTGAGAGCGCAATCCCTCTCGGGAAGCGGACGACAGGATATCGCAGACGACAGTCTCATTGACCATTGTACGATAGGAGCTGCTTCAGACTAGCCTTCCAACATGACTCTCCGCAGGTCGATCGGTTGCACCATAATTCCTCAAAGCGGTCTTAAACTCTTTAATGTAAAGCAGAATGTCAACCTGCTACATCCCGCCCATCTCTGATCGCGGCCCGACCAGCGGCATCAATGCCCGACAGTTTATGTCAGCTTAGCTTGCTGTTAAACCATTAATACACGAACACACGGTCACATCGGCGACAATTCCAGTCTTCGCTCAGAACGAACAACAATGCCATGGCGATATTGCTGCTATGTTGCCGACACACATAATTACAGAAACACGTTGACTGCGGGTACTGCGGGTACAAACGGCACGCAGGCACCCGGCATCAAAACCCGCCTTCTTTGGACGCAGTTCCTGCGGTTCCCATAATGTTGTCATCAGTCGAAAATGTCGTTCCGCTATCCGGAGGCGGCTGTCTTAGCACTGTGTATACATAGCGCTGCTGGCACTGCTCTGGAACTTCGCTGTTTCTAACGGTTTCGTTTGCTCGTTTGACAAAGTTGGTGGTAAAAACGTCAATGCAACCGAGATGTCCTGCACGTTTGGACGAGGAGACGGAATTACAGGCGGCTTTCGCTGTCGCTAACCGTCATTCAACTCAACAACATGTATTAAACGATGCGCGCGACGTGTTCAAAAAACGAAACCGAAAGAAGATGAGGCGGGGAGGCGAAACTTTTCCCTGTCCGCCTGGAGAAGGAAAAACAAAACTACGTCTTGTTCCTCCCTTCTCGTGTCCGCTTTGGGTAACGTCAGTAGAAGGGATGAAAACGCGCAACCTTTTTCCTCCTGTTCTTCTTAGAGTGTACGGCCAGTGGGACATAGTATAGAGCGCTAGTCGTAACGATCAGTCGGCTAATTATGTAAAATTTGTTGATTACATTTTTAATTAGTAAAAATAGACATATGGTTCCAAATAGAATCATGCTGAGCGTGACCCAAAACCTCTTAATCTATAACTTTAAGAAATATTTCGATCGCGTGGGAAGCGTAGTAGTGGGCTAAAGGTGCCACTCGTGCATCTGGTACAAGGCTGGGGCAATGATAAGAGAAGGAAAAATCGCGCGGGCGCGTTATCGCACAGGCAGCCTTGCTCCTGCTTCACGACTGGTAAGTTTAGCGCACTACTGCGCTTCTCACGCGCCAAGTCTTTCTAGAAATTACTGATTGAGTGGTTTTTAATGATGCTCAGCAAGTTTCTAATTAAAAGCCTGTCTATTAAAAGAATAATGTTAATTAACAATTTTAATTCGAAAGCATTAACTGTCTCATAGAGCGAGCCGACGTCACCAGCTTTGAAACCATGCAAAACGGCCCCTTAATAAAACCACGCGCAAAGCTAGCCAACGGCACCTTTTACAGTTCGGTCCCATTGGCTGGCGCGCGTCGACGAGACTCCCATTGGCCACTGCGAGTCAGTTTGTGTGATGACATCCAGACTGTATTCTCACACTGTTGTGTTATCACTTATCACCGCGTTCGCTCGCCTCTTATCGGTTGTACGGCGCGTGGCAATATATATTGCGCATGGAATAAACAAGGGGTTCGTTCTGCTGGGAACTACGTTTCTCTCTGTTCCTTCCTCGCGCCGCAAGGCACACGACAGTTTGAAGGATCTCTCACCCGATGGCGCTGCGCGTCCGCGAGGCAGCGGCTCCACCGTTCCACGCCCAAGGTCAGCGGGTTGTACGCCGCAGATTAAAGAAGAGAGCGAAGAGCGGCGTGCGTGCTTTCGCATTCACAACTCATAAGAAGTGCTTAGGTGTACCTCGAGCCTGTTTACTTCGCTAGCCGACTGATCGTTAAGAATAGCCCCTATACATATATGTCCCCCTGACTGTATAACCCACATGTACAAATCGCATAAATGTAGATTTTAACGCGTTTTAAACAATTATGTTCAGCTTAAAAAAAATAACAAAACAAACAACACCCTGTTGATGAGCCAAATTTTGATTCCTAGCTTACTTGGTACAGTCGTTGGACTCTATGTGGAATGCCCGGAGTAGCACATCTGATATAGAATCAATATTCTCGTGTAACGCTGCGTTGGAATATGAAGAACGGAAAAAAAAGTAATATTACAGATGTTTTAGAACCACGTATAGTTTGTAAAGAGCACAAAAAACGATGCTTCTGCTTTTATTTTGAGTGGATGTGCCTTAAACTTTTCAAGTGCTAATAGCATCCCGCCCTACTGCTGGGTTCCGTCAATATTCAAGCAAACCTTGAAATCACAATACTATATAATTCGAAGCATAAAGACTCAAAACCCTACGCGATCTGTATCATAAAGGTTCCATTGGGTTTTCGGATGTTGGAATTTAAAACCTAGATTGTTTTAAAATTGGAAAGATGGCGTAGCGTGTATCATACAGGGGCTTTCGATATTTAAATCGAACTGAGCTTGGATTCCGGTTTCTTTCTTACGGGAAGGTGTTCGTAAATAAACGTTAAAAGAAGGCAAAGAGGATCTTTAAAAATTACAGGAGGACACTTAAGACTGCTTATGTGTAGGAATGCAGAAACATTCCTACACGCAGCGCATTCCAATGAACAGCGCGCCGCTGTCCTCCGCAGAGGCCAGCCGGGGGGTGCGAAATGGCTGAAAGCAGAGCGCAGAACACGTGATACAGTAGTGCACAGGGAGAAAGAATTTTGGCTCTACCTCCCCCTCCGGGCCTCCGGCCATGTTTGAAGCGTTACCCGCAGGCAGGGTGTCGAACCGAAATGTTTTTCGTTCCGGTTTTTGTTCCGGTTCAGTCAAAACGGTTCAGCTCCGGTTCAACTCTGCAGTGAACAAATAAAGGTTCAAACCGGTTCGAACCGGTTCGTACTCATATTCTGCAAAACAATTGACGACAGCAAAAGATAAACTACGCATATTTGATAAAAGTGTTACATTTAAAAGGTAAAGGCTCACATTACAGTGTGGAAAGAAACGAGCAAGTGCTGGAGCACCTCGGGACGTGGGTGAAAGCGCTGTTCTATGTCAGGCAGCTACCCGAAGAAGCAGGAGTTGTTTAAGCATATCCGGGGAAAGACGGCACCTCTGAGATGATAAAATGAACTTCAGTGAAGAACAAGCTCACTCCACGCTGACCTGCGTCTCAGGCACTCCCAGGGCTACTTGCGCCAATGCGTAGAGTTCTGGATGGCGTTCCCTTCTCTCGTCCCAAAACTGCAACACGTTAGCGTCCCTTTAAAGCCGCGGCTTTTTGTCTAGCATTTCCAGGAGGCATTCTATATCAAGTGGGCTACTGGAATCTCGAACGTGCACGCCAGCCTCCACCTTTCCTTCCTTGAGGAGCGCTTCCAGTGCGTCTTCCGGATCGTCTGAAGCCGCCACAGTTTCGGAAAAAAAAGGTAGGATCTTGCTCGCATTGCAGAGTTGTGATCCTCCCTCCAAGTCTTTGTGAAATGCAACGTGGCCCGGTACTTTTGCTCAGGGGTAAGAAGAATGTAGTAGCAGGGATCTAGTTACACTGTTGCACAAAGACATCCGTGTCAAGACGTTGTCGCTCCCTCTTTTTCATTCACTGGACCAAGGCTTCTGCTAACGGCGATGATAACTTGGAAGTGTCCATGGAACATCCCAGCCATGCTCCGTAGAAATCTCCTACAGTGAGCTGTTCCTTCTGCAATGTCTTTGAAGCCACTTCTGCCGGGCGAACCGACACTGCGAGCACTTCGACTTCCGTTCATATGTCTTCAGTCCACCTGGAGCATTCTTCTTTTGCGAGGAACCATCCAACGAAGCCTCTTAGTTCAAGTAGCCTTGTGAGCATATGCAGCTTGGACATCCACCGCGTTGGACAATCAAGTATTGGTTTATTCACCCTAGTTTTCTTATTAGGGACATAACAGATTGGACACGTGGTCTCTTAACAAGCGCAAGGCTTTCTTCAACAATGTGTCCGCAGCCCGAGCCTTTGAAAGCGCCACTAACTGGCAGATTCAGCGTATAAGCGGCGCACCTCATCCCTTATAGGAAGCCGGAATCATCAGAGAGTGCGCTCTCAGGATTCTCCAGTAGAGATCGCAGAGCGTGCGACTCAACTTCAGGGTCACTATATCCGACCTCTTCTTCGGAGTAAGAACATTCCTTGTTCATTTTACCGAGGAGACGCCCAGCTTTCACCATGTTGGCAGCGTTGTCTGTCGTGACGCTGTATACCTGGCTGACGTTGAGAGTGAAGCGAGAGATTGCATCTATCACCTCTGACCTCATATGTTGCCCCGTGTGCCTTTCAAAGAGTGCTCTCATGGTCAATGGCTGGAGCATCAACTTCCCTATTCAGCATACTGCTCGTCGATTCCAAGCAGGGAGCGGTCCAGTCGCGATGCGCAGTCGAGCTTCAACGAAATCATATGTTTTTTTAACGACAAACCTGACCGTTATGAAAAAACCTGATAATGGAACGTTACAGCGCTTTTCAATACCTATTTCGCTCGCTTTTTGACTTCCCAGATGAAAGAAACACCGCAAACATAATTTATCAGTTTTGCCCAGGAACGAAAAAATATTTTTTTCGGTCCGGTTCAACTCCAATTTGCGCAAAAAAAAAAAAATATATATATATATATGGGTGGTTTCATCTCAAATCGTGCAGGCAAAAAGGGTCGAATTTTTAATTTCGCTGAAAAAAATATATGTTATGGCGTCGTCTCTAAAAACGCAGTAGCCACAAACTGCAAGTCCGTCGGATTTTTTGTTCTCGACTTACGAATTTTAAAAGAGGCCGCGGCGGAAAGCAGTGTTTTTCACATCCGTCGTGGGTCGGATGTTTCGCTCGATCTCCCGTCGTGGATTTTCAGTCCACATTATATTAACTTTTTTTTAAGCACTCTGTGGGCACAGGTAAAACGCCATAATACCATGAAATAATTTTAGGCGTTTTGCTTTTTTTCTGCAAAAATGTCAAAAACGCCCCCTCGGTCAATTGTTGACGAAATTTGACAATTAAATACTGGCGATCTACTTGGGTTACATCAACATTTTTTATGTCTATGGAGAGCCCCAAACACGCTCTTTATATATATTATAAAATGATTTAGCTGTAATAAATATCCTTAGCGGGACGTTTACGTTAATGTTATGCGAAAACCAAAAAGTACCAAATTTAAGATCAATTTTCTCAAAAAACCCATTTTTTATTTTTTTTTATTTTTTGTTAAAATGTAGATATGCTAGTTGTCTACTCGAAAAGCAAGTCGAGAGAGTGTATATTTTGTTTGTATGTTCTATATTTTTGCATCAATATCGTACAAAAACGTGTTTTTACGGCTTGAAAGGGACTTGCGAATTGCGCGTCTTCACAAACTTTGAAATATTTTTACATTTTTTTTAAAGCTCCCACGTAAAAATGAAATACAGTAGTTCCACCCTGTTATATTTATTAATCATTTAAATTTTATTATAGGCGGCAAGCTACATTGGAGCAGTTCAAAAGAGAAAGCGACACTCTTAACAGACCAGCAGGCGTCGTAAATTTTTAATGTATAGAAATCGGCAGACGTCGTATTGATTCGGGGCCTTCATTGGCCTATATTAACGTCCCGCCCTTTCGGAACCAGCAGATGGCCACGACCTTTCGCGCTCGTTGTGTTAGATAGGACGGCCCGTGACAGTAAAGCGAGCAGCGCACCCTGTGTCACGAGGAGTGAAATGGTAGGAATGTGTCGTTGACGCGGCGAACAGTGACGGCCACCCAGGAGGAGTCAGTCAATCAGAGTATTGCAGAACGGAAAGCAAAGGAACTGTTGCCTGGGAGGATGAGAACACCACGGCCTTACAATATCGACGGTCAACAACAGTTCTGCCTGCCAAAACAACGCCGCGTGCGAGCTAAAACTGGCGGCGCGGGAACGCATACGAAGATGGGCCGGTTTCGTTAGGGATGTGGGAAAATGTTGAAACCAGCCATCCGTGCACGCGTGAAACGATACCGCGTATTTGCCCAAGCTTCGAACGCCCTATCCTAGAAATGGCCGTGCTCTGCAAAGTGGTTGTCCTGTGCTTGTCCTCCGTGTTTTATTCTTTCAATTTTATGTACTCTATCTCCCTCCGCGGAAATCCGATAGCACCGAAGGGTTATCTCATTTGTTAACAGCAAAGCCCGGAGACTAGCATCAAAAACGAGCGTGTTGGTAAATATACTTGTGTCTATTCTGCCCGGAGACTAGTTGGGTCGAAGTCAGCCTCCTTGTCAACTATAACCGTTTGTGAAGAGTGGTCTTCTCCCGAGATGAAACGTTAGCGCCGGCTGACGTGTTCTTTTGAAAAAGGGAGGGGGAAAGAGAAAGTTTGAGTAACTGCATGCAGTAACTACCTCGAAAGCTCCTCTCACGATATGAAGCTCGAGGCATGTTACGTCTCGGTTACCTTCTGGCGCACCGCTGCTTGAAACTATTCTTGATTTTGTTCCGCACAGCCCCGACGGATGTGCGGAACAGAGTGAAGAATAGATTCGAGCATCATCTGGACGCCATCATCCTGCCAGGCTTCAGTGTCGTGGGACTGGACTCGGCGTCGGTCAGTTAAGACTTTTTTTTATTTTATTTCGTGAGTGTTTCTTCACTCCGCTGAACTTTGTTTCTCGGGTGCGGTTCTGCTGAACTTTTTTTTTTTATGTTTCGTTACTAACTGTTTGTTAGCATTGTTTACTTGTTTGGTTTATTTCTTCATGGCGTAGCGGCCTGACGGTGCTGTAGAGAGCGTGTTCGCACGCATTTGGTTGTGTCCCGTTTAGGGAATGCCCGGAGGAATTGGTTTTTATTCTTGCCGCGTGCGGCTGAGTTTTTCTGTCTTAATTAATTTTTTTTTTTCCTTTACGTGTCGTTAACTTTTTTGTCTGACTCTCCCCCAGGCGTGGACCTATCGCCTTGCCACCGCTCGAACCTAAATCTTTTATTTTTTTACCGCAATTTTCGTTAAGATCGGAGTTGGGTAATTTTATTCTTATTTATTTATTTTTATTCCCTACCCTTCTCCGTGACAATCTCTCCGTGTGTTTCGGATCGTTTTTGTGTCATCACTTTTGTGTATTACGGAAGTGAAAGGCCATTCCCTGGTGATCTGTGCGATGTGCGGTGAACAAAACCTAGCGTTTGGTTTCGGAAAGAATGGTATATAATAGATCAATGATGTGGTGATTTTTTATGTCTTAGTAATATGACAGCTAATAGCTAGTCATGGTAGTTTACAGTGAAAGTTTTATAAATCGAAAAAATACAACGTCTGTGCCTCTTCGATATTGAAGGTCTACTAGGCCTGCTGATTTGATTAGATATGTTTCTCGTGGTTTCCCGCTCTTTTCAAAACATAAATAACTATTCAATACCACAAAATGCGTTTATAAGTGATTACAAAACGCAGACGAAAATTCAAGAAAACGTTTTTACAATTCATAGAAGCGCACGTCTTTTTTTGTCTGACTTAGATCTTGCAAAACGAAGACGGCTTTTTCCGATATTGAGGCTTAAATATAGAACATACAAACAAAATATACACTTTCTCGACTTGCTTTTCGAGTAGACAACTATCATATCTACATTTTAACAAAAAATAAAAAAAATAAAAAATGTTTTTTTCGAGAAAATCGATCTTAAAATTGTTACTTTTTGGTTTTCTCATAACATTAACGTAAACGTCCCTCAAAGGATAGTTAATACAGCTAAATGATTTTATAATATCTATAAAGAACGCGTTTTGGGCTCTCCATAGACATAAAAAATATTGATGTAACCCAAGTAGATCGCCAGTATTTAATTGTCAAAGTTCGTCAACAATTGACCGAGGGGGCGTTTTTGATATTTTTGCAGAAAAAAAGCAAAACGCCTAAAATTATTTCATGGTATTATAGCGTTTTACCTGTGCCCACAGAGTGCTTAAAAAAAGTTAATATAATGTGGACTGAAAATCCACGACGGGAGATCGAGCGAAACATTCGACCCACGACGGATGTGAAAAACACTGCTTTCCGCCGCGGCCTCTTTTAAAATTCGTAAGTCGAGAACAAAAAATCCGACGGACTTGCGGTTTGTGGCTACTGCGTTTTTAGAGACGACGCCATAACATATATTTTTTTCAGCGAAATAAAAAATTCGACCCTTTTTGCCTGCACGATTTGAGATGAAACCACCCATATATATATATATCCCTATTGAAAAATCCACCAGACCGGTCTGGTGTGTCCTAGTGTTTGCTGGTGTAAACATCAGACCGGCCTGGTGTGTTCTGGTGCGCACATCAAACCAGTCTAACGTGTTCTGGTGGGCACACCAGAACACGTTAGGCTGGTTTGATGTGCGCACCAGAACACACCAGGCCGGTCTGATGTGCGCACCAGAACACACCAGGCCGGTCTGATGTGCACACCAAAGCACACTAGGCTGGTCTGATGTGCACACCAGAGCACACTAGAATGGCTTGATGTGCACGCTACACCACACCAGACCAGTCTAATGTGCACACCACGGCACACTAAACAGGCCTGACATGCACACCAGGGTGCGTCTGGTGAGCACGCATTACGGATATATGTCTGGTGTTGAATGAAAACATGTTTTCTTGTAAAATAAATAAGATGTATAGAGCTCGAACACCACATTTGATTTTATAACGTGTTTAATTGAAGGGGCGATGCAACGATTCAGTTCGAATATGTACTTTGCGTAACCATGCTGACACAGTGTAACAAACGTTTATCCATACGCTCCAGCCTGATGCACAGCATAGAGGTTTGTCTCGTCAACAATCGTCAGCAGCTTGTCATCAATGAAAACTTGAAAATATTTCATTGGGCCAACAGAGGGAAATCCCGATGGAATTTCCATCGGGCAGTAGTAGAATACGAAACCTAAAAGAAAAGAGCACCACATCAAATTTTATCAGTAAACAGGTCAACATAGAGATGTACTAAACCACACCAAACAGGAAGCTTTCTCCCGACAATTACAGCTGATTCCTCGTGCATAGGTATGTAAAATTCAGAGTGAACGCCCGCCCCTAAACTATCGCCCAACCTATTTACCTGGCTAAACATTTATCGGCTTAAAACTACCGAAACACTGCCAAATCTAAGCACGGAAGGGAACACCACAGAAGTCACAGATGAGCTATGCGATTAGCGGCAGTGCGACTGCGATTTTAATCGCACCGATTTCGGGCGAGAATCGCAGCATGTGAAACAGCCTTTACACGATACGCATATCTACTATGTACTTTTTTCCCGACTTTCATAGGTTTCAGGATAAAGTACGTCTGCGCTATGGAATCCAGAACTTCTAAAAATGCAAAATTAACATATTTCAGAGCAAAGTACAGCTTACTTTTGTGAGAACAGGTCGAAATGCGTAGCACGACGCGCCGCCATGCACATCGGAGCCGACGGAGTATCTGAAAAACCCCTGGCGGCGAAAATTCGAGACGACGAAACCGAAACCAAAAAATGTATCTGCTAAAATACGTTAAGCATTTCGCCTGAGTATTGCTTTGGGTTCCAAAAAACTATTATTATATTGAATGTATCCTCAAAGATAAACTGTGCCTTAAAGGGTTAAAAAAATAAAATAAAAACTAATGGAAAACTTTTGTGTCGCTAAAGTGGTGGGAATCGTCGGCGGCGTCTGTGTACAACAATGGGCAATCTGACCCGGATTAACCCCGATGAAGAAACCAAACCCGCCCAACCGACCAAACGGTCATGGAAGGAAGTCACGAAGAAGGTAAGGATATTTCTTTGTTTCTTTTTGTGTTTGCTGCATTGGAAATCGGGAATTCCGTAACATTAGATCCAGCCGGAAAGCATATTGAGTTGTCATTTGGACACCTCTTTGGGTTGTCTTCACCACTTGTGGGATCGCTCTATATTAATCGCCGCCCGATCGGTATGTGTTTCGCTCGTCTCCGAGGGAGTGACACAACACAGCGAGAAAACAGCTAATCGGTTTACTGTACTTCCCAGTTTTCCGTCTTCGAGAGCTGGCACTCCGGACCCGCCGACCCTGGTTGTCGCCCGTCGTTCAAGTGCTCTCAGTCGGCGTCCGTGTCCAGGCCTGCGGATCGTCCTTCCCACGCCAGCGCTGCGTAGGCTAGCAGTCCGGGATCGTCATGGCCTAGGCCGGTATGGCCAGGGCTAGCCGTTTCCGCCGTTCGTGATCCGAACCTCGTTGGTGGAACGCTGTGGGGATCACCACGGGCCAGACCAACCAGAACGGCTGCATCGTTCCTGCCCGGCCCAGCCTGGTGCAGCAACCTCTTCCTGTTTCCTCGCGCTCGCCCCCGGCTAGAATAAAAGGTGGGTAATTGGAACCAAACTCTGCATGCTAGAGAACAGTATGCACGTTGCAATGGCTGTAATGTGATATGCAAGCCTGGTGTAAAAAGGTGACAGGCAACAAAGTGTGCGTTAGAGAAGGATATTTATGCTTCGCATGATCTTTTTCTAAAGTAAAACTTGTGCATCCTGTTTTCTGCATGCCGTCACATTTGTTACCAGACTCAGCATTAAATTTGGTTGCCGAAACAAACAAATGTGCTACGAAAATCCACTATTTCAGAACTCGCAGGTTTAAAAGGTTTTGGTTGTGACCGCGTGTGTGCCGAACAGCTATGCCCACGTACAATTACGAGTGCCGAAACGGGCCAATGGGCCTCTCGCTTTTTGAAGACCTGATCGCCTGATTCTCGACGGCACAGCAAAGCAACAATCGGCCTGATTGTTTCTACCGTATTTCCCTGTGTGGCTGTCTAAGTGACTCGTAAAACAACTTGTATGAATTTGTTATTTTGCCGAGTAGTCTGCAAAACGAGTTCGTCGGACCGCTTTCCAAGCCTGCACATCTATTTTCGTTCACTTCAGCAATTACTGTAGAATTCACTTACTTGGTGCGTCACACTGCAGTAATCCACTTCCGTCGCCGTGTCGCTTCCCAAGATCTCGAAGGGAATCGGTATAGTTTGACGCTTGAATCACCTTCGTGACTGTGGCAGTCTTTCACGCAGCTGTAGCGACGTTTATTTTTTGGGGGAAGTCTAGGAGTAGGCGAGATGTCACAGGAGCCCGGTGAGGTCATAGAGACATGAAGCCGGGACTTACTTTTAAGAAAAACAGTTCCCAAAAAGGCTCGAGCCGATCCGAAATGCCACAATCACACGTGGTTTTTTAAATGCGCCCACCCGCGATCCTGGCCCATCCAGTGTTTTATTTGGCAGCCGCTAGATGGCGCAACGTGTCGTGCCAAACTGCATTGCCGGTTAATGTTTGGGTGACTTTCAATGAGGGGAGGGGGTGGAGTGGAGTGGAGAGATTCGTATTATTGATATTTTGCTGTGTTTGCCTGCCCCCCCCCCCCCCCCCCCCCGTCGCACACACACACACAGGGTCGTTGCCCAAGGCGCCTCTGACTGTATGTTGCTAAACCTAATGTGTTTTGATCTGTATAGAAGCAGAAATTAATTTACTGACAGGGTGACAGTGCTGGTGGGCCCGAATCTAATTATGTACATGCAGGACGACTTCATTTCATGACTTCTTTATGCAGCATAGCACGAGACAGTCATTGCTTACTTGACATGCGAGTAGTTGCAACGGCACGAGTTGGTAAGTTTGGCAGTATTGCACGTGAATAAATACTATCTTAAAGGCGTGATTTCAAAAATTAGTCTTCATTTATTTAGTGCATAAAGCAGCCTGGCTGTTGCAACATCATAAGCAGCATACCACTTTAATGATAGTGACCACAGCACCCTCATGTCACCTCACTAAAAGTACCACAAGGAAGAGCTGACACTACCTCCACAATTTTGCATCCTTGCAAATCGTAAAACAAGTGAAAGTGATTAACTGATGGTGTGAAAACCAGCCAATCGCTTTCACTTGTTTTATGATGCATTACTGAAATCTCACCCTATTAGTAACAGTAGTGTACATTTTGCTTGGGCATATGAATGCTTCCTTCAATTACTACAACAAAGACATGGGGTTGAATGATTTGACTAACATAGCTCCTTAGCATGGGGCTAGATTGATGTTGTGAAAGAATATTGTGCTTTATTTATACTGCATGCACGTCATTTGGGATTACATGGTGTGGCTAACGTCTTCTTTATTAAAGCTACAGTATGTCCTAAACGTATAAGCGAATCAAGATCTTGCTGTTACTCGTCTCTCTAACCTTCAATTTGCTCTCCTAGTTTCTGCTGTAGCTGATCCACCTGGTGAGGCTGTGGCCTTCTCTTGGCCACCTTTCTTTGCTGTCCAGGATCGTGAGGTACGTATCTGGGCCTACAGGGCACTTTGTTTATTGTTTTCACTCCATTGGCTCATTCTGGAGAACAGACTAATGGCACAAAAGACAAGGACACAAACATTCAGGCACACAAAGAGACAAACACAGGTGCTGGCTTAAAGGTGGACTAAAGACGTTTCTGAGATCGTCTGTTCTTGGTGATAACTAGGATTCCGTGTTTTCGAAGTTTATTTCTCGTCAAATTCGGAGGGTGTTTTTCGGAGCTTATTTTTTTCCGAAAATTCTGAGTTTATAGGAGTTTATTTTTGTTTGATTCCAAAATCTTTGAAATTTGGAGCTTAATTTCGCAGTGTTTCTTATGAAAAACAAAAAATAATATCCAGGTGTATACGTATGCTAGGTAAGGAAAAATAAAACACGCTTATATCAAATAATATTTCTTCAGCTGGGTTTGGTGTTGGTGCCATTGCCATTGGCAATACTAATTTGTCCCACGGCAAAAGTTGCACACATCTGTGGCTTGGATAAACGCCGACACCTTTAAAATAAACTCGTGGAGGTAGTCGCTGGGAAGCACGTATTCATCCCATCCTATTCCATGCTACCCCGCGGCCACGCTAGGTGGAGTGGTAAGGGATGTAATTGGGAAGTTTCAACTGCCCCTCTTCCAATTTTATGCAATCTCTAGGATCCATATATAGTTTCAGCTGTTACAAAAACACAACCTCTCTTCCTCTTAAAACACAAATAGTATGGCCCAAACTGGAAACCAATACAGGGGCTTTTGTCGTGACCCGAATGCACAATGACATGTCGTTCTGAACCTTGACAAGATGATCGGTAAGACCCCTTTTTGTCAATGAACCGAGATTTGAAAAAAAACTGTGGTGGCATTTTCCCGGGACCATTGACCCTTTACGCTGATCAAACTTAATTATAAAATACCGTCTTTTCGGAGTTTATCGGATAAATCCGAATTGACTAAATTTTTACCGGCGGGTGTTTTTCGGAGATTTTCGGATTTATCCGAAAACACAGAGCCCTAGTGATAACTCATTCAACGGGCTCTAAGGATCCTAAATATCCAAAACAATATGCTCGATCGATGCCTATTTTCCTACTAAAAATAGAAAAAATAGAAATAAAAGAAGATGGTTCATGTCCTGCCATAGGACGAGAAGGTGAACTATCTTCGAAAAAGTGTACATGCGGTTGAGAGTAACAACAGTGCTATCTGACATCCGTGTCCCACAAATTACAGTTTAGCAGTGGCAATAATACCTATCCAGGGGTTAGTAAGCTAGCCCGCTTCGCTAGTATAGACTAGCGAAGAAGACAGAGGTGAGACATATTGATGCCTATTTCTGAACACAGAAAGGGAAGGTAGTGAGCTATGGTGATGGCACACTCATTCATGTTTTATTTTTCATGTCTTGTCATGAAGTGGGGCCAAAGGTGTTTTTTTCACATCGCTCGGCTGCCCAAGAATGCACATATTTGTACAAAACATGGGCAATGCACAGCAGTATACTTCCTTCGTACTTTGCGATTTTGAATTTAAAAATTGTCGAATGGTTTTTAAAGGGTACCTACAATATCGTATATATGTGAAAAGCACATGGAGCAATTTTTTTATCTCATCATTAGTATTTGATGCGTACAGCAATAATGGACCTCCTTTCTTAATGCATATTCCAAATCTGAAATTCCTTCTCTTAAAGGGGTGCTCGGGAGCTTTCTAAGATGGCCTATTTATGGCTGTAACACATTCTATGTGCTCTAAGCATCCCAAAAATTTAAATTTACATCATGTGCAGCGTATTTCACTAATAAAAATCTGATAAAAGATAGTGAATCTCAGACGTACAGATGACGCCACCGAACCTGGCCGAATGTAGGCAAACAACAAACGGGGCTCATCAGGCAATCACAAGCAATGGCTTCACGTGCGGACAAGCAGCCGACAAGTCCTGGTCGTCTGCACGGGAAGCCCTCGCTTGCAATTGACTGACGAGTGTCTTTCGCTGTTCCATCCTATTCGCCTTGATTTGGTTCAACCACATTCGCTGTCTTTGATTGCATTTTTTAATAGCGAAATAAGCTGCACATGATTGTAAGTTTTGGACTTTTTGGATGCTTAGAGCACATAGGTTGAGTTAGGAACATAAATAGGCCATCCTGGAATACTAGGGAGTGCCCCTTTAATTTATTTCATTTTTTTTTATTTATATATGTACAATTCAGCATTTCAGTGAAACAAAGCAGGAACATGATTGCAGACGAAAGTGGAGAGCCCATTTGTGTTGCCTTTATTTCTCCACTTTTTGTGCGTTTGCTTGACAGTGTTACTCACTTCAGATTCATCTTGGACCTGGCATCAAATGGGAGAGGCAGCATTTACACACGCCGTGGAAAAGGCTGCCACCCCTGACCGCTTCCTCGGAATGGTCAGCCGATCACTATGGGAGCCTGCGGAGCTCTTCGATAGGAGTGTGTCAGGGCAAGCCTGCAGGCGTCTCCTCTAGGAAGGTGCAGTGGGCAAGAAGCCCCTAACACACGAAAAAGTTGACGCTCTGACAGGTGGGTGTTTCTGATCAACCTGGAAGGGCACAGGATCTGTTCTGGCTGAGCTGTGCTTAGCTGTGCACATAATGTGTGTATAGTGTGAGTTATTATTTACAATGATTTGAGATATAGCTAAAATGCGGTTACATCAAACGAAAATTGCAGCATCTCCCGATAAATTGAACTGCCAAGAGCGCCGTTTAGCTCTGCAAGCTGGCTTTCCCCCAGTAGAGCATCCCTTGGGGGAAAGCCAGCTTGCAGAGAAATCTGACTTTTTTTTTTTTTAAGCGACCACGTCTACTGCCCAGAAGAAAACAAAAAAAGGAAAATCTCTTCTGCGGAGGGAGATCATTAGAGCCCTGCATATCCGCTGATAGCCACAGTAAACGGGCGGATGCGGATAAAAATTAGACACATTTTGGCGGATTGCGGATCGGGTGCTGATGTCAGGGGCTGCGGATGCGAATATCCTCGGATCCAAATCTAAATTTTTGCCCGGTGGCATTCAGTTCGTCGACTGACGTTTCATCTACAGATCGTTTCGTCGACATGCGAGGTTTGATCAAAAGGCTTCTCGTGTTCGTCTCATCGGAAAACCTGACACGTTTCGTCGCACACATCCTTGCTATTTTCGTAACAAACGTTTTGCGTCTCGCCTGGTTACAGGGGGGAGGGGGTATGGTTTGGTTAAGCTCGCCTTAGTAATCGCGTGCTAGCTTTTAGCGGCTTAGTGAAGAAATGCGTTGTCAACAAAACGTCGCAGAAGCATGTGCCCACAAAGCGTACAGCATCGACGAACCGTGTGTCCATGAAATGCATGTCAATGAAAAGTTTTCCACGAAACGTATTTCCACAAAACACGTTTCGAAGAAACAATAGGGATCCTAAGAAAGATCTGATTCTCACTGAAGGTCGTTTCAGTTAGTGCGTTGCCTCTCGTCAAAAATGCTATCTATAAAAAAGTAAAGATTGCAGGGCATCAATCGTCCCGAGAAAGCTAGTACATTGGCAGGGAAAGAGTGGAAACTTTCTCCGGGCGAAGAAAACCTCAAACGTACAAGTCACAACAAAGTAGAAGAAACGTCTCCCTCTCCGCAAAGGGTAGTGTGGTCATGATTCCAAAAACAAAGGAAGTGCCTCGACATCCTTTCTGTGCACTTCTCGGCAAAGGTCGCGGACTCCTAGGACGATCACATAACTGAGATAATTTCTCCTTCGACGCGCAGTGTCTCGGGAAGGCTGATTGCTTTTAATATGAATACGATGAAACTGATATTGATAAAATGACATCTCCTTTGAGTGGTGACCCGAAGATTTCTTTGTACAAAGATAAGCAAACAACTTAAAAAGTGCCGTTTTTTATTTTCAATTTTTTTTCATTCTCGCTTGATGTTATGATATACAATGAATGCCTGGATTGTGAGTCTGATCTGGTTCCACATTTTGCGGATGTGGTTTGGATACGGATACAAAGTATGCGGATCGGATACGGATACAATAATGTAAAAAGTTTACATGCGGTTCGGATACAGATACAAAGTCTTCGGATGCGGATAATCAAACTTATCCGCGCAGGGCTCTAGAGATGCTGAGCCCGTAAACGAAGAAGTGGCCACTAAATTGCTGCGGTGAGCGTCCCTTATGACGTGCAGATTCCCCTTCGAGAGTAAACTACTTTTCTAAATGTGGCGTGCTTGTTCGTAGTCAAATTCATTAAAACTTCTATATAGAATATCCCGCTATATTGTAGTGGGAGACGGTTTTTTGCGGTTCGATGTAATTTGGTTTGACTGTACTACGTTGCCCAAAGGTAGGGGAAAGCAGATTCAATGCGGGAGGGCAGCCGAGTGATAAATTGACTGATTATCAGGCTGGACACGACAGAACTTCCTTGTTTACTGTTGTAGATGTGATTTTATTATTTTAAGCTTTTTTTTTGTGTGAATAACTGCTCGTATATGTTTTCTATGCACTAGGTTTTATCGCGCAATACCAACTTGCCCAAGCCATCATCTTCCCCATCCAGATGCGCTGGCAAAAACGGCATGGAAGAAAAAAGCCACGGACAGCCCTGTGTGCAAGGGAATGTGTGCGAGTGGTGCTTGTTGGGAAAAAATAAAATAGTAAGTTTCATTCTTTTTGTCTTTGTAGTTTTGATTCATGGCAGAATGAACACCTAAACCTTTGAAAAATTGGTGTTCTTTTTGCAAAATTTGCTAGCTGTTGTCTTCAGCAGTCCTTTCTGCATCTAAATTATACCGTGCATGCATGACCAGGTCACCCCACAAGACACTAGATCGGCCGGGTCACATCAGAACACACTTGACAGGGTCACGCCAAGACACCAGAACACGCCAAGGAACCAGAGCACGCCAAGGAACCAGAACACACCAGAGCACGCCAAACCACCAGAACACACCAGAGCACGCCAAACCACCAAAACACACCAGAGCACACCAAACCACCAGAACACACCAGAGCACACCAAGGAACCAGAACACACCAGAACACGCCAAGACCCGTGTCTGAATTTCCGCTCTGGTGTATACGTCAGAAACACACCAGACCCGGGCTGGTGGATTTTTCAATAGGGATGTATATTATTTTTTTTTCATTTTTTTTTTGTTTACTTTTTAGTTTACTGTGTTTTTCGCCACGCACTTTTCACGCGTCCTGATTTCGCCTATGAACTGAAAACCGCACGGAAAACATAGCGGTTCCACTCCGGAGCGAAAAAATAAAATTTGGTGCCGGTTCAACTCCGGTTCGCGCGAAAATAACGTTTTTTTCCGGTTTTCGGTTCACGGTTCGGGTTCGGTTCAAAACCCTGGTTACCCGATAGGGGGAAGAGAGTGGCGCTACCCTTTCCTTCTTACCGGCGTTCGGGTCGCAGCGCCAAGAGAGGACTTCTCTGTGGAGTAGCGTCCCTTGAAAGTATGACGCGTCGAAGCCAGTGGAACTTTAGCTGGCATTTCGCTTAGCCAATGCGAAAATGGTAATTTAAGTGCCGTTTCGCTCAGTCAATGGGAAAATGGGAATTTATTTGCCGTTTTCCTCAAATACAGACGCCGCCGGCTCCGCTCCACGAGTCAATTAATGCTTTCGAAAAAAAAAAAAAAAGAAAAAATCAGGAGTGAATTTTAGCGTATTTTTTGCTTGTGAATTTGAATATCAGAATCATTGGATCCGAACAAATCAATAGACCCGAGAAAAAAACCGAAAAACAAACCGCTGGGAGTGAGGTCATACCCAGAAGTTTCAGCTGCTTTGCTCGTGCCGATTGTGAGGAAACGCAGGTAGCGCTTTTGACTGCTGGGGCAAGGCTTGCGGAAAGCTCGGAAACGTTAAGCTTTCTGTATATTACGTCATGATTCCCTCCTCGCACCCAACGGGACGGGAAGGAGGGGCTTGAGCGCTCTCTTGAAAGCGCTGTTTTGGCTATTTGGCGCATCAATCTGAAATTTAATTTTTATATTCTTAATCATGGAAGCCAATAGAGACAAGTTAAGTGTTTTTTTTTGTTTTTTTTTTCAAAATACAGAACCGCTTTAGTATCCATCTAAGGAAACGTTCCGCAACGCTTCGCTATTCCCGGAAGAATATGTTCTCAGTTGCTGCCTGAGTTAAGAGAAAGTCCTAGGACAGGAATAAAATTTCTCTGATGTACGTTTTCGAGACTCTTTCAGAAAAATGGATGCCCCCGTGACGTTTGTTCTTGAACAACTGCCCAACGCCAGAAGAGGTTTGCAGTAGTGGCGTGTATTCGGACTGGTCAGATGCCGAAGACGATCGCGAACAAACACGTTGAGATGTATATTACCGGTAGCCGAGGCATGACGCGCAGAGGTTCTTTGATAACTTGGTATATCAGAACTCGCCGCCGGACAAATGGGCCACATTTGTTGCCCGTGAACGCCCAAGTGTTATTGGCTCTCTGATTTTATGCTAGAGGCGATTTATAGTTGACGGTCGGCGACGTAGAAATATCTGCCAGACGTGTGCCTTGCGGATAATCAATGGAGTAACCAGTGTCCTTTGCAGCTTCGCGAAGAGTTTAATGAAATTCCCTTCGTCGCCACGGCTGTACTTATCCGTATGCTCGACCTCGTAAGGCACTCCGCGCTGTCTGGCAACGACAGTAGGAGCACGGCAGGCTGCCTTGATGAATGGAAAACACCTGAGCGGCGTTTCTTGAAGCATGAAATGCTTCGTTACGGAACCCCCCAATCCCAAAATCTTTTCCGTCCGTCCTCGCGTCCGTGCATTTCCCTCTAAACTTAGTGGGGCAATGGACATCCCGTTACCTTTGCACCAATTCAATTTCTCCACTTAATTTGCCAAAGAAATTAACATCACGTGACCTATCGTCACGAGGACTGCACACCAATTCAGTTTTCCGGCTAATTTTAGCGGGAAATTTGACACCATGTTCATGTTTCTCGCTAAATTTGCCGGGGAAATTGATGTCACTTGACATGACGTCCCAATACCCATACATCAATTTTTGTCTCCAATAAATGTAAAGGGAAAAATAATGTAACGTTGCCTGAAGCCACCAGATCTATGCATCAATTCAGTTTGTCTGTTACATTTAGCGGGAAAATTGATGTCATGTGACCTGGCGTCAAAAGACGTATTTCACCAATTTAGTTAAAGCTAAATTTAGATGGAGTTATTGACGTCACGTAATATTTGTACCGAGAAAGTTTCCCTGCTAAATGTAGAGCAGGAATTCTGCATAAAGAAATTGTAGAGCCCATTCACAGCACGTAAAGATAGAGGACCAGCGAAGCTGTTATCTTCACGACAACTTCACCACACCTTTACGAAAACTATACGACATCTCTGCGATTTACATATTATTGCAATGAAGTCACATACACGACTTTGTTCTTTAAATGTCTTTATTTAATTCTTAAGGAATAAATTGATTATTGTCTTATGGTAACTTATGGGCAAGTTCTAAACCCAATTTTTCGAGGCACACCTCGAGGACAGTTTTTCTCGATTGAGCCAAAGTCTCTTTATCAGCATCGCGGAAGCGAAAGAAAAGAAGGTTAGATCGGCGCGTTCTGCCCTCAGCCTCGTCACAGCGCACTCTTAGCTGAGATACTTCGTTGACCTTAGATGATAACAAGAAATCAGGACCTCACCATCTAATACCGCCAAGGAAGGCTGACTCACGCGGTTTGCATTCTCCTTTTATTTATACTTGCCACGACCAATCGAAACGAAGGAGCGCCATTTAAACGGCCGTTTTTTGTTAACATCCATGGACGCATTTGTTCCAGATCCTAGCACATAGCAGCTTATTTACAATGCAGCGCAAAAACAACACAGGAAGGATACAGGGAGAGGAAAGAGCGTTATTTCCTATCCCTGTCTCCTTCCTGTGTTGTCTTTACGGTACATTGTAAATATGCAAAACCAAATAACCGAACAGCTGATTTTGATACTTAACAGCTTCGCTGTAATATAAATTCTTCGAGTGTTTAATATATTCTAAACAGATTTCAACGATCGCTTTTCAGATACGGCATTTCATGCATTATTTGAATTAAAAAAAAAAAAATGTAGCTGTCAGTTTCTTTTGTACTTGGACCGCTCCCATATATAATACGCCTGAACCTTGACTCAATTTTAGGGTTTGAAGGCTCGTCTCTTTCCCTTCTAATTTTCATCTCTTGGCTGGTGCTAGCGTCCGCTCTTGTCTGGAAGTGGCTCTCGCCCATTGAATCTGTTGGTGCACAGTTACACGTACTGTGTAAGCGTTTAACGTTTTTTTTGTCATATTACTACTTCGCTAAAGCTGTAGAAGCTATTGTAGCTTGAGCGCCTTGAAAATTTTTGGGATGACCGTGCTTTCTGTCTTTCTTTTAACTATCGCAATCTTTAGCCGAAATTTTGATTGTAAATTTTAAATCTGAAGGAAGGTTATAAATACGAACTCTTTTAAAGACCCGAGCTCAATACCCTGGCAGACACCGCTCGCAACCGTGGATAAACGGGATGTTCTTTGGTTCATTTTGACTGGTTGCTTTATGTTAAAAAGAAGGATGTACAATTTGAGATAGGTAAGGAAATTTGTAGTCTTGGGAGTTACAAAAAAAATTTCCACACGAGTGAAGGTTTTCAAATTTATCTGGGTAGCAAAAATTAAGTAAAGAGTGCGGGAATGGTATTTGAGGCTGGCATAAAAAACCCTCTTAATGAAGCAGCATGACACTCTGATGTACGAGAGGGTGCAATTATTTTAACATTTGTATGTTTGAATTTTTTTTTTGCATGTAAGTAATATTTGGGCGTTTATCCAACGGTCTAAAACTGAGCCAGAGTTGATACATTTTTTTAAATAATTCGATACTTTGACTTTAGAGAAATACAGTAGAAATTGCATTGTCACCTCTTCCACAGCTCGAAGGCCGGTTTTATAGTACTTTGAAAATGCCATTCGGAATAACTGGGATGGGTAGTACAAGCGGATACCAATTCAAAACATTCTATGCATGTATTAAGAGTTTTTTTTTTTGCCAAATATGCTAGAACAGCAGTATAGCCCAATTTTAGAATCAATATCAGTTGTGCTTTTTGTTTTCATTATTTGAAAATGTTTCTTTTAATAATTAACTAAAATTATTTATTACACTACACATTACATTCCTTATAGTTTAACAAAACGTATAAGGATTTGTACTTCCACTCAAACCGTAACTGCAAACCGAAACCAGAAACCGTTAGGAAAAAAAAAAAATCGGTATCCGTATGCCCGGAACCAAACCTATGTCTTAATTTGGCAGGAAGCAGAACATTTTTGGTAATCACTAAAAATAACCGGTTCCCGGTGCAATGCGTCGATTAAGCAAGGTTTTCATTATTATTAAATTCAAACATCTAGGCGGGACCCTTCAGATTACATCTCCATTTGTAGTCGCGAACGTCGTCGGTGAATGATACTTCCCGTTATAAATTTAAGTAAAAACTGGAGGTTAACTGCCAGATTAACCTTAGTTTGAGCTTCAATTGACATGCAATTGATGATGCGCGTTAAGGGTGTTTCATGCCTATCTAGTTTACAACCTTTCTCAGAGCATGAGCTTGTAAGTTGTTACCCCGAAATGTAAGGTAAACTGGTACTCCAAACTAGCAACGTTTTTGACGCAAAGTTTGAAAGTTCGTTATCAAAGAAACCTTCACGTAGACAATACAATCTGCCATTCGGTGTCACTCTAACAATACCAGACTAAAAAATATAATAATAAAATGAAATTTTGAGATTGTTTGCCTTCACCCAACAAGCCTTCGGCTAAGTTATTGGTAAGTTTTTCAAGAACGCCACAAGCGTGTATCATAGTGAGACACCTGCGACAGTGGTGCGGAAAAAGTGAGAAACTTTCAGGTCAAACGAAAAGACAGCAGTCGGTAAATGAAACAATTGACGTGCTTTTTGGTCAAAGGCATACGTTAAGCACAAATAATAAAATGATATAAAATTTCCATAAGGAAAACAAAAAGATTACTTTCTATAGGAATTTTTCCCAGGCATAGATACGGCATGGCAGCAAACCTAAGATGTTCCTTGAAATCTAAAGTTTTTTTTTTTGTTCGTGCTTTTTTAATTTGTATTTTCGACACCGCAAAGGGTTGTAGTTGGTTCTAAAATTACTTTGTTTACTGTTGTATTTGGGGGGGGGGGGGGGACGTTTTCTCATTTTCAGTGTGCAATATTTTTTACATATTACCTAATGATTCTCCGGCAGGTTTGCTCCTGCATTGTGGTCTGTTCTTCAAATCATTTTCTTTTGTTCTTTTCGAGGGTGTTTTGTTATTCAACATGAGAGTCTCAAAGTCATGGCCATTGTGAGAAAGGACTGTACAGTTTAGTCGATTATGTCTAACGGCTCAAGGTCTCACTATTATAAGGTCAGTCGGTTGTTGTGTCCACAAAGAGTATCCGTGAAGATGCCGGAGACGTCATCATCGGGTGTATATAAAGAGCGACAAAAGTATATGAAATTAGATCCGTTTAAGGCGTTCCCCTACTGTTGTTTGCTTCTGAGACTTGACAGCTTCTTAATTTTCCGCAACACATTCTGAGATGTCACATTATGATAACTGTCACCAGTTCGCCTGCACACTCACTGTTTTTGTCACGTGCGTACACTTCGCGCGTCGTTCCTGTGAAAGAAAACAATACTTATACTAGTTGGTGTGGCAAGGGTAGCTTGAAAGGGTATGAGCACAAAGACAAAATAACAAGTATTTCGTTGCCTCTTGGGCCTGCTATTATTTCCATTTAAACTACTGAGAGGAGGAAATGCCAGAAAGCCGACCGGAAATGGCATACGCGTCGTCCGCCGTGGCAACGGTGGGTGCAAGCCACACTTGACTTCGTTTTCGCGTAAGCTGGCAGGTACCGGATGCTACGGGCCCAATGAGTACGAGCACCAGAGTGAGGCACATGACAGCACAGTGCAGGAGAGACCTCCTGTATGGTGCTGCCACCTGCGTCCTTCCGACGTTCACATTCGCCCACGCGGGGCAATACTCCATAGGCAAGATTATGGGCGCGCTCTATTCATCTTGAGCTCGTTGCTAGTGTGGGCGGTTACCTCTAGTCGGAGTAAGACATGCTGGGTTCGACCATGGAGATAGGAAGCTCCTGGAGGCGACATGACGCACCAGAGTTAAACCCGGGGGAGACTTCCGGTTTGGAGGGACACACCCCCAAACAAAGACCAAAATCAAAAGTCGCAATTTGTTCAACTTGGGCACACTTGGACGCTATTGGACAGACTTGGGCACCCTTGGGGGTGTTCCCGCCGACAGCAACCTCTACTTCCGGATTCACTTGGGATTCTCTCGTTTGGCTGGCTTGATCCTGTATGTCACATCCTCTTATTCCTACCTCCATAGGTTCGACGACGTCAAGGCTAGAACTTGAGTACAACAAAGTATTTCAAAATAATTCACACGTGGCTTTATAGAAATATATACGTGGTCAACGCCATTTTAATGTCAGGCTAACGTAGAGTTAGCATGAAATTAGAAGGTCTAGCTCGAGTTGTCGAAGCGATCGGAAGCCAGTGGTTTGGTTTCAGCATCTTCAGTGGAGCTGCTAAGTAATTTTGGAGACAATGATCGTTGTCAACACGTTGTCGCTGCCGACTGAATACCAAGACGGAAGTTAGTTTTGTCAATGATTTATTACACTTTTAAATATATGTGATATTTAACGTAACAAAATGTTTAAATCATGGTACTTCTACAGTAACAATAGGAAATAAAAAAATGAGGATGAAATAAGGAGTGCTTATAGGAGTCACCGCACCCCCGACAAGCAGATATGTCTTTTCAGGGTTATTTAAGATGGTATATCTCAAGTTCTATGATGTGTGTAGCCTATTTTTCCGTAAAAGGTAATATAAACTCGAAGTACTAGGGTCTTAGAATTATAACTCTATCGGATATCTTAATCAATCTGGAGAGGCGAATACATTTTTGTGTACAATTGCCACTGTAATCAATATCATTATTCAATTTGACTCGTCTACTCGTTATGTTATGTCAGGGCTTCTTGATACAATTAAGTAAGAAATGAAGCAATGAGCGCTAAATAAAAGAAAGCTTGAAAACAAGGAAGGTTTGAAGTTGAAAATTAACACTGTTCTTTGTACCCATCAACATTCTAACATTTGTTTATTATTTTTTTCCGAGCCGGAAACGATATTACGGATTTGAGGAACGTTTCACGCTAACCGAAATATGAAAAGCTGAACCAGCAAAAAGGAAAACCGAAACGAAACAGATTTCATAAATATAACGGTAAGCGTACCCATGATCCAACCGTTATGCGTTTTTATTTGAGACCCTGAATTAAAGACAGCCTACAACCCCCCCCCCCCCCTCCCCCCCCCAAAAAAAAAAATAGATAAGCAACAACAATATAACAAGAGCTGATAGCACTTTTACATTTCTTCCGTTGTTTAGAAAATGAAAAGTAAGCTAGCCGGAGAGTCAAGCTGCGTACTTGTTTGGCCTTTACAAATAATCCTTCTTTGATCAGTTGCGTTTTAATTTGTTTAGAGTCAGGGTGATACATTCTCAATTGAAGTTTAAAATTGGGGGAGGAATGTGGCTAACAATTTATTATTTGATCAAAAATGAGAAAAGTTTAATAACGTAAATATCTGTGCTAGTCTCTGGGAATATTTGCTCAAATGTTAAGCAGCTGACGCAGATATGCATAGATGCTTTCTTTCAATTTTGGGAGCGTAAAAATACAAATGCTTACCATAAACGTGAATGACGGCAAGTATTAGGGGCTTCACATAAGGAGTATATTTAAGATGGCACAGTTACGAGCTGCTGACGTGATAATCTCAAACATTCCGTACCCTTCCAAAAAAGACAAACATTGACACACTGTAAAGCATTTATACAATATAAATCAAGTTTTACTGTTGACCATGTCCCATTGTGAAATCGCCACTGAAAGCAAAATATTGATTAGGAAACTGGATTTTAAAATCCCAGAGGAATTATCACGGAACTAGGGAAACGATTTGATTTTACCCGAATATATAGTAATTATATAATGAAATTAATTTGCCTTTCAGTACAATAAATATTCTTGGGGCAATGAAAACATCATCACTTCTAGGTTGGTGAAAATTGCGGTAGGTGACATATCGACTACTCATCAAACGTTTAGCATTTTTTACGTGAGACGCTATCTATGTTTTAGTGCAAAGAATAAGCCATATCTGGTTTGCGGGAAGAGGCAAGTTTCGCTAAAGGGCTGAAATTCTCCCAATATTTTAACTGTCAGCCAAGTGGACGCCAGTCATTGCTTGCCAAACAAACTGAAAAACGTTAATGTTGGGGACCATGTAAAGAACCAGCAGTCGTTGCCCAAGAACTCCGCGGATACTGCTTCATCATTTTTTTAAGTTGTTGACCAGAAGTCAAACCACTGAAAAGTTAATAATCTTTGGTAATTAATTTCTAAATGTAACTTTATACTCAATACCTCTCGTAGAGGTGGTCAACGTTATCTCCACGGAACAATTTCATTATGCTCTGCTCATGAAATTAGTTTCCCTCTTAGAAAAATAGCGTGTACGTGTTCATGTGTTTAAATAATTGAGCTGGCCGCGTGTTTATATTTTTTAAAGGTATTATATACACATTCATTTTGTTTCCAGGGCAAACATCATTTTATCTGCACAAGCCTTAAGCAAATTGAATTCACGGGAAGAAAAAGTGGGTTTTGCCTGATCATAAAAATTGCAACTCGATATCCCATGCCATCTTGTCAGTTAATTAGAGTAAATCATTTAAAAGCCTTGGACTATCGAGCTTTTAGCGTAATTTGGGGAGGCAGCTTCTATTTTGGTTGTCTGTTTCACGGCAGTGACTAGGATCCAGCGGGGTTGTTGTTGGGAGGTAGCGGGAAGGGTGGACGAGTCTGAAACGCGATCCTCTACCGACGCGTGCTACTTTCTCTCGGTCTGGAAAGCCACTGCCAGAAAAAATAACTTTTTTTTTTACTACACACGATTCTTTTGTGTGTGCACGTTTCAGGTTAGTTTGTAGTCGTCTTTGACTAACAGTGCTTTAGAAAGCTTTGCATTGTTTTGAAAGAAGCTACAGCACTCAATAGCAAGTAGAACATTGATACTGCAATATTTTGTTCATGTCGAGTGTCTGGTGGACTGTTGATGAATTTGTATTTTAATAAGCTGCTTTCTTTTTTTCTAGCTTCCCCGCTTTGTAAAATATAACCTAGTTAGAGGACAACGTGCTTACGCTTGAGCACGAGTGCGTTTTACGATACCTCCTATGTGCCTGGTCGGGACTCACGCCTTTTTAGAGCATTACACTGGTCGGAGCAAAATGTTCACTTCTTTCATTCTGAAAGAAAATAATCACCAAGGCAATCATTTTGTGTCTTAGTGCAGTAATTAATTAAATTGCGTTTTACATGATAATGGTAGATATCATGAGTGACTCGAAGATGAAAGCTGACACATTTTTCCGCATAAAAGATTTATTATCAAAAGTATCGTAATTTCCGGACTATAGTCGGCGGACTATACATGTTTGAAAGTTGAAATTTTACCCAGTGCGGATTGTCTACAGGTGCGTACTACGCAAGGTATTGCATTTTTTTAAATCGTTCACTGTGAGAAGATGCAAATACTTTTATGACTAACAGAGTATATTAATAAGAATTAATGTATCATACAAACTCATTTGTGAGCTAATACAGCAGGCATTTGTCAAGCTGTGCTGTGTATGATATTTTTTTACGTTCAGATTAGGCACTAAGTGCGGACTATGCGCCACGTGCGGACTATGCACCGGGTACAGACTATCTAAGCAAATACTTTTATTTTTCACCCCAAATTCGCCCCTGCAGACTACACACCGCATTATAGTCCGAAGAATACGGCAATGCATTCCTAATACTGGTTGTTAGTAAGTTGCTCAATCAATATTATGATTAAGACATTTTTAATATAATCAAACTAGCGCGTTGTCAACTCAGCATATCATTCAACCCTAAACAAATTGCACGTCAAACTTGAACAATGTAATGTATTACAGAATCGCATCGGGTGAGACTTTACTTTCGAGAAAATTGAAGGCATATCAATGAATGTGTCAAGTGGAATCAATAGTGTATGTTCCCTGTTTGAATTAATCGTGTCCTATCACCAAACCAAGGGTTGTGGTGACTTGTCAGCGAGAATATTTATTTATATATTTATTATATCAATTGCGAGAGTTTTGATTATATTTTTATTGTATCAATTAGGTCTGTAGTATTCGCGCATTTTCACAAGAATGTGGCTAGTATTCATTGTATTCGTTGTTTCAATATAATGAAGTCGGCCTGTACGTTCCTCTAATATGATTTTATTCCGGGGCGTTCTAATAGCTAGGGTATTTGGTTTTGTTGGGCTTATACCTCCAGGGCTGTTAGTGGAAGTTGGCACCACTTTATATGTAATCTTACGTGCAGGTAGCATAAACATACAGAAGTAATTCTATGCATTAAAAAAGCAGATAGAAAAACATTGTTTCTAAGTGAAGTTGTGCTTATGGCATTGCCTTACTATCACGAGAAACCAAAAGTTTTCCTTTGCGGCAAATCAAAATCTTCCAAATGTTCTGAACAACCTTGCAGAGTACTGCATGTTGTATGTAATTTTCAGATTGAGGTTTTTTGGCTTTTTCTGCCTTTACTGACAGCAGTATTCTAGAAGTAGAAGGAAACCATGCTTGTCACTGTGGAGTTGTGTAATGTTTGCCTTCTGTAGCCCTGCAATATGAAAAACCCAATGGGAGCGCCTGGCCGAGGCAGTCCCTGGGGGGCGCTGTGTATGCTCTGGGCGATTTCAATCTACAGAAAGGGAGGACTCACTCACGACGCGGCTAAAGCGCAACACACGGTTATCATTTTTTGGTTTTGTGGTGGAGATAGTCATGCCACGGCTACTAACTGTGAAATGGCTGACTAAGAGAGACGGGCGTGAGTCAAGGCGATTTTTCTGACTGTTGAAGTGCAAGGTTCGTGCCATCCTTCTAACTAATATATGCTCTCTTCGACATATTCTATTGTTGATATATGGGACCTTTTTATAACGTTAATATGTGTTTATTTCGCAGTTTCCGTTTTCAAATTTCTAACCAGAAACAACTGATTGAAAAACAGTTACGAATATGCTTGCTTAGATCTTTCGTGACCATAGCTCTGGGCGTGACGCCGACGAAACGGACTCTTCAGCTAAACTTAAACCAAAATCTGTTAAGCGAGTTCAGGCCCCGTTGAGTCCCGAGTGAGTGTCCTCTCCTCGAAGAAGAATAGATGCTCAAGGAGCACATATAGCGCCCCCGATCACCGCCGTCTCGGCCACGCGCTCCCAGTGGGTCGTTTTTATTGAAGGAGACTGTACATACGACCAACAATACTTGGGTAGCTTTTCTCCTGCGTTATAATTTATTTTGGAGCATGATTTATTGTTTATGTAAAACTTATTTACTAAACATGCCCATTGCTTCGTTTTATTCTCCAGGTGGAGCTATCCAGCTCCATATCACCGTCCATGAAGTGGACATGGAGTGAATCCTCGGCGATTGCTGTGTGATTAGTACTCGGATCGGCAGAGCTACAAGCCAGCTAAAAAGACCGGTTACAAGGCAGTAGATACTCGTCCAGCAACCACCATTATAATTAGTAAGCTAGCACCATGTGCTGCACATGAAATAAAAAGAAACCTGTATCACACTAGATTCGATTTTGCATCTCCATTCCCATGCCCACCACACTATCAATACAACGGCTCGCACACGTTTTCAACTGTCAATCTATTGTTCGAGTATTCCGAAAAAAATTACTGAGCAGCTTTATTAATAAGATGAAACCTATGTGTCTCATCGTTCAGTCGACCTTCAAAGTCCTTGATTGAAAACACGTCGACGACCCGAAAGGTACGAAAACCGGCAACGCTAAAGTTTGCAAATCCAACGGTTCGTTACAGGACTACGAGATGACGTTACTTGTGCCAGAATCGGCGGAGGCGCTATATAACTCCGAAAATAATTTTCGCTCTTGTCCCTCAGCAGGTGTCGAGCCAGCGACCTTTCGTTCAGTAGTTCGACACGGCACCCCTGCGCCCGTGGCGGAGGGGTACCGCCACCTGCGTAAATCATGTGTTGTTTTGAATGCATCGGCGCTTGGGCTTTTGACTTCAAGTCGTCTTAAAGTAGAAACCAGTTTATTTTTTTAACACAGCAGGAAAATTGGAGACAACGTTTGGTTATATGCCATAAAAGCATCCTTTGAATGAAAACATAGACCTTATTGGGAGTAGTCTGTGAATTTCCCGTATAACCAGGATTGAATGACCAGAGTTCTCCCCCCTTGGCCTACAATGCATTTACACCGTTTTGCCAAGCTTGAATGATCACTGAACTGCCAGCGTGGGCCAGGCTGCATTTACACCGTTTTGCCAAGCTTGGTTGACTACTGAACTGCCGCGGCCCGGCCCAGGCTGCTTTTACAGCGTAGAGCCAAGCTTCGCTATACAAGGATCCCCCACTAAGCTGTCGGGCCGGTTAGCCAAGCTTGGGCAAGCGTGCCCCACGGTGCAATATGGTGCTTGGCCCGGAGAAACTTCTCCTGGCTGCCCAAGGTGGCTTAAGCTTGAATCGGTGAAATCTGCTACTTGGAAATGAAACAAAAACGAAAGTTGTTGCTTTTAGTCCCAAAACGGTACAAATTAAGTTTCCATACGAAACTGAGCCTGAGAAAACTGCGCGGACTGAAATAATTTGAGATCTGTGTTTACTTCGACTCCAAACTAAAGTTTCACTCCCTTTTAAAGACAACCGTTCAACCGTTTAACGAGTGAATTCTTGCAGCCTTTTGTACTTATCAAACCCTTTAAAACTCCTTGCCAATCCCGCTTGGAATATGCATCTGTAGTCTGGTACGAGTTGGCGATAGCAAACAAAGCTTTATTTGATCGCGTTAAAAATGTTCTTATATCCTTAACTTTTGCAGCTTTTAAAACGAGCCGTACAGTTATTCCGGTTTCTGTAGCCACTACAACATCGAATCTCTGTATCACCGCAGGCTCTCTGCTGAAATATAAGTATATTAAATCGGAAAACGACGAGGAAGAAAAAAAAGAGGGAATCTCCCTCTTTTTTTTCCTCGCCGTTTTGCGCTTGTATATTAGAAAATGTACAACCAAATAAATTTGCCAGACGATTTTGTCGCAGTTACTCTCTGCTGACATTTTTATTTCTCTTCCAATGTTTACTAGGCAAGAAAGATTCACCTGAAATCTTATCATCTATTTCGTTGCGTGTGCCACGCTACAGCACTCTGTTTAGTAGCGCATTTTATCCCCTGTGGCAAATATGTTGAACCCTGTCACCCACATGCAACTGAAATATAATGACATTGCTGAAAAAACTATTCATATTTAACGACAGCATTTCAGGTCTTTGCGCGTCATTAAGGCTATTATAACGCTGTTGATGTTTAAATTAAAAGTGGGGGCAATGCCTGCAAAAACGATGTATGGGAAAAACGAAAGTTCGTCGTTATTTTATATTCACACGGGTTGTCTCACAACCTAAAAAGAATAGCAGGCAAAAGTGACATGGGTATGCTATTTTCCGCTCCAGAAAAACTGTTAAGGTTATGCAGGGCAGTAAACCCTTTCTCTAGGGAGGACAAGGACTGTGTGACTAAGCATCGAAATAGTTTTGTTACTTGCGCCATAGGGGCTTTGTATTCTATCCTTTTGTCCCGTGGGCGGCGTTGTGTAGGCCAGACTGGGCGGCGTTATGTAGGCCTGACTCGCCGCCGCCTCAATGAAATATTAGGGAAACAGGCCTATAATGTGACCTCTGCGGTACCTGGCCATCTTTGCATTTATTACCACGATTGTGGCTTTCATCCAGATTTCCAGCAATGTAAAATTGTGAAACGCCATTGCAACCAACTAAGCCGGGAAATAATCGAGCCGTTGGAGATATCTTGACTAGGCGCCGAGCGTGTCAGCTGCCCGTCTATTGCCATAGCTAGCAGAGAAATATATGATCTTGTCTTGAACGTCTTAATAATAATAATACGAATAAAAATAAGAATACTATTAATAAAGAGCTTTGAGAAATCAATTGCTGGGATCTCGCGGGGTGCAAGGTTCGGGTGGTCCGCGTGGGGATCGTGAAGGCTTTGGAAAACATTATGTATAACTGAGAATGTGTTTATGGGCAGGACTTCATGTGAAAAACATTATGCTCCAGTGTTGAAAAAAAACTACACACAAACCATAACAACGTAAAACGTCATTCTATAACAGGCATAAAGACGACAATGTTCGTATACTCAATCATTCGTAATTATAACTAGGGATAATTAAATATAACAAGAGCGTCATTCTAGATCAAACATCCCAGCCAGTGATACAAACCTTCCCAGGTTTCTTTGAAAAACATCGTGGTTATTTTCTATATTCTAAGTAGACTTTCCCCAAAATAATATTAAAAAAAAAACTTCTTGATCACGTAACCAGTTTGAAAATTTCTGCAGTGAACTCGTACAAGGTATCAATGAAAAATCTCTAAAACATAAGTGATTATAGTGGTATGGCTCAATTACTTTTAAATACTCTGCTGGGACTGTTCTTTCGTGTGTTGCCAGAATGCATTGATTCAGTCAACTATTCGTGTTTTCGTTTATTTAAATGATGTGCTTTTGACAGGTCGAAGCCTTGGTAATGAGGCACATCAAGCCGATTAGTAAGTGTTAAACAACAACTTACACGCAGCAAATCATGAGTTTAAAATATCTAACTCTGCTACACGTTGGAAGGTTATTATACAAATGTTGAATGCGAGACATGTGACTAGTTGGGTTAACTTGATGTTCATGAAACGTCGGAGAGGTTCCGAAACTGGCCTCGAAGCATGCAGATTAATATATAATGCCAGATGAGGGAAATAAATTATCCCATAACGTCATATATAAAAAAAAAATCATTCACAGCATTTAGATGTCTAAGTAGTGCAACTGCCTGTGTCCAAGAATCTTTGATATTTATACTAAGTGTATAAGAACATAACGAGTGTAAAATATACGAAATCAACGCTTCTAGACAGGTCCTATTTTCTCTTGAGTCGTACTCACAATACTATTCCAGGCAACACAGAAAATTCCAGCTTGGTTCGCATTAGTGAATGTAACCGAAATATGATGACGTAGAAAAAATTTGCATAAGTGTACAGACAATGCCCAACGTACTGAAGGAGGCCTTGACAATCTTGTTTACATGCAGAATAAAATAAAAGAAGGGTCCATATATACACCAGGGTGACGCGTGATCTCGACTCTTCACAACGAAACATTGTCAAGCTCATAACAGAATAGTATGGGTTCTACAGTCTAAGACAAGGATATGACCCCTGTTATAGAAATATTAAGTTTAACATGTTCTGACAACACAAATTTTACACAAAACTGGCATCATTCATGCGCTTTGCACAGTCCTCTATTGTTGAAATCTGCCTAAGCAGCTTGATATCGTCTGAATGTTGCATAATGACTGAATGCTGAACACAGAACGTTAAATCCTTTATGAAGATGTTAAGCAAACGGCCTTAGAGTTAACCCCTGCGGCACACCAAAATCTGAGGAACAAGGAGGGGGATGTGATGCCCAAGAACTCGTACGAAATTATGTCTTTAAGATAAGTAATTAAGATCACGGTGTGAAGTTGGGTGCTCAGGCCGTAAACGTACAATTTATGTAGAAGTTACGAATAATCGACTAAATCAAAAGCTTTGGAAAGGTCGAAATATAAAGTGTCCTCTTGTCTGCGCTCACGTGCAGAAGGTGCAACAGAATAAACCAAAATACTTAGTCTCAACAGTTTTACATGCGCACAAATTTATGTTATGAAGGATTAACCTTATACTTAAAATATAAAATATGGTAATATAAAACAATATATTACACCTACGCAAAGCCACATATCAAAGAAGCAGACCTATATTTCTGAAATCATCCGTTTTTCCAGCCCAATGTTTTGGAACATTTCGATTTGTTTCAAAGCGAACGAAGAGTGGACCTCGGAAGTAAAATGTTAAAATATGGGTTAAGATGAGCGCGATGATAGACCAACTTCGTTAAACAATAAATCTTGCAATACCTTAAAATGCGACTGATATTTTAGGCTAAATTTTTCTGATAGCAAATTTAATTTCACTATTTCCAAGAGTTTAAATAGAGAAGTGGTGACTAGCATTGAGCTGACATTGGATATAGATGATCCTGCGTGGTTTCTAAACAAAAGTGAGGCAAAATATCTAAAAAAACAGCAACTTCAACTTCAACTTCAACTTTATTGTTTTCTCTCCAGGGGAAAGGGGGAGGAAGAAAAAAAGCAGACTGTTGTCGCTTGACAGAGTTTCTCCTCCCCATCAGCAACGAGAGAAACTATTTTACATACTAGTGACCCGTAGAACAAGGTTTACATCGGATCAAAACACACAACATTAAACGAAAAACAAAGAAAAAAAAATCGGACGTACATTACGAACATTTTTTGCAGGTCGGAGGACCCATCAAGATTAAGCACAAGTAACACTAGAGAAACAATGAACGAATATCCATTCTGCTCAAACTCATCAAATCCGTGCCCAGTCTATGTGTACTATTTTTAACATTAGGCAATGAGTACTGCAACATCTGGTGGCCATAGCCTGTTCTCGAGCGAGGCGTTGACCATGCGTCAACACAACGGCCTGCATATGCAGGCACTCTCCGCTTCATATTGGCGATTGATAGAAAAACAAGTTGATTTTGCCTTACAGACGTTTGATATGTTAGAAGAAGTTTACAATTATAATGCTCTGTAATTGGAACTATGTGAAGGTTTTTGAAAAGTTGTAATGTGTGAGCGTTGAACTCCGCATTGCACACAATTCGAATTATTCTCTTCTGGAGAACATGCAAGTGATGCATATTTGTAACCGTTGTGCTACCCCAAACAAGCAAGCAGTAATTATAGCAAGAGTAAAAGAGGGAGTTATAAAGAATAATTAAGACCGAAAGGGGTAATATATGACGGGATTTATAAATAATGCCCACAACGTTTGAAAGTCTGCCAGCTATGCATTGTACTTCGGCGTCCCAGCTCGTGTACTCATTAAATATCACACCAAGAACCCTCACATTTTGTACAAAGTCAATATTTCGTCCCTGGAGAAAGAGCCCTTGAGTAGATGAAAACACTGTATTTTTGGATCGAAAAAGTATTGCTTTCGTCTTATCTGTATTAATTACTAAAGAGTTTGAGATTGTCCAGTCACTTATCTTCTGCAAAACGCTATTTGCCGCTCATAAAACCTGGTGGACAACTTTCCCCGAAAAGAATAAACTGGTGTCGTCTGCGTATATTATAAAATCTGCACTGTCGTCTATATTTACTATATCATTGATGTATAAGTTAAACAGAAGGGGACCAATGATGCTCCCCTGTGGCACCCCTGACGTCAGTTTCTGTAAGCTAGAGCGCTGACTATCGATCACGACACACTGATGCCGATATTTTAAAAAAAACTCTCGATCATCGTTGAGGCTACTCCTCGCACCCCGTATGCATTTAATTTTTGAAGCAGAGTTTTATGATTTACGCGGTCAAAAGCCTTTGAAAAATCAATGAAGACCCCTAAGGTAATCAATTTTCTTTCGATGTTGTTTAAAATTAGTTCCTTCTGTTTTAATAGGGCGAGTTCCGTCGAATGCCCCTTCCTAAAACCAAACTGGCAAGATGTTAGGATAGAGTGTTTTTCGCAGAAGGTGTATAATCTGGCATGTATTATTTTCTCTAGCCCCTTTGAAAACACTGGGAGCACAGAAACAGGTATATAATTTCCCAGGTGGTTTTTATCCCCAGACTTGAAAATAACCGTAACCTTTGCAACTTGCATTTTTTTGGAAAATGGCCATTTTGAAGTGCCAAATTAAAAGTATGTCTTAAAAGAGGAGCAATTGATTTAATTACATGTTTCAGAGGTTTGATTTGAACAACATCTATGTCAGTACTTTTGCTATTTCCAAGGTTCATAAAAACTGATGCCACTTCCTCCGCGTCGGTGGGGGCAAGAAAAAGTGTGTCAGAGACACCTTTCACAAAGGAAATTTATCGGCATCGTTACCATTCTTTACAATGTTTACGAAATAGACATTAAATATTTCAGCCAACGCGAAACCACCTCTCGTCTCCCCCCCCCCCGATGTTAAGCTTCATTGCTGTAGATTTGAAAGGGCCACGCCGCAGAAAAGAGTTAAGCTTCTTCCCTATAATATCTATTCGTCGCTCATTTTCAAACGCAGCATAAAAATACGTACGCTTAGCCTTACGTAAAGCACTTGTCACAGCATTTCGCTGCTTTTTAAATAACGCCAGCACACGTGGTTTTCTGGATTTAATGAATTTGTTGTAGAGAGCGTCTTTTTTACTCATCATTTTGATTATCTCCTTTGTCACCCAAGGCTTCCGAGCCTTCCTGTGGGCAAGTTGTTTTTTTTGTACGGGAAACTCTTTTCATATATCTTTGTAAAAATCCCAATAAAGTAATCATATGCCTCGTCCGCTGAAACACTGGACCACACCGTGCTCCAATCAGTACGGCAAATCTCAGCCTCAAATGCATCTAGATTTTCTGCAGTGATATTTCGATAATAAACTGGGCAGTCATCTCCATCCTTCTGTATCCCGACCTTCGAGTCGACAAGCATATAAATTGGCAGGTGGTCACTTATAGTGGTTCAATGACACCTCCGGATACGTGAGATTCGTCGGCATTTGTTAGAAACAAATCAAGTAAGGTTTCTTTCAAAGGAGTTATTCGCGTTTGTTACATACTCGAGATCATTCAGCATAGCGCTGGACAAGTCAGCTATACTTATTGTCGACAACGTTGTAGTTCTTCGTTCCTAACGTAGTGCCAGAAACGCATTGGATCACGATTTAAAATGCCCTCAAGTGACGCACAGTACAGTGTCTTTACCACGGTCCAGCAGCATTTAGCTAGCGCACCTCTCTCACAGAACTTCACATACCAAACCGCCGAGTTTGTGACTTTGTATTTCTAATGATTACGCAATTTGTTTTTCTAGAACTGATCTCAGCTCTAAAGAGTACCAGATTATGATGACGATTTTTGAAAATAGGGTGTTCAAGTGCACATTTAATATAACGTTTTAACACTTCAACATCCCAGTTTACATCTCTCATGTTATAAAGGATATTGCTATATGCTCTATTAAAATATTGATTAAGGCCGAAATAATCACCTTTTGTGAATGCAAGCAAATCGTGCTTATTGAACTTTACTTTTTCAACAAATCCATAAACAAAATGAAAAAGGGAGCGTGCCTGGAACCTAGCTAATCAAGTAGATTATGAGCTGACACAAGACTCAAGAATAAAGGTGGTCAAGGGAATATCTAGCCTATTTCCTAGCTGGTTTTGAGTTGATTGAATTCAAAACAAAAAAACAAAAAAACAAAAGGGCTTGTGTCAGTGGGGCGAGGAAAATGTTGCAAGTTGCAGTCTACAGCATGCAGGTTAATTCACGTCGATCTACATCCACTTTGTCGCCCAACGTGACTAATTCATAAATAAATATAGAACTATACAAATTTGAAGGAATGTAGATAGTGCCAATTAGTAAACTTCTGTTGTCACGGAGTGTCATTTTGCACCCAAACAGATTCCGAATCAAATTCAATCTCAAACCGTCGAACATCCCACCCCGCACATGTTTCTGTACTGCTAAATGTACTTTTGCCACCGAATTGAACATCTAGGTTTTCATAAATCTCAATGGTTTATGAAACCATCAAGGTTTATGAGAACCCTCAACGGAACACTGAGTAATTCGGGAGGGAAACTAGTCAATTGAATGAAATTAGATAATTTACCAATCGTCACTTAAGAATATAATGTCAAAATCACATAAAACGACATTGTTAAAAATTCTATGCGCCTTGGTACGCCGACCATGAAGGTTTTGGTAATACAGGGAACAATCCAGTCGATGGCATAGTTGTGCTTGTCGTTTTTACGAACATCCATAAGTAGTGTACCGCCGAAGAATGGCCTGAAGTAGAACATATTCTACAAAGATACGAAGCATTGATTTTGTCAACGTCGTATTCAATCACGGCAACGCGGATGAAAAATAGCTTTCATATTTATCTTGGAACTTGATGCACGTGAACGGCTTTTATCCTAAAAGGGTAGAAAGCATTTCACCATCATGGTCACATGAGGCTACCTGATTAAGGCACGATAAATAAAGCGTCTGGAGCCTTGGTGCTCTAGGAGCTGAAGTCGGCTTACTGCTTGCACAGGATTTTGTCGATGCCTTGAGTTCCTTTTTTTCGTATGATGTTCTTAAGTTGTAACCATCGTCGTTTTCTAGTGCAGCACCGCCGGTCGGTTTAGTGGCAGTCATATTATGTAACCTTTTATTGCTTTTGTTTCTTGGGGGAACAGGTAGAAAAGGGGCAGGTTAAGCATTTAAAATAGAAGGCACTGTATACCTAAAGTCATTTTTAACTAATGTCTGGACTGGGCTGTTGCGATATATTTGTTTAGCTGTATGAGAACTATAATTTGCAAACAAGTTTCGCAAAAAAAAAACAATAACAAAAACAACAACTGAAATTTGTCTCAAACTTACTGTTTCCAGTGTCACTTTTTCCTTCACGAGAAAGCTACAGGAAAGCTTGCGTGGTTGTCAGCTTTGCCAGGTGGGGGTGTCAATGCGTTACCACCTGGCCATTCGGGAAGCCCGCTCCGATCTTTCTTCATGGTTTGAATCAGTGTTGTGAAAATACTCAGCAAAAGTATATTAAGATAAGATACTAAATAGCCATTTGAAAATTTATTAGAGTAGTATTTAACTTAATTTTACTACGAACTATCTGGAGTAGAGTATAAGTACTTTAAAAAAGCAATTGAATTACAATCGAAGATACTCGGCAAGTAGATTGTAAGCTGGTAATATAGACCGACACGCTGTTTACAAACAAGCCCGCGTTTGCCCACACCAGGTGTGGGCACTGCTCATGCGTAGAAACCAAAATCGCGGGATGTGAAGCGTCTGCACATGCGCCGTGCCGTTGACAGCGCCACCGCAGCTGCGTGACGTCAGGGCCGCGTGTTGGTCAATAAGAATAAAAAGTCTAAAAAGGGGTGCTCTACTTGTGATGACTTCACTGGAAATCACATTCTGCGGTGATGCTTATGGCTTTCAAGAAACGACTTAGCCGCTGCAGATGAAGTTTACTTTGAACTAATTCGCGATACGCAACATAATAAGTACCAAACGATTTCAGATTCAAGGAGAAAAAAACGTATTTTAGGCATTAAAACTGCCGTGCTTTAGTTTGGTTGTAGGCTCGGCTCATGGTGCATTCTTCAATAAGCTCGTAATATGCCTTGACGCGATTATGTGGACTTGGCCCATAGCTCCGACATTGTATATCCCTAACAGCCGAAGTAGAAGTTGATTAGGCAGATAGAAGTGATGATGAGTACGCTAGTGAATGACAAATGGGAGCGCAGAGGATAATTATCGGCTAGAGGACAGCAACCTTTGTCGCTGATCAACATCCAAGAGCGAGTATATTGGGTTTCCAGCCAAAAGTGACGAGGAGCGCCTGAACATTCAAAATTTCCAAACAATCTATTAGGCAGGTCAAGAGGGAAACACAAGTAACACAAGAGAGTGTCCACGAAACCACTTTGAATCCCTGGCAAAAAACTGGGTTGGAAAATTTCGAGAATGAACCCATGTGCGCATTCAGAATGATATAAAAGAAACGCTTTTTAACTAGCTCGGGAGGCAAAGTTAAGCCACAACACGCAGGAACACAAGGGGCTTTGGTGAAGCTCATTCTAGGTCACTGCAGCTCAATAAAACCAACAGGATCTAGCTTCCTTGGCCGAGGGAGTGTTCGTGCTCACTTAAAAACGCGCTCCCACATTTTCATACCATGAAACATGCCAGAAACCATTGAACCGGAAATTTCCGAAGATGGTTCATAGTGACCGTACCAAGCGTTGGCGTTACAGTCTTCCGCTGACAGAATCACTCTAGCTTCGGACAAGAGGTGTAAAAATCACGATGACGTCACCAGCACTTTCCTAGGTCCATATGTGACGTGCCATTCAAAGACAACTGAAAGTAACGAAAAAAAAAATTAAAACGGACAGGACATATAAAGGCGGGCGTACTTGGGGCTAACAATTTGGCCTTTTGTTGGCATTCGGAGACTGCGTTTTGCTCGTGCCTTGTTTCCTGTGCTGTGTTTGATTTGAATCCAAATCTACAGTCGGTTCAGCTTTGCAACGGAGTCTGAAGATTTTTAAGTTCCATAGATTGTTCCGGCGACAAATATTTTCGAATGTCAAAAATTGCATTTCAAATAATGAGTACAAGATAGTGATAAATGTAATAAAGATAGAGTAGCAAACACTCTTAGCGAAATGCATTTTCAAGATACCGAAATATTATAAAAAGTATTTGAAATACAGTATCTTGAGTAAAGTAAAAGAGAACTCTCCAACCACAAAACCGCAAAAAGAAATTAAGACGTTTTGAAGCCTACTTGCCTCCTTCTTCATGGGTTGCTATAGGTCGCATGGGGCAGTCACAGCTTCAACCTCTTCGTCCTTGTTAAATAGAAAACATTGTCCTATTTTTAGGTGGGTGGTGTTTTGGTCCCTGTTCTGGTAACGTGGCGAGCTTACCAAACGGTGCTCAGCCTGGGCCAAGATCATTTGTCTCTCCTGGGTGTGGACAAGGCGCTTGAGATGGAGGCTCTGAAAAACCACACGGGCATCCCGGCATGCTCTTATAAATTCGAGGTGTCTCTTATAGGTAGCGATGCTGCGGGTAATGTCAACGTACCGCTTCGCTAGCTGCGCTGTATCATTTCCGAAGTAAATAGATAAAGACTTGGGATAAACATCTCTGTCGAAGATGTTTACCTTCAAGTCTTTATCTATCGACCTCGGAAAGGGTACAGCGCAGCTGGCTGAAGCGGTTATGTTAAAATCACTCGCAGCATCGCTACCTATAAGACACACCTCGAATTTATAAGAGCATGCCGGGACGCCCGTGTGGTTCCTCAGAGCCTCCATCTCAAGCGCCTTGTCCACACCCAAGAGAGACAAATGATCTTGGTCCAGGCTGAGCACCGTTTGGTAAGCCCGCCAAGTTAGCAGAACAGTGACGAAAACACCGCCCAAATAAAAAAAGGACGATGTTTTCTATCTAATCAAAGACAAAGAAGTTGAAGCTGTGACTGCCCCATGCGACCTATAGCCACCCCTGATGATGGAGCCAAGTAAGCTGTGAAACGTCGGGATTTCTTTTTGCGGTTTTGTGGTCGGAGAGTTATCTTTTACTTCAGTCATTTAACCCAGCCAGACAGATCTTTGTCGAAGATGTTTACCTTCAAGTATCTTGAGTAGATTATTTAAGATAGGCACAAGTCTGGTTTGAACAAGCGAAGAGAGGAGGGAAATCTGGCTTCGTCAAGTTCGACACAGCTCGAGAGCACGCAGCCTACCGCCGTACTTCCGCGGAGTGGCGCTGCTTTTATGGCTAGCATGACGTCCCGAAATTTGGATTATTCGTTTAAACATAAAGTTTTGGTATCTTTATGAGCAAACAAATGGTCTTTGCTGTTGTGGCCAGAACCTAGTTGACATTTAGACAAACAATTATACGCTATAATTTCGTTCCTGTACCCCTTTGGCTTACTGCCGCAGCGTCAACGTTTTTCGCGTGTTTCACTAGCTCTTTTGGCCTAAGCAAACACTTCGCCTCGCTCTTTAAAACGTACGTTTCCGCAGCATGACTATCAAACCAATAAACATCATTCATTCCCTTGAGAAAACGTGATGTCGCTCAAACAGGAACCTTTTCCTACCATTGGCGTCTCTTGGTCACTGTTGCATGTAGCGACTTTCACTTCGAAAAAAAAGGATACTCAAACAATATTGTAGTGTTCAATAACTCCACAAATATATTTGGCTTAATACCTGAGTTACTTCTTTGAAAAAAAAAAGTTTAAGCACATAAATGATGATAAATAAACGTCAGTTTACAAATTTCTTGAGAGATCTATGTTTCCTTTTCGTCATATTTAAAGCGTGTTCAGTCTTCCTTTGAAGAACCCCAACAGGTCATTTCAGACGAGAGTTAACTTAACAACAGTGTAGCATCGAATATATCTTCCACACGAGCGTTAAATTATGATTATTCGCAGCGCAATCGATTGTACTGGAATCGCTCAAGCGGTTTCCGCAAACTATTGAATGTGAAAAGAACAAAATTGCGACCATGACCGTTCTGTTACACCGCTTGTACGCCAAACGCGTGGTAACATTGGAGACGATTCCATTTGTCGTTCACAACGCTGAACACTGCATGGCGAGGCAGGTAACATCCGAAAACACAAGTCCAATTCGATCGTCGGTTGGAACTCGGAAGCGGGTAACAAAACCCACGGGAGGATTGGAAAGGCACATGCGAACAACATACCTAACAGTCGCTGCAACAGCTGAGGTTGTTGCAGCGACTGTCCTGTTCGCAACGTGGTCGGAGGCAAAGTTAGTCCACAACTGACCAAGGCCACAACCTTAGCAAGCCACCACCGCTGGTACGTGTTTCAAGCACTCTGTTCATTCCCAGGTTGCTGTGGCTGTCACCGGTGCTTTGCTGTGTTTTCCGCCGATCTGGTCGGCACCGTATTCCGTGTTCCATTGTTTCGGTGAAACCCCACCACTCCTTCAAAGTCTCGGCGCGCCATCGTCAACTTCAGCCAGATGCGTCCCACAAGTCTGGCAATAAGGGCAAGTCGAACAAGAGCATCTACTTGGAGTGTCTTTTCATATGTGGGCACAACCTTCTGAGTGCCTTGTGTACGACACCGCCACCGGAAGTTAGTTTCAAACACTCTGTCATTCCCAGCTTGGGTTTTTAGCATCATCCTACCAATGCAATGAAGTTTGCATCATTGCGTTGTCTTGCCCAACATGTGTGTATGATAGTGTGGCTTTGGGCGCGTTCCAAGAATGCTTTTTTCTGTAATACCTGTCTCAGATTGCTGAATGCATAGAAAGAAAATTGCTTTTGTGGGGAGATATGGAGGCAAACCCCGGACCACATGACAAAGCTTGTGACGGCGCATCCCCAAATTAAATGTTAACGCTACGAAACAAATTATCGATCGTTAAAACAGGAATCGTAGAGCGTAAGCGGCATTTAAATCATTAAAAAAATACACCTCATACTGACTCTGTCTTTTTTTAACCCTGAAGTCAAAAATCGATGACATAACTTCAAAAATTCCAGCCTTAAAAAATCAGAGAAAACGTTGCTGCGGTATCAAAACTCGCTGCAACTAACTATTCCGCGATATGGGAAATGACACGAACGCTTACTACTCGTCAGGATCACCCCCAACGAAAGAACCTTGCCTTTTTTGAGCCTACCTGAAATGCGCGGTGAGAGATTGAGTCAGTCTGAATAATAAAAAAATCGTTTACTTCTGTGAGGAAAGTCTTGGTGTTAAAATACTCCTCCCTTTCAATAGAACGGGCACACAGAATTTGATTTTTCAAAGGTAATTCCACGACAGTCAGACCCATCATCGTGAAATTTATTTCGTTTAAAGAAAAAGAAACTGAAATGTACAAAATTCCCGTTTGAGTGAGGACTACTCAGAACAAACCGGCAAAGCGCGAAAAGAACTCACCTTTTTTGCAAAAGCACAAGTTCGTGGCTTCAAGCTACGTCAGGATAAACGTATTTTTGGAAACTCACGATATATACTTGACCAAGAACTGCACCTGTAATACAGCTTCCCGCATAGCTACAGGAAACCAGAGGGACATCAGAGTCAAAGTCAAGAAGTGCTGCATTCGGCTGTCCACTCATGCTCTGCGGACGTTGTTATCATCAGTGAAATCAGTGTAACACCGGATATTGTAGATAGTGAAATAACCTTAAGCGACTCGTATTTTATAGTCCGTAAAGGAAGGATTGAGTGCAGGAGGGGGAGTGTTGATTGCTGTTAGACGTTCTTTGCATGTCAAAAGGGTGATAGAATATAAAGTCTTCAAGGCGTCGGGTAGAAATTAAGACGCCTACTGTTCACATTTTGGTCATCGCTTGTTACAAACCACCTGACTTGTCAGACTTCTCGCCTTTATTTCACGATTGCTTAGAGACCCTTGCTCATTCTTATTCAAATTATATCATTGTTGTTTCCCAAGGCTTTGACTACCCCGAAATAAAATGGCCGGTTGTTCCTATTGCCATATTCTTTGACGCACTGGTATACTATTTCAAAGCAAGGTCGCGACTTTATTGATGCGATAACCGCCTTCTTTTTTTTTTGTTTTTCTAATGAATGGCAAGCCAACTCGTAACTCTGATTTTTTTGGATCTCTTTATTTTTGAAAATACTTTGCGGTTTCTGTGAATTTGATGAAACGCTCAGAGATTACACTTTCCTAAATGTTGAACTTGTTTTCCCCACGCAAAAGCAGAGTCCGCTGGTAAAGTGTATCTAAAGTTACTCCAAGGCTAACGTAGATGACTTGTGGCAAATCTTGCAATTCTTTTCAAGCACTTACATGGTTTACTTTGACTCTAAAACAGTTCATGGAAATTGAAGATTATTTAATAGAAGCTACTTGATCTATGCGACCAGTTCATTCCACAATTAGTATACAGTCTTCTCTTGAGAACCACTGGTTTTAAACCGTCTTAAACAACTGCTGAATAAAAAGCAGATATTACTTTAACTAGCTAAGTTGTCTTTGTGTCCCTCTGCAAGGTCAAAGTATTACAAAGTTGAAATAGTGTGCAAGACAGAGAAAAAGCTAGCGAAAAACAAGTTTGACCACGAAGACCTCCGCAGCCTTATGATGACAAACCCCCAAAAGTTTGTAATGCAGTAAACCCCAAGCAAGTGTCTAAGCCATACCAATTTACTGATCCTGTAGGAAACGACCTCAATGCGGGTATGGTGTGCGCGGAATTCAGTAGTTTTTTAGCGAAATGGTTTTTGAAGACACAATCTCCTTACCACGAATTTTCGCATGAGTATCATATAGTAACACAAATGTGCCCAATCACAATGTTTTGGGGTGAAATTGAGAGGTTAATAAAAAAATCTCCAAACAAACTCAGCACCCGGTACGGAACAATATTCCCACAGAGCTCTCGCTCTCATGTGTTTTGTCTTTGAGCAATTACTAACTACTAGGCAAATACCTGCTGATTGGAAACTGATAAAAGTCACTCGTGTTTTAAAAAGCAGTCGGATGAATGAGCTCACGAACTATCGACCAATTTCTCTGACGAGCGTGCCAACTAATGACGCATGTTTGATTTTAAAATATTATGAATCAACCTGTCAGCAAGCAGCATTCTCTTTGTTAACCAGCACGGTTTACGACGGTAATATTGTTGTGAATCTCAGCTTTTTGAATTTATAACTGGTATGCACAGCAACTTATATTTTAAAACGGAGACCCATGCAGTTTCATTGACCTTTAAAAAGCATTCAACAGGGTGCCGCATCATTGACTAATTCTTAAATTAGGAGCTTTCAAAGTAAGCCAGTCGTGATAGACTGGATATCGAATTTCGTTTTCAATCGCTCGCAAAGTGCCTGCTTTTATGCTAATTGTTCTTTACATCAGAAAGTAGAACCTGGCGTGCCGCAGGAGAACGTACTTGGTCCATTGCTTTTTTTTTTTTTTGAACGTAAACGATTTACCAAATTGCATCTTTTCAACTACCGGTTTGTTCGCTGACGATTGCGTTGTGTATATAATTTTTTTGTATTAGTTCTTGTATTCAACTGCAAAATTAGTTGCTCACCCTAGAAAGCTTCTGTAAAAAGTGGCAAATTGAGATCAACGTCTTCAAGACAAAATTCTTAAATTTCAGCAGTAAGCGAAGTGCCACGTTGTTTAACTACATTCTGTTTGATACACCCATTGACCATGTGCACACATACAAGTATGTTATGGTTTATTTCACGTCAAACGTATCAGGGGAAGCCCATATCAATCACGTCATTGTAAAAGCAAACCAAAATCTCGGGTTTTTTTAAGACGATCGCGACACATGGCTAACTTAGAAACAAAACTTGTTGCTTACACCATCCTTGTTCGCCCGCAGCTCGAGTAACGCATCTGTAATATGGAACCCCCACCAGACTTACCTAATACAAAAATTAAAATCTGTCCAAAACAAAGCAACGAGTTTCATTCTTCAAAACTACAAACGCGTTAGTATTGCTACGGGGTAAAATAACACAGCCTTCCACCGCCCTCAGAAAGAATAAAACTGACCCGACAAGTTTCATTACATACTTTGTTTAATTAATTCTAATAAAAAATTGTACTGTCCTGCTCCGCATCACAATTGTCCCCGTATAGATAAAGCTCATAAATTTCATTTTGTCACACCAAGAACAAAACGTTTAAAACACACTCCACTTCAAGGTTAGTCAAGCAGAACAAGAAAATAGGTCTCGACGGGATAATTTGCTTGTTCATGACTTGAATGACGCTCAGTCGGAAATTTGGGCTTAAACAGAAGGTATTGCTGAATGCTATAGCGACTCCTCTCAACCTGGTAATTTCTAGTGACACAGCGCACAGGCTTGGCGCATTCTGAGTCAATAAATGCAGACCGATCATAGTCAAATTCTTGTCATTTAAAATGAAGCAACAAATTTTATTCTCAAGTGATAAACTGAAGCCTAGCGGCATAACTGTCAGCGAAGATTTTTCACCCGCTACGAGACATGCTAGGAAGAAGCTTGTGGAATTTGGAAAATCACACAACGGTACATTTAAATTGCGCTATAACAAGCTCTTTATGAACAGCAAGTGTTTCAGTTTTAATCCCCTTATAAACAGTGTCTGTGAGCTTGCAGACACGTCTCGTACTCAGTTTTATCAAAAACCAGCTGATAACGAGGTAACTGATTCGGCTTCCAACGCCCGGCAATGACGAGTGGTGTGGCTTGTCATCGTTGCCAAAGCAAATTTTTGTTCTGTTTACTAATATTCGTAGAATTCTTCCAAAAATGGACCATTTATGTTCTGTTATCGGTTCCACTGATGCTGACATAATCGTTTTGACTGAAACCTGGTTTCCGCAAAGGTTGATACGGCGAATCTTTTCAATTGTAACAAGCGTTTCAGTGTGTACCGACATGATAGAGGCCAAAAGTGTGGTGTGGGCGTCTTGATTTCTGTGTCTGACTGCTTTGAATCATCTCTCGTTGATATAAGTAACAACTTGGAAATTGTGTTTGTTCATCTTCACTTGCGCCACTCGGGGTTGATTTTGGGAGCCTGTTGTCGTCCCCCGTCTAGTAGCTCTAACTTCGTTCAAGATTTACATGATGCTATCAATAAAGTTTTTCTGTTTGTTTTCCTAGTCTCCCACTAATCTTACTGGGCGACTTTAATTATCCCAACATAGTGTGGTCCAGCGAATGACCATTTTCGAATCCTTTTTCAAGGGAATGTTACGACTTTTTACAAATATGTCTTGATTTAAATTTTTCGCAACTCGTTACACAACCTACGAGAATCACTTCATCTACATCAATCATTCTAGACATTATTTTTTCTACTGTGCCCGACATTGTTTCTTCTGTATCCTGTCTGCCTGGCTTGAGTGACCACTCATTGATTCCTTTTGAGCTTAATGTTACAGTACCTCGTGCTGTGGATAATACGAAACGCCTCAGAGATTATAAGAGAGCGGACTTCGAATCAATTAATCGTGAGTTGTGCCTTTTCTTAGATTACTATTTACCACAATTTTCGTATCGCTCTCTGGAAGAAAATTGGAATCTATTTAAACGCAAAATTGATTCTCTCATGAGCACCTTCATACCGCTAAGATCCGTTACCTTTAATTGCCAGTCTCCATGGTTTAATCAATCCCTTAAACGATTGTCTAACAAGAAGAAACGTCTTTTACGATCTGCGAAAAGCTCTAACTCTCAGCAGCGTCGGGACGCCTATGCGTCCGCAGCGAGAGCTTATAAGACAGCCATTACGAACGCCAAATATGTGTTTTTTAATGTTACCTTGCCCAGCATGCTGATTGATAATCCTAAACAATTCTGGAACTCTGTAAACAATAATGATAAGTGTGTTGTGTCTCTCAAAAATACTGATGGTGTTGATATTCCTAGCAGTGATTGTGCAAGTGTCTTCAACGAAATGTTTGTGTTGGCGTTCTCTTTCTCTCACATTTCTTGTATTCCTGATTTTTCTACTCACGCATATTTTCCAATAAATCCAATTTGTATCGACACGACAGGCATACCCAATGTGAGGGATACTCTCGAAATGTCGTCGCCTTCTGGTATTGACAACATCAATTATATACTTATGAAAAATACGAAACTGTACAGTGCAATTATTGTATCCAAACGTTTTGAGCAGTCTTTGGAGCTTGGTTTTATCCCCGAGGATTGTAAGATTGGGAGAGTGATTACTTTGCGTAAATCAGGTGTCAAACATTCCCCAACTAACTATCGTCCCATCTCATTTACTGGCATACCCTGTAAAATTCTTGAACATATCATACACTCTCACCTTGCTAGTTTTTTAGAGTCTAACTCTTACTTCTGTATTGCTCAACATGGCTTCCGGAAATCATTTTCTTGTGAAACTCAGCTCTTGTGTTTACCCTTGACCTTCATTCCATTCTTGACCGCGGCTCTCAGGTAGACTGTCTTTTCCTAGATTTTTCTAAAGCCTTCGACAAGGTCCCTCACTCCCTCCTTATTCAAAAGCTATCAAACTTATTTTAGACCCAAATGTCGTTGCATGGCTACATTCGTTTCTTACTAATCGATCGCAGTTTGTAACTGTCAATGATGTGGATTCCCAACCTTCACCGGTCACTTCAGGTGTTCCCCAAGGCTCTGTTCTGGGGCCCTCTTATTTATAATCTGTATTAACGACCTACCTAACATTGCATGTTCATCTGCCAGTCTGTTTGCAGACGACTGTGTTATTTATCGTAGAATTACTCATGACTCTGACATATCTCTCCTTCTGTCTGATGCTAACTCTATCTCTGAATGGTGTAGCTTGTGGTGCATGAAATTAAATACTGCTAAATGTAAATACATGCATGTGTCTCGTCTTAACACAACACGTCCTGCTTACTCCATTGACAACGTTCATTTTGAGTATGTGCCATCCTACAAGTATCTGGCAGTGCACATATCTTGTGATTTATCCTGGAAAACTCATATTGAACATATCGTTAACAATGCTAATCGCATGCTTGGTTACTTTAAAAGAAACTTTTTTCTCGCGCCTATGTCATTGAAACCTGATTCTTTACAAAACCCTTGTTCGGAGTAAGCTTGAATAGGCTGCGTATATCTGGGACCCCGGTCTTGAATCGCTCATTTCTGAACTAGAATCCGTCCGAAAATCGTGCTTCCCGCTTTATTCCTTCTAATAACCATTGTACCGCCAGCGTAACCGTAATGAAAACCAGTTTATTCTTGCCTAATCTTTCTATGCGCAGAAACGTGTCTCGTTTGTGTTTGTTCCACAAAATATATCATCATAATTCATCTCTCAATCGAAGGCTACTAACAGAACTACATTATCTCTCAGCACGGAACGATCATAGATTCAAAGTTGGCATTCCATCCTGCATGGACTAACGCACATCATCATTCCTTTATTCCCAGCACCTCTTTGTATTGGAATCATCTTACCAGTGGATGTTGCCGAAATCGTGGACAGTAAGAGTATTAGGAATTCCTTGACTAACATGTATTGCTTCACACAACTATAGTCCTCCTGCCGTTTTGCTGTTGTGTATTTGTTTCTATGTGTTTTTTTTTAAACCCACTCCCCTCTGTAACGCCACTGGCCTTGAGGGTAAAATAAATAAATAAATAAATTAGCATTTTCTGAATCGAACTTTCTGCCAGAACGTATTGTAACAATCAAAAAATCATTCTATTTCAGAGCTCCACTTTTCACTTTTTTTTAACACTGAGCTACCTTTACCATGTGTTTTTCCCTTCTTTGTATTTGTCTTGCAATACCCCCCCCCCCCTTTTATGTAAGCCTTATGGGCGCTTTAAGGGAACAATAAATGATATTATATAAATAATAAAACGCAGGGCAATTCTTCGGAAACGAGCTGTTTCAAACAGCTCCGTACATTTTATGAAATGAGCCACTGAAACACATCATTGCGGGCAAAAGACCGAGGTCGTCTGGGTTTTTGGGTTGGAAGATAAATTTATAGGCGGCCATCAATGCCTTTGACGCTCAACCAGGGCCACAAATCGCAGGAAAGAAAAGAACTGATGCAGTTAGGCTGTAGGTGCTCTCCTCTTTGACCTGAGGTGGGAAAATATATCCTTCGCCCATTCTTTAGCGTCGGCTAGGAAACGAGTACATAGAATGGAGATAAAGGCAATCTTGCTACCTTTTTTGCCTTTTACACCGATGGCTGTTCTGGCTACTTCCCACTACTCTAATTGACTTCCGTTTTAGTTGATGTTGTAGCTGTTGTAGCGTGGGACGTAGGGATTAGAGCGTCCGTCGTGGATGTTGCCAAATTCTTGAAAAAATATCAGCCCCGCCCGCGGGATTTATCCAGGGTCCGGGGTGTGTGAAGCGGGGACGTTTCTAAGGAGCTGGAACACATTCATATCTTTGTTACATCATATTTCTGGGCAGGAAAGCACATTCATTAATATATTCATTCCTCCGTACACACATAGGGAAACACAGAGAGGATCTTATTGACACGACCTCCACATGGCAAATACATTCGGGCTTAAACTGGGGTGACTACATGTTATTTTTAGGGTGATGCCATTCTTTGTGCTGGTTTATACCAATAGCATGCGCTCTCTCGAAAAATACGAAGAAATAGCCGATAACAAAATGCAGCTGTAGCACTGACAATGCCAAAAGCCCGAGCCAGGAGAGGCGCTTTCACGCGCCCCGGACCAAAGAATATACGAAAGCGCTCGGAACAAAATCGCCAGATGTCATCTCCCTAATGAAGCGCACATGGGGGAGGGGGGGGGGGGTGTACACGTGTCGCCTCGAGACCGAGATTGAATTTAGAGGAAGCGTGATTTTGTTTATCTATGGTTCTCTATGAGGCACATGGTGATTATTTATGTCCAGAACACTGGTGAAGACAAATTATCGATACTAATGGCACAGGGCACGGGCAAGTTTACAAAGAACGAGCTCTTAGCAGTTAGTTCCAGTGCGCGGGCTCTGCATTAGCGCCCCCCATTGCTTCGTCCCAGACATGTGCCTGTCTCAGATACTTTACTCAAGATACTGTATTTCAAATACTTTCGGTAGTAATTCGGTATATTGCAAATACAGTTGATCGAAAGTACGTGCTACTCTATCTTGAATTTCATTTCTTGGTATCTTGTACCTCAAATACTTTTTTTAATGTTGAAACAAAATTGTCGCGGGAATCTACCATTTTAGAAATAAGAGCTCCACCGAGCAAACAACGGGGTGCGAGGATTCCGAGATTGAAATAATGCGCAAATTAGGAAAGAAAGAAGTGTCTTAAAACGAACTTAGGGAGGGGGGATATATGTCACAATAGGAACAAAAACGACTTCGGGGATATCCAATCCAGGCCACTGCAGCTCCATAAAGCAAGCAGGATCTTGCTTCCTTGGTTGAGGGACTGCTCGCGTTCGCTTGGGGACATGTCCACATATTTTCATATCAAAACATCCTGAACCATTATTTAATAAAAAATAGTGCATTTTTTACGGGAGTTGGAATCAGTGCACTCCAGCGCAATGTTGATCGATTGAAAACTTGAAGCGGAAGCACGACCTAACACAGAACATGAAACAAGACAGACGCAAACATGTAGGCTCAAAACGCCAGCAAAAGAATAAATGCAAGGAAATAGGTCAGAGACCACCAGAAGACATAAAGTGTTCTTTTTAATGTTTTGAACCCGCTACCCGCAAGAATGTCGGCGAAGCTATATCGTATTTGATGTCAGTTTCTTTCGTCAGTCTGGAATTCCCAGAAATCCGTGGGGGGAACAGGGATAGCCCTCTCCCCCGTCCCTCTTACATAAAGACAGACAGAGCAGACTTCTGATGGAAGTCTGCTCTCGCTGGCCCGGCATCACCTGAACATCCTGTGCTCTTGTCAAGCCTGTTGTCTACTACGGAAGGCTCGTCCACTTACAACCCTTCCACAATGCCTCCGAATAAGCTGCCGCCCCGCCTGTCATCGCCCGTATCGCTGCCCCCGTCGCAAGAGGCCATAGCATCGACACCATCATCCCTCGAGCGCCGTCTCTGCGATAAAAGGCTGCGCGAGAACTGCATCTGCTTCACTGGGCTCAGGGGCACGCCAGCGACGGGTTTCGGTCACCAGCGCCGCATGTTTTTTGTGCAGGTAATCACTTGCTATTCTTTATATACATCGCGTACAAGTTACGCCGCGTTGCTAGTGCTGCCGAGCACAGGCTATTGTGTTATTATTGTTCATGACTGTGCATGCGTAATACTGAAACTACTGCTTTTATCTGGGGAAGTTGAAGAGAACCCTGGTCCCCACTCTCGCTCTGCAGATATGAACACCACTGAAACCTTAAGTGACATAATGTCGGCCCTAAATGACATCAAGTCTGGGCAAACGTCCTTCTTAGAGGAAATTAAATCGATCTGTTCACAGCTATCAGAACATGATAGAACGTTCAACGAAATTAAAAAAAGGCTTACGAGTATAGAAGAGGACTGCTCGTCAATAGTTACAATCAAGTCACAGGTCGAAAGCGTTCAGACTCTCGCCAAGGACAGCGCTACACAAATCGCCCACTTGACAGCCAGATTCGACGACTCTGAAGACAGGGCTCGTCGAACAAATCTTTTTTTTTTTCGGACACACAGATAATAAACGCGAAACATGGGCCCAGTCAGAAAGCCTAATAACTGAGCATTGCAGCGCGGTGCTCAACGTGCCCCTCCAACCAACAGATATCGAGCGAGCCCACAGGATTGGAACCTTCCAGCCTAACAAAAATAGGCCTATTAATATAAAGTTTGCACATTTCAAAATCAGAGAGCAAGTTCTTTCAATTGCTAAAAAGCTTAAGGGTACCAGCTACAGTATCTCCGAAGACTACTCGCCAAACACACGCACTGCTCGAAAGCATTTGCTTGAATTTGGTAAAAACCAACGAAGTTTCTTTAAGCTCCTTCACGATAAACTTATAATTAACAACACAGCTTACGTATTCGATCACACTACACAAAAGGTTATTCCACGTTCCTCATAGCTATCAACAAACGTTTCTGCGAGTTCAAACAACAGCTGCTTATCTCTCATTTATGCAAACATCAGAAGTATTCTGCCCAAACGAGAATCCCTTCGCAGTCTCATTGATACCACTCAATGTAATATTGTCGTGCTCACCAAAACGTGGTGAAATTCATAAATTTGGGATACAGAATTGTTATCTTCGTTTCCTAACTTTGATATCTTTCGTCGCGATCGTGCGAACAAACGCGGCGGAGGCGTTTTGTTGGCTGCTCATCGCAACCTGCAAAGCGTTGCTCTTAGCACCTCCTCCCCTTTAGAAATCATGTTTATATCCTGTAACGCTTTCTACCCACCCATTATTATTGGTGCGTGTTACCACCCACCAGATGCCGATTCTTTTTTTATTACTGAATTTCATGAAGACCTTCGATGGATAACTACGTCATAGAAGCACGCGCCCATTCTTCTGCTCGGTGACTTTAACTTTCCTGCAACAACCTCGGCCGACCTGGCACTTACTACATCCAAACACAACACAGAAAGCGACTTCATTAACTCGTGCCTCACATTTGGTTTATCGCAACTTGTTTCTTCCCCAACCCGGCAAACTGATCATTCTTCTAACATCCTTGACCTTGTACATGCTTCGCACTCAGAAAACATGTCGTCACTTGCATATCTACCCGGTTTCAGTGATCCCGTAACGATACACGCCACATTTCATTGTCAACTTCCGCACCCCAAAAGTGAAGAAAACTTTAACACTGTATGATAAAGGCGACTACAAAAGCATGAACGAAGAACTAGACACTTTCTGCAGTTGGTTTCTCACTGACTTTGCAAAACGTTCTGTTAAAAAAAACTGGTTATCTTTAAAAACAAAATGGAACATCTAATCACAACGTTGTTGTGTTGTCACGCGTGAGCGCAGCAAGAACGCGCGAATGTTGATAGCCGCCGCGCCAAAAGCGATATCTTCGGTATCGCACTTTTTCTTTCATTTGTTCTTGGCAGCAGCCGATAAAAGTCGGTCGCGCCGCCGCCGGTATTGCTCTTCGGTTTTCGTCTGTCAGCGAGCTTGCCTGGATTAAAAAGTCCGTCTGCCCTGCTCCCCGTGTCGTCTTCTCGCCGTGGCCTGGAGTCCTGCTCGGCCAAACGCAACAACGTATATTCCCACTATCGGTGTTATTGAACAAACATCAGCTTCGTGGTTCAATAGCGTGCTGAAACGTATCAGCCACAAAAAAACAATGATGATTTAGGTCAGCTAAACTGTCGAACAGCACGCGGGCATGGCATAAATACAATGCTACCGAAAAAATGTTCGACTCTCTTGTTGCACAAGCCAAACGCACGTTTGTTTCTTCTACTTTCCCGCGATGTTGCATAGCATTTCCAAGCAATTTTGGAAAATGATCAATCCCGGTCAATTAAAGCCTATATCATTATGTGATCAGAACAACGCGCCCACTTCCAAACATGACATTCCCCAAACATTGAACTCGTCCTTCTGTTTCGTTTTTACGCAAGAACCAGCCGGCGATCTCCCTGAATTTTCATATTCTGATCACCCGGCTATGCCCAACACAAACTTTAATTCTAATGGAGTCCTAAAAGCAATCGAAGCTTTGAAACTAACATCATCCGCAGGTGTTGACGGCATCAATTCAAATATACTAAAACAAAAGTGCCACAAGCGTCCTTTTGTCACACATTTTTCAGCAATCTTTCATCTGGAGTGGTACCACTGGACTGGAATGGAAGGTGGGGGCAAGATCGTTCTATACCAAAAAAAAAAAAAAGTCCACCAACCTCAAGTAGCAGTTATCGTCCCATTCCAATCACCAGCGTTTCATCAAATTTAATGGAGCATATAATTTACTCGCTCGTTATAAATCTTTTAGTATCTGTTAATTTTTTTTATCCCAGCCAACATGGTTTTCTCTAAAGGATTTTTTTGTGAAACCCAGCTTGCTCTTTTTACTAACGACCTAAGTTCAAGTGCTGATCATAACATACCTGTGGATGCCCTCTTTCTAGATTTCGAAAAGCTTTCGATAAAGTTCCATACCAACGTCTCTTATGAAACCTTTCGCGTTTAAACCTCGACCATGCAGTCTGTAACTGGATTCGTAACTTCTTGTCAAACGGACAACAATTCGTTCATGCTAATAACCCCTCTTCGCCCCGATCCCCGTTTGCTTCTGGAGTGCCCCAGGGCACTGTTCTCGGTCCCCACCTTTTCCTAATTTACATAAATGACCTACCTGCTAATATCTCGTCTAACATACGATTTGTTTGTAGGCCACTGCGTTGTTTATCGTCCTATAAATAACAGCACTCACGTTCACGCCCTGCAGTTTGATCTTCACCATATCGAGGCCTGGTGTGCAAGATGGCTTATGTCTTTGAATGCTAACAAAACACCCCTTGTTTCTTTTCATCGTAGGCAATTTTACCCGTCTTCCAACTACGTCATTTGTGGTTCATTCATATCTCATGTAGGTTCATATAAATACCAAGGCATTACCTTTTCAAACGATTTAACTTGGTCATGTTACATAACGAACTTAGCTAATAACGCGAATCGCGCCCTTGGCTTTCTACGTCGCAACCTACGCTTAGCCCCTCCATCGGCAAAGCTACTATCTTTCCTCTCACTAGTCCGACCCAAACTAGAATATGCATCTGCTGTTTGGGACCCACATCAACCTAATCTTACTAAAACGCTCAAAATCGTGCAAAACCGCGCAGCAAGATTCACCTACTCGGACTACTCTTATCATACCAGTGTCACCGCACTTCAATCTCAAGCTAATCTTCTTAACCTCGAATCACGGCGCAATATTTGCAGGCTCTGCCTTTTTCACAAGTTTTATCACTCATCACTTGGCAGTTCTGTTATCGTACGAGCTCACCGCGTTTCATGCCGCGTCAGTCATCAGGAAGCTGTCTATCCCCCCCATGCCCGCTGCACTGCGCATCTTTTTTTTTTTTCATTTTTCTGCCAGACAGCAAAGGATTGGAACGATCTGCCCACCGACGCCGTGCTCCACTTCAACCCCGCCCATTCCAAGGCATTCATTGAAGAAATTTTTCGATGTTTCGTACTACCCTCATGTAATACCCCTTATTGGGGCATTTTAGGTTTAATAAATAAATGCATATATAAATAAATTATAACAGCAAGGTAAAATACAAGAGAGGTTCAAGAATAGCTCTCAAAATACAAAAAAAAAGGAGTTCTCTCAATGTTGTACAGCTTTCTAAACGCGCTCCTTAGTATGAAAAAAAAAAAAAAAAATCGGCAACCACAAGAGGAATAGAGGGGTTTTTTCGTGTCCTTTTGTGCCTTTGCTTTTGGAGTTCAGTCATCTCCCAATGCAGCGTTTGGGTAATCTACTTGTGTATTTGTTTAATGGGAACTTGCGATAATCTACCGACGTTGGCGCGTATTAAAACAATGCAACAATGCAAACACTAATATAAGCACCAGAAGGTGTGATTTTCTACTTTTAATGCGTCTGCATTAGTACCCAGACGACAGGAAAAAGTCCGACGCCGTACGTCTGCCGACAAAACCACGGAAAGGGAAGCGCGCCACGTAAAGAGGAGGAGATTAGGGAAGGACAAGGGCGAGAGGGAGGCGACGTCACGGGGCGGAAGCCAATAAGCGCGCGGGAAATCGTTCAACAGCTAAAGCAGCGCCGGGCAACGGATGCCGCTGCTAAGCGTGCAAGGCGGGCGAAGCGGCAAGCCGACGCTGGTCTGCGTACTACAGAAAACGGAAAAAAGGAAGGAATATTCATTGGTGGATTCTTAGAGAATGCGTTAGCGTGACACTTGGGAAACGCCAGACACGTCCACATTTGGGAAACGCTAACACTGATCCCGTAACGAGGCCATAAAGAGGCAGCATAAAATAAAAGAAGCAAAAGAAAAAGCCAAAACTGAAGAGGGAAGGGGTCAACCAACGAATTCCCTCAATTGTATGCCAAGGGTCATGCTAACGGATTCCTTAAGGATCCACCAATGAATCTTCCTTTAATTTTTTTCTAACATTCACCAGTTTGATACTACTCATTGTACTGGGACTTGCCTAGAAGAACACCGTGATTTTGTTTTCTTTGCTTCTGTTACTTGTGAATATATCATTCTGGTGTTACTGAAACAATATTATGCAATAAGCAGTATCTTCATATCTAGTTAAATTACATTACTAAGTATTTGTACCCCAAACAAGCTTTTTTGTAGGGAGAGCAAGTTGCATAGTACTTTAGATATTTCTTGGCGCAGGTATTTAGTAACTTACCTTAAAGGGACACTGACCCCCCCCAAAATTTTTTTTTCCTTTTTTGTCAGGAAATTCATTATGGTGTCGGAATACTACCCAATTATTATTTTGCTACAGAGTCACGTATATTTTTAATAAAGCCAAAAAACGCCACTGCGCGAAACCAAAACCGAAACAGAGAAGTGGAGAGGATAGCGTGAGTGGCGGAAGTCACGTGGCTACACCCAACCATGCGGGTTTTTTTTTTTTTTTTCTCCTCTCCTTTTTCCGCACGTAGCAGACGAAATGCGTTCGTTCGCCGTGGAATTCCTTTGCAGTTATGTTTGTTCCGCTCGCTGTTCTGTACTTCAAGATGAAATGTTTTGTACATTTAAGTGTTGGCAATTAGTAGTGAGTGCCCGAGTGCCGTGGTGAATTCCCGTGATCAGCTCCGAAAAGAATACTCCCAAGATGTTGCGTGAAGAGTTGCCTCACATGTCCTGCATCTGAAAGTGGCATTGTGTGGCAGAGTGCACAAGTTTCCGAAAGATCAACTGGTCGGGATCAATGGCTGGCTGACATTCCTGTAGAACCATCACGCGAAGCTCGGAAAGCGGACGCTATCCGATTCATATGCTCCTTGCATTTTGTGGAAAGTGATTACATTGATTTCGCAGGTGTCAAAAATGAAAATCCATACCATTTAGTTCAGCGACGTATCGTTCACAAATTTTTTTTCTGTGATAATTGTCAAAAAAGAAATGTAAACATCCCGAAATGTTTGACAAGAAAAAAATAAATAAACAAAGGTACACCCACACGAGGAATCGAACCCTTGCCCTCTGCGTATGAAGCGGACGTCTTTCCACTGAGCTACTGAAGGAACTCTAATATGTAGTTATGCAGCGAATAGACTGTATGACGGAAGTTTTCTGCCGATTTCTCTTGAATATGCATGCACTCCCGGCTTGAAGTCGGGCAGCACCACGCATAGGGCACATTCGCACCTCGTAAAGTAACCGTACGCGTGCGTATTCAAATCGAAGTGCACACTTCGTGCTTGACGTTTGAGCGAGCGATGTCTTCAGCCAGGAGAAGGGACGACGGCTCGGCGACGTCTTCGTGCAATCGGCTTGCTGGTCGGGCGTGTCGTACGGGATGAATATCAGTTCTTTTGATCTGTCCGAAATTTCTCTTTCGAAGGAAGACAGAATTCGCCGGTACCGTAAACGACAGTTCTGAAGTAGAGGTCCAACGCCCGTCGTCCGCTGCCATCCGCTAGTCCCATGACCAAGCCCACGATACGCGAAACGAGTGAACGCACAGAAAGCTTCCGGTTGTCTGTGCTACCTTTTTTTTCAATCAACGTATTTGCAGCTTTTTTGAAGCCACAAAAAATGGGTTTCATATTTTTTTCTATTTTTAATATTGACTGTGTGCCTTCAATGACCCACGACTTTGATTAAATTTGGTGGTCGCATCGATACCTTAGAAAACGGCCCGTGACCACAGAAAAGAGAGTGAGCGAGACTCAAACCGGCCAGTTCTTGATCAGCGGTTTTGGGGCGGAAAGAAACCGAATTTCGAGCCGCAAATTCTGTTCTGGGTAGTTGGGCTCTCATATGTCACGTACAACTAAAAATCTGGGCGAGCATAAATACCCTGTCAGTGTCCCTTTAAATACTTTATTTCAAATGTCCAACACTGCTTCGGCGTCGCGTCCGAAGCATTCGTATTGCTCCGAGTAAATGTGAAACAAAGCCTAGTTCTGTTTTTCACCGCACGATCCGTTCCGATTGATTCTAGAAGCGCCCATACTCCATCTCACAAATATCCGCAGTAAAAACAAAGGCGCAGGCGCACGAGTCTAGCTCAACATAATAATTGTGTTTTTAAGTGAACTAGCGAATATTGTGCACTTTACAAAGTCACGCGCTTGTGCCCGTGCCTTTTTTATTGACGCGGAAAATGTTTGTGAGATGGAGTTGAAAATCATTTTCATATACAATATTTGTGGGACAATGATGGGCGAATGAGTCTGGTGCAGTGCCCTCCAGATGGACATGGATGCTGTGCAGGCGCGATAGCAAATTCTACTTCCTTTGGAATTATTTCTTAATTTTATCAAATTTATAATTTGAAATTAAAAAAAGGACTTCAGCCGGGTGGTGCGAGCCGCCGCACGCCTAAAAGGGTTAAGCCGCATCCATTCATCCAATGCCACCTATAAAAGACGGGCCCACGCATTTCGTTTTCGTTCGTAGGTTCCCCAAACGCCCCAAGCGAAAACACGCACTGAAGCTTGAGGAGTGCGCGACGCAAAGCGCCAGGCAGGTGGCTCTTGGCGTCTTCGCGTTGTTAAGAATGGAACCTTCGGCAACCTTCTCCGAGTTTCAACGCTGCGGAAACGAGTCCCGAAACGAGTCCCGACGTGTTCTGGACTGTCGCCCACCTGTCGATGCCTGCCCAAAACGAGTCTCAACGCGTCCGTGACGTCAACGGGACGTGTGCGTGTGTGCGTGTGGGTTCGTGCGCTCCGGAAGGGGAGAGAGGCCTGGCCTAACTGCGGAGAACCATGGCTACGACGCACTTCTGGCTACGACGCGGCGGGCTTTGCTGCAACGCACTTGGCGGTCGCACCTGCTGCCCTGGCGGAGAGTGAGGGAGAAAACGGACCCCTATATAAGGCGGGGCGTGAGGCTGCTCAGCTGTTCTCTTGGATTTGACGACTGTATCGCTACCATGTAATTAAACCATTCGTTACGTTACCAATTCTCCCACCTCCACTGGACCCCTGGGTTCTTCACTTCGGGGAATGGTCGTCGTCACGAGCCAGGAAGCTTCCGGACGTGCGGCTTAAACCCCGCCTCGAACAACTGGTGGCAGCGGTGGGATTGGACCATGCGACATCGTGCTACATCTGTGGGTGAGCGTTTGGACTTTGCTTTGAGATTCGCCAGGCTTCAGATTATGGGTAAATTATTTTGAACTGCTGGGAATCCTTAGTGTTTGACTCGTGCGCTAGGGTTTTGGTACAACCTCGTGACAAGTTTTAGAACAAAGCCAAAGCTAAAGAGCAGCGATCATGGATCTAATGAGGTTACTGAGAACAGATTTATTCTGTTTATGTGAAGAATTGGGTGTGGAGGTGGAGCAAAAGATGAAGAAATCTGAGATCAGTAAAGCGATATCAGAGAGCGCGGAAGCAGAGGAAATTAAAATTGCGTGGGAACTGCTTCAGAACGCTAAGAGTGAAGCTGCAGCAAGAAAGGAACGAGAGCAGGAGCAGGCTGCAGTGAGAGAGGAACGAGAGCAGGAGAAGGCTGCAGCGAGAGAGGAACGAGAGCAGGAGCAGGCTGCAGCGAGAGAGGAACGAGCACAGACTGCAGCGACAGAGGAGCGAGCGCTGAGAAGGCTAGAGCTCGAAATTGAACAACAGCGATTAAACTCGCAGAACAGTAGAGTTGGGGCTCCGGTACGAGCAAGTGAGACCGAGTCGTATCAAATGAAGAAGCTCATGCAGCCGTTTAAAGTTGGGGAAGACGTGGGCCTATTCTTAGTTAACTTTGAGAGGACATGTGAGAAGTTGAGCTTCGCCCCAGAAACGTGGCCGCAACGGCTTTTGACTCTGTTGCCCTGTGAGGCTGCAGAGGTTGTCGCGCGCCTTAGTGCTGGAGACGCGGACGACTACGACAAGGTGAAGTCCAGCCTTTTGAAGCGGTACCGCCTTTCTGCCGAGACGTTCCGTCAAAGGTTTAGAAACGCATCCAAAAAGAGCAGCGAGGGCTACTCGGAATTCGCGTACGGGCTTATAACCAACCTGATAGAATGATTGAAGAGCGAGGAAGTGTACGAAAGCCGAGACAAGGTAGTCGAGTGTGTGTGCCTCGAACAGTTCTTTTGTAGCATTCCGCAGTCAGTCAAGCTCTGGGTGCAGGATAGGGTGGGAGTCGACTCTGTCGAAAGGGCCGCTGAGCTAGCCGAAGAGTACGCAACGCGTAGAAAGCTGAGCGGAGAGGAAAGCGAACCCGGCCGGAGCGATCAGCGCAAGACCTTCCGACAGGGTAACGGCTCGCGAGAAAACGGGCCCGAGAAGCCCGAAGCAGGAAAAAAGGTCCCAGAAAAGAGCACAGAACACTCGAACGGAGACGAGGCGCGGAAAAGCCCAACAGGGCAGTTCGAGGCAAGGAAGCCGTTCCTGTGCTACAACTGTCAGGAGCCGGGACACACAGCGGCCAGATGTAAGAAACCGCGGGTTGTGTTCTCGTACGTGAACGGTAGTGACGGGGACCTGAAGCTTCTTCGTCCCTATCTTCACGAGCTCCATGTAAACGGAAAGCCGTGCAGGGTGCTTCGGGACAGTGCAGCGACGATGGACGTTGTCCATCCGTCGTATGTAACGCAATCCGATTTTACGGGAAAGGTAGTTTGGATCAAGCAGCTGCTCGAAAAGCACAGTGTCTGTCTGCCTATGGCGACAGTAAGGATAACTGGCCCGTTCGGAGAGCTAGTGACAGAGGCGGCTGTCTCGCAAACAGTCCCGTTGGAGTGTCCTTATTTGTTTTCTAACCGGTCAGATTTCCTGCTGCGCGAAAGGGGTCAACAACTGGGAGAAGGGCTAGTTCAGTCGTGTACGAGGTCCAAATCGCGTCAGGTCGCCCCTTTGTTGACGAGTGATCCAGAGCCAGAGGCAGCTGACGGGGAGCAAGCACTCCCAGAGTTGGAGGCAGAAAACCGGGATGAGAGGGACCAGGTTGTAGAACAGCCTGATCTCGTAGCACTAGGAAGCGTACGCCGTCCCAACACGCCGGCGGAAAAGGCGGAGGAAGAGGGGATCAGTGAAAAATCTCTCGTAGCTCCGGCGTCGCGTAACTTTGGTCCTCTGCTACGAGTAGACAGAGTGTCTTTGACAGTCGAGCAGAAGAGCGACCCTAGTGTGTCAGGGTTTCGCTGTACAGCTCAGGCGATTGCTAGGACCAATGTGACGGGGCATGAAAAAGGCGGATTGTTTTATCGGCGCTATAAGGACCACATTTTCACGTCTAGAAATCACGTGAAAATCGATCACTATGACTTCAGCGTAAGAAAAAGAAAAGGCAAATTTAACGGCAATGCCGATGGGTTGAGCAGATTTTTCTGACATCACGAAAAATAGTAGGGATGATCTCAGAGGTCTTCGTCATCCACGGGAATGAGGATCTAAGGGGGGGCACTTCGTTGAAACCCCAAAAGGACCTCACAAATTGCGAAGAGTTTTTGTCTTTTGTATTTTGTTCATAGTGACCTCGTTGGAAAAATGAGTTTTTTTTTTGGCGACAGGGGGTCTCGATACCCGGAATTGTACCAAATTTTGGTAATCCGTAATCCAGTCTGGCGGGTCTTTGGCGAATTCCGAGCGTTTGACTGCGGTGTGGCGTGGTGTTGTGGGGGACTTTTCCGCTGATGCCTCCGTTGTGAGAGGTTTGGGAGTTTGTTTGGTGCTTGCAGCGTCTTCTCAAGGCCTACTCCAAGCCCACCTCTTCAGGCCAGCGATTGTACCACCGGCCATTCGAGGTTTCCCTGGCCCCGGAGGGGCTGTTAAGAATGGAACCTACTTCCTTTGGAATTATTTCTTAATTTTATCAAATTTATAATTTGAAATTAAAAAAAAGACTTCAGCCGGGTGGTGCGAGCCGCCGCACGCCTAAAAGGGTTAAGCCGCATCCATTCATCCAATGCCACCTATAAAAGACGGGCCTACGCATTTCGTTTTCGTTCGTAGGTTCCCCAAACGCCCCAAGCGAAAACACGCGCTGAAGCTAGAGGAGTGCGCGACGCAAACCGCCAGGCAGGTGCCTCTTGGCGTCTTCGCGTTGTTAAGAATGGAACCTTCGGCAACCTTCTCCGAGTTTCAACGCTGCGGAAACGAGTCCCGAAACGAGTCCCGACGTGTTCTGGACTGTCGCCCACCTGTCGATGCCTGCCCAAAACGAGTCTTAACGCGTCCGTGACGTCAACGGGACGTGTGTGTGTGTGCGTGTGGGTTCGTGCGCTCCGGAAGGGGAGAGAGGCCTGGCCTAACTGCGGAGAACCATGGCTACGACGCACTTCTGGCTACGACGCGGCGGGCTTTGCTGCAACGCACTTGGCGGTCGCACCTGCTGCCCTGGCGGAGAGTGAGGGAGAAACCGGACCCCTATATAAGGCGGGGCGTGAGGCTGCTCAGTTGTTCTCTTGGATTTGACGACTGTATCGCTACCATGTAATTAAACCGTTCGCTACGTTACCAATTCTCCCACCTCCACTGGACCCCTGGGTTCTTCACTTCGGGGAATGGTCGTCGTCACGAGCCAGGAAGCTTCCGGACGTGCGGCTTAAACCCCGCCTCGAACAGCGTGCTGGCCTCGCCCTTGTTGTGAACACGCTGAAAAGACGCGCTGCCGTCGACGATGAAGTGCGTTTGCCATTCGTCGCAGGCAGAACAGTGAGGCGCTCGCTCGTGAGAACCAGAGCCGTGTATAGAGAGTTTGGTCAATGGGAGGCGCGGGCAGAGCCAGGGCGTGCGCCAGTATCGGAACGAGGGCTTGGCACGCTCTCTTGACAAACCAGAAACCGAAATGAATCCCCTAGCGGTGGTAGCGAGAAACAGTTCAGATCAAAGGTTTATGTTCGTAAATGGTTTTAATAAGCTCGTAACAGTGAAGTGTAACTCTTTGTGGTTGAAAATAGGGCGCACGCGTTGTTTTGATCATGATCATGCAGAAAGATGTAAGAAACGAATGCGCCGCTCAACTCTGTTTTGCTCGGACAGAGTTTGACCGCTCGGACAGCAGATTCCCGGCCCTCGGCGCTTGGCGTAAGGATTATGTCGATCGTTCCGCTAGTCGCACTCTTCCTCCATCATTTTGGATGAGCGTGATTGAAACATCACGTGTACCATAGTTTCAGTCACCGAGAGTCACTCCGATGCAGTTATCAGGTTTGTTTTTCTCGACCACCGCCAGGGTATTATTTCCGTCTCTGGTTGGTCACATTCGAATTTCTGAAGACGCCCTGGAACACGCCCAGCCCACTTTCGGCGAATGGCACCTTCTCATTTTTCTCCCATACTTCCCAACGAATGGTCAGACTCTCTACATATACGGCTCTGGTGAGAACGAAGCCAAGAGACTCCGCCGTCAAAACCCCACGGTCCGTGAACGCGATGCTGATGCCCAACGGCAGTGCCGTGACTTGTAGCAGCAATCACGGTAACTGCACTGCAAAATAGAGGGCGCCTGAGAAGAAAAAGAAAGTTGTATTTTTTATACAGTCCAATTGTAATACGCGTGTCGCAAAAAATTACACGAAAAAAAAAAATATTTTAGAGCAATATTGACGGCGAGAGGTTTATTTTTAATTCTGCGCGCGAAGTCCATGACGTCACGGGTCATTCCGGAATGACCATTTCGGTCGTGGGCGCGAAGCCGATCCACCTCTTCACCACGCATTCAAAATGCCGAGACAGAAAACAAGTGGAAAGGAGGTTACTGCCGACAACATAGCGTCTCGCGTCGTCAATATTGCTTTAAATGGCTGTTGTTGTTTTTTTTTTCGCGTAAAATTAATTGTTTGATACGCGTGTCCCATCCAGATTGTTAAAAAAAAAATATTTTTTTCTTTTTAGGGGCCTTTTGACGCATTGTGACAACATAATTTTTTGTTTTTGCTCACAATAAATAAGGTTTTAATTAAAAAATATATATATATATTGTAAGTAACGCGAATCATTGTAATCAGCTTTCCTACTTCCCGACAAACTCATCCTCAAATGTTTCTCTTGGTCCGCCCTGCAGACGACGCCCTTTTTGAGCGCGCCTTGAGAGGAATGAGAAGAGTGCTGCGTCGGCGTTTAGTATGAGAGTCTTGCCACGGATTGAACATGAGTCTCCGCCGGACTCCGAATAAGCAATCGTGTGTACTCCGTGCCTGGTGTTGGCCTCTTTAGGAGACGTCGATAATACAGCACTACGGCCTTATCATAGGAGGTGTGGCAAGTCCACGCTCACAAATGGCGTTATCCCCGGTGAGGGGAAAGACGGAAAGAAGGGGCTCGCCTAGGGGAGAAGAGAAACTGGCCCATGGAGAGGACGCTCGCGTCAATTTTGGCGTATACAGGAGCTCTAGGTAAATGTTGTCGCGCTCCTCGTAATATTTGTTCCTCCCATCGGGCAGCCTAATAGCTTCTTTATTCAGTCCAACTTCATGTCAGGGGCAATATTGGAGCGTCGCATCAAATAGACTGTTTTTTCTAATACACCTCCAAAGTCTCTCCCGCCCTTTTTATCACGTGGATAAAGCTATAGAAAGCGAGTTTGAGATTAAATTATACAAACAAATATAATAAAACTGCACCGTGGTTTACATGCTACATAAAAGAGACATGTTACATCGATACTGGACTTAAGCGAACTTTCTGTGTTCCATCGCAGCCACATTTCGCTGGCGGTCGCAAATTTCGTTTCTCTGTTTACACAGAATAGTTAAGTTTTTTTTTTTCATTATTTTTCTTACGAGTGCTGGGGAGAAGTACACTGCACTCTACTAATTCATCCGTCATTGCATTGATTCCCTTCCTGCATAAAACATACTTGCAATTCGAGAGTCGAGAAAGAAAAATCAAAAACACGGAGAGCTTCAGACGACCACCCATCCTCGTTCCCTCATAAGTTGACTTTGTAGTGGAAGCTACGCACTCGTGGAACCAATCAAATGCCCCCCTTTTCATCACCTGACCCGACCCTCTGCGCGTGCGTATGGGTGGAAACGTGATCACGTGGTGAAGGATCACGTGATGTCTGCCCCAACGAGATCGTAACATCCGGCTCATTCCCAGCTTAGCGGTGAAGGGACTATAGCCCTCCGCTCTCTCCACGAGGAGGGGAGTTCCCTGCCACCCCAGGACCGCGGAGTCGCCACTCATTGATTGCGGAAGCGTCGCAGCACGGACCGGGACCTCGGCAACAAGTTTAATTAAGAGTTGCTTCCATTATGTGCGGCCAGCGGGTTTGCCTAGTTTAATCAGGCTCCTTTTCAAAACGCCATTCGGTGGGGCAAAGGGCACCACTGCGATGGGATTAAATTCCTCGAAAGGCCCCCTCCTCTCTCCCGCCCTAATCACCTTTTGCCGTCTCCGGACCCCGTGAGCGACGCGGCTGTTCTGACTCCTGAGTGCTCCGCGGCGGGACAAAGATGCGCTCGGCCGTCCCATTGACTTCAGTAAACGCTCGTTGGGTTTCCGAAATAATATTAATTAAGCGCCGATCGTGAGTCTTGGGTTCAAAGAAAATGAGCTTTTGAAGATCGGGGATTGCGACACGTTGCTTCATTTGCCGTTTATTTAGTTTTTTTTTATTTAATTACCCCGCAAGTGTGACGTCATTCCTCTCAACAAACAGTTGCTACGGGCGTTGACGATTAGATGTGATTAAACTTTACTTCGAAAGAACGATCGTTCCCAAATCAGACGAGGGATTAAAATCGTCGGAAAAATAATATATGTCGCCTCAAACTCGCGCTTATCAAGAAAGAAGTTTGCCGAGTACCGGAATTTTCTGAAATTTTCGCTACAGGAACTTCCGATTCTTGAGACGTCTGGAGATCACCGCAGCAAGGGACGAACGCATAAGGAAGGAAAATTATGTTTCTGCAACAGTTTGAATCATGTGCATAGCAAAAAAAAAAGTTTAATCTTGTAGTTTTAATTTTTTAACCTGCCAACTGGGTTAGTTTTAATCCGCCAAAAGGGTTAAGGCTAGGCGCTCATACAGCTGTTTTACCCTGTCTCTAGTTTAATTTATGCTAACATTTACCTGGCCAAAGTTAATTTAGGAAGACGTGTTTGCTTTTCGTTAAACAAGCCTTCCGGTATTGCTACAAATCGCCCCTTTTTGTCAGATAAGATGACAAGTAGTTAATTATTCACCATATGATCCACCAAAGGGGAGGTGGACCAACCTTTCCTTTCTTCCATGGAGCTTGAAGAACATCTACACATTACGATATGCACCTTGGCCTACCTCCCTCCACTGCTTTGTCCGCTTCATGTCTGGCAATTGTCACCAACTCCAGAGGGCTTGGGATAGGCCTGAAGCTAAACATGTACCCAGCTCCAAGGGCTTGGCAATTTCCGTAGGTATCTTGGCATCCCCCGGGGTTATGAAGCCACCTTTCTACTGTTTCATCCGTTCTTCCTTCCTTGGACGTTTTTATTACGTAAATCTATAAAGTACGGCTCGCTTACCCCTTACGCGCTCACCCCTTGCTGTTCTTGGTCTAGACATGAAAAAAAAAAAATAACAACTTGCACGCTTGTTATCTTTGAAGTAGTTCAAAGATTTATATTTATACGGCAAGGAGCAACAATTCAATTGATGTACCTTTTTGGTCACCTCGTGTAGTTTGCCTTTGGCGTTTCGCGGCGGAAGCTGTTCCATTCAGTGTAAGCCTTAAACATGTTTTTTTTATTTTCTTTTGCCCTTGTATTCCTGAAGTAGAGTGGCATCAAGGCTGCTGCAATATGTGCATGTTTAATGGAACCGAATGAATTCAAAAGCACAAGTTAAGCTGCGATGTTTACATCACTCTATGTATGCCTTTCAAATATAATATAGAAAATATCCATTTTCTTGAGCTCCTACACTTATTAAAATAATTCGCGATAAGAGGGCGCAAAATATTTTGTCCTACAAAAATGCATTTTTAAATACTGAAACAATGGTATGAACGAACCAGGTTTGTGTCTCTATATCAAAACAGTTGTGTACTGTAAATGTTGCGTCTCGTTGTCACGTGACGTGAAGTAGCTCGTTGTTATCGAGGTCTTTGCTGACGTTATTGTCGTTGATTGCCTGCCAAGAGTCTCTGCTCTTGGGTTTAAGTGATGTCGGGACCGTGGACTTTAAGGATTGATAAGTTCGTTTAATATACAGGTGTATGCAGAAAAACTACAACATAGTTCAAAGTTCACTCGTTCTCAAACTCGATGGCCTCTGCCTCTACCGTTTTACTCTATAAATAACACCTCTGCTCTTTCTCCCCACGATTTTTCCGCATCGCCCTCGATGTCTTAGAGCTGAACTCGTGCGCATCTCTCGTTCAAAGCTCCCACTCCGTTTTCATAGTCCTGCATTGCTCTCGATGAGTCTCCTATCAAATCCTTTAGTTTACTCTCCTTCAATGCTCTCCGCTCTCAGCTACCCTCATCTGTTCCTCTCTTACACTCTTTCCCTCTAACATGCATTGTCATCTCCGAAGGACGCCTACAGATATGCCGACAAGCAAAGTAGAATAACAAGTCAAGTTGGCGCCACCAAACCAAACGGCCTTTGGTCCTTCATTGATATTCCAATAGACCTTATTCATTACATTACCACCATCCCCGACGCCCGCCGCTGAACGAACCCCTCTCCCCGCGTACCCTTCATCCCATGGTCGTTTGGTTTCTTTTCTTTTTTTTTTTTCTTTTAGTATATTGATGGTGTCTGCCGCTCGAAAAAAGTTATAAATATTAAGCGCAATTTGTTTTTTGTGTGTGTGATTTCACTAAGAGTTCTTTTTCAAAAATGAGCTTCGTTCCAGCTCCAGAGCAGGCCGATTCACGCACTTGTTTTAGACTTGTGCGTTAACTTGCTTCACGAGCTGATTATGCATGTTCGCACAATGGCGACATGTATGTTATATTTAGCAGGGCCGTCAACCCCTGTGTGACAGTTTTTTTTTTTGTGTTTGCCATTCGCGGCTGCAGGTCTAAAAATGGCGAGCAGTTATTTACCCAGTGCGCCTTGACCCAGCGTGTGCAGACCCGAATCGCAGAGTTCTATGAGGGGGTGAGGGGGTGCAGAGTTCTATGAGGGGGTCTTTGTTCCCCGTTGTCTTAACCTTAGATATATTGCAGATATGATTACACAAACACACACAGACGCACGCACACACACATGTACACACTAACAAAAAAAACACACAAAACGCATTAAATTAAATATATTATTTAAATAAATGTTTATTCAATTCTTTGGGGAGATCGCCGAACGGTAGCTCAGAACATCATCATAAGGAGTGCGTGTGATACAGCACGAATTTACGAGAGTAGTATTTTTTAATCATGCAAGTAAAACTTAACACTAAAATGAAGATTTTTACTAGCATACTCACACAAACGCATGCGAGGCACAGAAGCGTAAAAGGAAATGACAGGCGTGTTGCCGCGGTGCAAGTATGCGAAATAGAGCGTATTAAAAACATACAAAAAAAAACTATTTTGCGGAAAGCCCAAACATTTTACTTTTATAATTATAACAATAATACTAACAAGTAAGTTCAGTACTTGAGCATCAATACTCTTCGGCCCTTTTAGAGAAAATGCATTATTAAATGGCAGCCACATTCTAATGTGCTCTGCCTGGTAGCGCGGTCCCATAGCTCAGCGAGCTTTTAAATTTTATGCCTGGAATATAATATGACCAGTGTTCATAAAGTGGTTGCTTACAGTATTGGCTATAAATAAAAAAAAAAACCTCCTCCCGCAGCGCGAACCCGATCTGTTGGGATGCAAACCAGCGCAACTGTTAACCTCGACAACAGCGTTCGTGTCTGTCTGGTCTTTCTTTCTTTTGTCCTCGTCTAAAAAGCGCTACCATGCCTTTGGCAACCCAAGACCAATACCAACTAGCCCAGCATTCAGCACTGATAAGTCTCGTCAAGAGGTCCAGGTTAGCAGTCAAGATCAAGGTTAGCAGTCAAGATTTCGTCTACATTTCAGAAATGTTTCTCAAAATAAAAGACAAGCGCAAAACAGTGTATCTGAGTGATGTTGACTGGACCTCGCCGTTGCTCTGCGCGAACGAAGCTACGACACTAGCCAACAGCAAGGTCCCGAAAAATAACATAAAATACTAAATGCTCGTTGATGTTGCAAACAAGTATCACGAGCCTTCATGCCATTGTGGAAAGTGTCATATGTTAAGAAAAAAGTTTAAGACCCCTGTAAAAGCACAAAACACTAACGCGAGGTGCTCTTTTCAGGAGCATGAATAGCACAGAAAAGCGCTACGGCTACTCAAACGTTTGCTATAATACCTTTAACTTGTAAAGAAAACAACACGATTCGAATCTTTACACCGGTTATCTTTTTTTTTAATTTTGTTTCCTCGTTGAATATGTAGCGGAACAAAGCAGTCGTGCGGTCTCTGCGCGCCTCTTTCACACGACGCAAACAGCCACCGAGCTTTGCCAGTGGCCTCAAAGATGGCGTCGGAAGGAAGGTTGGCGCCACGTCCGACAGGTGGCGGGCGAATCTACATAAGGTCTATTCTCGACCCCCAACAAATGCACGTGAAAGTCGTAAAGATACGACACGTGGAACCTCTCGTGTTGACAATAGCCGATTTCCGGTGCAACCCCGACAGGTCGACGATACGGGATGGGACGTGCCATAAACGGCGCAGTGCGCCTACACAAACCGAACGTGGCATTGGGGACGGGCCGACGCGGCGCTCCCCCCTCCCCCAACTGCTCACGGCCACGCAGCCCCGCCGGGCGGCCACCACAAACGGGACTCCCAACAAAAGCTAGGCTTCCGTCTCGAAACACGCTACACCCCTGCCACTATGAGGTTCCAGCCTGTTACACAGGTTATATGCAAAAAAACACAGCGTGCATACTAATGTTTTAGTCTGTGTACTCTCAAATATTACAAAGACATTTGTTGTGCTTTATTACTTTCCTGCATTCCACTTTCGTTGTTAGAGAAGCCAAGTGGTGATACGCCGACGACACGGTGTTGCTCTCGCTCCTTCTTGATTATTATCCCGCAATGACGCTACTTCAAAAAGACACGTGCTGCTTACTTGACTGGTTTAAAAGAAATTGTCTTGAGGTAAATATATCAAAAAATAAACTTATTTGCTTTCATAATCCCCTAAGCATTATAACATTTGATCATCCACTTTACATGCATACATCTGACAGTGCAGACAGTAACTGCTGCCCAGCGTCTTATGCAGATCAGGTTAAGTATTTAGGAATTGAGTTTAATAGTGCTTTGTCATGGAATTTTCACATGTCTTATATATGTAAAAAACTGAGAAAGGTGTCCTGCTTACTCTATAATACAAGATCATTAATTCCTACATCAACCAAAAAGATGATAGCTCAAGCGTTAGCGTACAGTGTTTTAAGGTATGGCATAACAATATTTGGGCATGGGTCTGTGATATGGTGCCAAAAAATTGATTCAATTTTGAAAGGAATGTTTAAGAGTATTGTCTACTGTTCATCGTCACAAACGGAAGAAGAAAAAATAACAGCTTTAGGTTTGCCACTATTCCATGCTTTATTCATTCAGACTGTTGTATTAAAATAGTTTTGGAACGATGACTATAAAGTGCCTCATATAGTGTATAGATCACTTCGTCGGACCGAACGCTATAAAGTGCCTTTTATCACCACGAACTATGTAAAACGTGTTCGCAATTTTTATGTGCCTTTAACCTTCAATGACCTGCCAGAAACCATATATGGTGTGAACTCTTTCAAAGAAATAAAACAAGTGCTCCAAGATTTCAAATGAACAACACAACTATGCGTGAGTGTGTGTGCGTGTGTATGGTTTTTATTTTTACATATTCATTTATTGCATCACAGTGTAGTTATTGAACCTATGTGTATGTTTTTTTTTCATCATATTTTATTTCATTCGAGAGTATAGACCTTTCCAGAAAAGAGCGTGTGGCCGGTGCCATTTTGACTGTTCGTGCGTATGGCGCGTGCTTAGCTCGCTTTCCGAAGCGACGAACGCGCACGTGCTGGGCTGTGAAGATCGCACGCTGGACTGTGATTTTGTAAACATTGGAAAGGTCTATATACTGAATGGTGAGCTTGATTCTGTTTGTGTGGGGGGATATTGTGACTAAAACATGTAGGGTGCTGTCCCACAAGCCTTTACTGGCTTTGACAGACCCGTGCCTCGATTTGAAGATATATCTACACAAATAAATATATTATTATTATTATTATTATTGTTATTATTACAAGGGCTGATCAGTGAAAGGGGCCCTGCAATCATATTTAAGCGTCTACCTTTTTTGCGGTTTCCATGTCTCTTGGGGTTCGGGCAAGCCAGCGGGCACGAAGAGAGTAACTAAATATCAGTGCGTCATATTTTAACCGGACGACGCGGAAACCTCCTCCACCGACGAGGGCGACCCGCGGTACCGAAAGCGCGCGATATGTGACGTCTTTGGTCCTGGGCTTACTACTGGTCAGAGCCACTAAAAGCTTCTTTTTAGTCGAAATACAAAATATAAGTGGCGCGAACCGATTCAATTATTTATAAAAGTAGTTTTTGTTCAGTATTTTAGATCAGAAAAGAAACAAATGCAGTTTATAAAGTACGAAAACAAGAAATGACTCGTCGACATACCCGCCACCAAGCGGTGGAAAAGGCGGCGCATACTAGAAAGGAATAGTGGGATCAGGCGCCGACACGGAAAGGTCCCGGATGTACGCGGCGGCGCTGCGGTCGTAAGGACAGGAGGATCCGACCGGCTCCGAGCGTTCCGAAGGCCTTCGGCGAGAAGCTCTGTATTGCGGTTTAGCCGTTTCGCGGTATGGCAGCGCAAAGTGGCTCCCATTCTGAACTGGTCTTTACCCCGTGTTTGCTGTCGTTTGTGGCCAATGAAGTGTCATGCCAAATTAGTGTTTAATCGCTCGGCAAATGCAATGAGAGCCGCTCTGGTTGCCCGCTGCATACAGCCTATCCAAGACATGCTTTAGGGGCGCCCTCTCGCGCCGTCGACACGGAGTGCGGCGGCCGTGAGCGGTCGCTGAGCTCACTACCCTTCCTCTAGTTCACGGCCACTCAAGCAACCAAGCACGTCATGAGGGAGGTTATTTTTTGCTTGTTTTTGTAATCTTAATTTGCCTATAACTTTTAAAATAAAGCAAGTTTCGAGAAAAGAAAAGTTTCACTGAGTTACTACGTTCAGTGCGCTAAGGTTCGGTGCAAAATAAAAACCAGTAAAAAAGGTTTGTCAGTACGATATCCAAGTATTTGCTTTATGCTGTCGCAGCTGGTGGCGCCCATGTTTTGTGCTTTTGATTTCCCTTATTGATTTAAGTGTCTTTAGTACTTGTTATTTTTTTATTCTCAGACTGGTGAACTACGTTCCCCTTCTGCACTCGTGTGTATGTGTGTTTGTACGTGCGTGTCTTTGCTCGTCTTTTTTTTATGAGTGCCAGCACTAAGACCGATTGGTTGTTCCTGGAATTTTTAATAAACACTGATTGATTATTATTGTTATTATTATTACTGTTATTATTATTATTATTATATACTACTGAAAATACTATTACTACCACTAGTACTAATAATAATAACAACACTAATAATATTGCCGCGAGTGCAGCTGACTAATCAGGCAGCGCGATCGTGGCCTAACCGTTATCGCGCGTGCGTTCCACGCAGGCCAGGGTTCGATTCCTGGCCGCGGGGATGCATTTTGGTTGACTCTAACGTAATGTTTTGGTAAATTCGAGAACCGTGTTGCTTGTTCGAGGTCGGAATGTTCTACACGCGGAACCTTCTACGCCGATTATTCCAGAAGCCCACACGTGTACATAAGGGGCTTCGCGTGGCGATCCGCGGTCAGTCTCGCCTGAGCAAAAAGAAAAAAAAAAGTCAGTCTCGCCTGAGCGCTCGATCCTGCGGCTTCGGACGACATTGACGCCCGCGACGCTCTGCTGTTTTCTTCTGTTCCCTTTTTGTTTTGGGCACAAGTTCGCCCCCTTAAACGTTTAGTTTCTTTAGTTGTCATCATCTCATCAATTTTCACTCGTGACATTTTGGTGGAAGGTGCGGGGTACGCATGTCCGTTCAGCACACCCCTACGAGGGCCCGCAGTGTAAGTCCGACCCCGAAGCCCCCGAGGACCGAACGAAGAGAGGACCGAGACCCGATCAAGTCGACGCAGCCTCGGCATACCCCCGGAACTTGAACCACTGCCGGACAGGACAAAGAAGCTACCGAAGCCAACGATGAACGCAGCCAGACGGAACGCCACCGACGTCCTTTGTCTACGTGCAGGCCCTACCAAGGACGCCGCCAAATTTCAGCGGCAATCTTCATGATGATATGGACGACTGGTTGGGCCAGTACGAACGCGTCTCACGGTTCAACGATGGGGTCCTGAGCAGAGCCTGCGAAATGTCTACTTCGCTCTGGAAGGCACTGCACGCACCTGGTTCGAGAACCACGAAGCCTCAATGTCGTCGTGGCAAGTCTTCCAGGCGGAGCTTCGACGCACTTTTGCCAGCCAGCAACCACGTCAGCGGGCCGAAGAAGTTCTTCAAGCAAGAAGCCAAGGGCCAAACGAGAGCGTCACAAGTTTCGTCGAGGACGTTCTCTGCCTCATGAACCGCGCCGACCCAAACGCTCCTGAAGAGAAGAAGCTGCGGTTCCTGATGCGAGGAGTCAAAAAAAGCCATCTTCGGAGGCCTTGTACGGAACCCGCCTATCACCGTACAAGACTTCATCACCGAGGCAACAAAATCAAACGTGCCCTTCAAGCACGCGCCTCCCACTATCAGAGACTTTCTGGCTTAGCTACCCTCTCGCCGTACAGCAGCAACACCCCGGACATACGCGAGATCATCCGGGACTTCGCCCGGGAGGAAATCAAGAAGCTCCTGCCTGCTACCCACCAGCCTGCTTTGGTGTCGATAGCCGAAGTTGTCCGCGAGGAGGTCCAGCGGGCATTCCAACCTGAGGCTCCTGCCAGCATAGCAGCACCCGAGGAGCCCTCTTTGACCTACGCCGCAGTAGCTCGAAGACCGGCGCCAGCTGCCCAGCAGTATTCGACGCTACCTCGACGTGTCCTACCAGAGCCACAGACTTTCCGACGTCGGGAAGGGCAACCCCAGTTCGTCCGCACTGAACAACCGGCGCCAAGGAAGACGGATGTGTGGCGCACGGCCGATCGACGACCGCTGTGTTATCACTGCGGCAAAGCCGATCACGTCTACCGGAGGTTCCCGTACCGACAAATGGGCCTTTGAGGCTCTGCGCCGAGCGACCCGCGACCCTGCCTTGGGGAGCGACCAAGGGACATCGCGGAGTACCTCCGACGACCCCTGTCCCCGGTGCCGACTCCACACCGAGGTTCCCGTTCGGCTTTGCCTCTACGTGCGCTTTCGCCCTTCCGCCGCTCTCGTCGGGACAGCCTGTCGCCCCTATCTCGTCGGGAAAACTAAGTGCGGAAACGCCTGGAGGTGGCGCTGCCGAAGACGCCCGAAGCTAATAGCCTCCAAGAACGACGGAGCGCTCCCACTCTCCCGACGCTCCGCATCTCAACGACGCGCCTGTATCGGCGTCCAACAACATAAAGGTTATTATCGACGGCCACGACGCATCGGCACTCCTGGACACCGAAGCAGACTACTCAGTATTCAGTGGGAGGCTCTCTCGCCGAAATCGAAAAGTGACGACGCCTTGGGAGGGGCCGCAGATACGAACTGCTGGAGGACACCTCATTACGCCTGTCGAGAGGTGCACTGCTGGAGTCGAAATTCATGGTGAGACGCGCCCTGTCAAGTTCGTCGTTCTGCAAGACTGTGCGAGGGACGTTATCCTCGGAATGGACTTTCTCTACGAGTATTGCGCCGTCATCGACCTTGGAGCAAACTGGCTGACGCTACGAAAACCTGCTCCCCCACCGGAGCAACGCAAAGCGACGTCATCCGCGGTACTAGTCCTCACAAACCACGTGAACTTACCGCCGCGGTCGAGTGTTTTCGTACCCGTCGGGGTCGATAAGACTTTCTGCGGCGACGTTCTGCTCGAAGGAAGCCCCCAGTTGATTCCAGGAAGAGGGATCGGCATCGCAAGAAGCGTCACGGAGCTCCAAGACGGACACACTGTTGCACTCGTAACGAACTTCCGACAGGAGGCACAGCACCTTACGTAAGGCACCGCCGTGGGTCACGCCAAGGAACTCCCGGACTCAGCCGCAATCGCCGGAATATCAGAAGACCTCTCTTCTTGGCCACCCAAGACAACACCGCCTTCGCAGTTTGACATCGACCCAACCCTGCCTACCCACAACGACGGCAACTCAGTGACCTTCTGGCCGAGTTCTATGAGTGGTTCTCCACGTCGTCAAAGGTTCGCCAAACGACCGTTGCGAAACACCTAATTGTCATTGAAGACAACGCGCTTCCAGTTCATCGGTTGCCGTACCATGTCTCTGTGAAAGAGAGAACAATCATCGAGAAGCAGGTCCAAGAAATGCTCGACACGACATTGTCCAGCCCTCAAGCAGTCCGCGGGCTTCACCGGTAGTCCTGGTGAAAAAGAAAGACGGGACTCTTCGGTTCTGCGTGGACTATCGCCGATTGAACGCCGTAACAAAAAAGGACGTCTACCCGCTGCCACGCATCGATGACACCCTGGACCGGCTGCGTCACGCCCGATGCTTTTCGTCGAAGGACCTGAAGAGTGGGTACTGGCAGATTGAGGTCGAAGAACGAGATCGTGAAAAGACTGCATTTGTCACGCCTGGAAGGGCTGTACGAATTTAAAGTCATGCCGCTCGGACCCTGCACAGCACCGGCGACGTTCCAGTGCGTAATAGACGCCGTTCTTTCCGGCTTGAAATGGCAAAGTTGTCTCGTCTATCTCGACGACGTCGTGGTATTCGCATGCGACTTCGACGAGCACCTGAGACGTTTGAGAGCCGTGCTACATGGCTATCTGACCAAGCGGGCAGCGCGCTCGTGGCCTAACGGTTATCGCGCGTGCGTTGCACGCAAAAGGCCAGGGATTCAATTCCTGGCCGCGGGGATGCATTTTTGTTGATTCTAACGTAATGTTGAGGTAAATTCGAGAACCGTGTTGCTTGTTCGAGGTCGGAGTGTTCTACACGCCGAAACCTTCTACGGTGATATTTCCAGAAGCCCACACCTGTACATAAGAGGCTCCGCGTGGCGATCTGCGGTCAATCTCGCACCAGCGCTCGATCTTGCGGTTTCGCCGACATCGACGCCTGCGACGCTCTGCTGTTTTCGTCTGTTCCCTTTTTGTTTTGGGCACACGTTTGCCCCGTTAAACGTTTAGTTTCTTCTGATATCAATGCCTCATCAATTTTCATTCGTGACAATATTAATAATAATTTCATTTACCATGTAAGTATGGTGGGAGCTGGGGATAAAAAAGCTGTCCGAGTAGCTTGCCTGGTCCTCAGCCCTCTTCAAGTACAAAGCGGGGGGGGGGGGGGGGGGGGGGGGGAAATAAAATAAAAAGGACACAAGCAATATATAAAATTATAAAATGTACTATCGCGGACAATATGAGCCGAAACAGCGCTCCGGCCGGCGGAGAGTACTACCTGCGCCGCCTGTCGCCTTGCTCCGCACACGCGGCGCACCCTGAGGCCGAGATAAATTATCACTTGCACTCGCTGCGCCCATGCGCTCTTCCGGCCGTCTGCAAACGGGACGGCGGGTGCGACAGTGGGCGAATGTGTGGTAGGGCGGCAAGAGAGAGAGGGGGGGACAAAAGTTTACACTTGTCGTTCCTCTGTTGGAATTGATTTACTCACACTTTATCGCGTACAAACACGTAGACAAAACGCTCACTGGTAAAGACAAAATATTTCAGTATCTTATATTGCAGCTGCATAATCGTTTTTGAAAATCACATTAAAATGCGTTGCAGGTTGTTTTTGTTTCATTAAGTGCATGCACAACGTAGGACATCGTAAAATATAGGCCTAAATCTGTATACCGGAGTTAGTCCAGCTCCAAGGTATTTACTTTTTTTTTCTTTTTCCTTGATCACAGCTGTTTGAAAAAAAGTAACCATACATGTTACTGAGAAGGTTTTGTAACCTGGACTGGTATGAAAAGGTTAAAAAATATCATTTTTTTATTACTGGGCCCACGTGTTTGTTTCAAACAAAACAAGTTGCTAACAAGACACCCGTGTTTTATTTACAAATTTATAGTCTTAATAAAGTGGGCCAAACAGTCATATATTTGCCAGGAGAAGGAGCTTGAAACTTCATCGAAAGAATATTCGCAGAGGACAATGTCACACACAAAAGATTAATAGTCGGCGTGGAAGTTCAACTGCACTATGCAAGAAAATCGGGATCAAGGAAGCACCACGCAAAACTATGCGCTGGTTAACGGCGTCCAACAGTGTGTCTCAACCGTAGCATCAAGCTTTGTTCCAATCGGCAGAAGTCCAGTTCAGGGGGTCCTGAGGCGCAGTAAAACTTACAAAAGAATACCACGTCTTCCTCCCTTGACCCGCGACCAAGGCACAAAGCCACTCCCATTCACCTCTCAGTGCTTTCCACAATTTGTGTGCAGTGGCGCGGTGGAGGGGACGCCGTGACATGGCTACTTTGATGCGCCTCCAAACGTGTTCGATGATATTTAGATCGGCTCCTTTTGGGAGCCAAGGCAGCTTCGTCAGGCAGCGCTCCTCGAGGCGATACGAGCGTGACAACGCATTTTCCACTTCGGCGCTTTCTTGAGATGCACTGAAATTCATGTTAGCTGAAAACGTGAACATTTGGCTCCACGGCAGACGCACCGTGATGGTGGTTCCGTCGGCCAATATTTTCGCTAGCAGACGGCCGGAAGAGCGCAGCGGCGCAGCGAGCGCAAATGAGAATTTATCTCGGCCTCAGGGTGCACCGTGTTTACGGAGCGATGCGACAGGCGGCGCAGGTAGTACCGTGAACAGGCCGGAGCGCTGTTTCAGCTCATATTGTACGCGATAGTACTTCCATCAGAAAAGCATAAGAGACATCAATAAACGAATTACCAGCAGCAACGTTTTCCCACAGTAAGACAACCAATGTGAAGGCTGAACAGACAAAAAAAATGAAACAAAATTATGTTTAAGATAAACAACTAGCTTTCTATGCTTTCCCACATTCCGCGTAGTTCAGTGTACCTGCAACTGTATATATAAAAATGAACAAGGTGATGATAGCTATTCAATATAAATGGCAAGAATAGCAGAGGCACTCTTTTCCCAAGTTTAAACGGGATGTGGGTACAGTCCAGAGATATTCATGTCTTGTAGAATAACAAAACATTCCAATTAGAAATTGTGCCAGATTAGGCATACTATTTATAATTTTTGTGTATTTGTGATTTATAGCGGACACTCCAACGATATGTTTGTAGGTTGTGGTCGGTTCGCCTTGCTGCATACCCGACCGGAGGAATAACACGGAGCCAACGGTATCAACAAGAAACTACATTTAATTGGACATGAACAAGACGATTAACAATGTTACCGGCGGCGCCTGAGTCCAGGCAGCGACTCCCGGTGCGCCGCCTCTGATCTGCCTTATCAAGGCGGCGCATCCGCCTTGATAAGGCAGATCAGAGGCGGCGCATCCGATGTGCGCGTGGCTGGCGTGACGTCGCCGCCACGCGGGAAAAGTTTGGCACCTTTGCCTCGCAGTCGGGCAACTGGCCTGGGAAACCGCCAGGGTGCCCACACTTCCCGCCCTCAAGCTTCGTCTGGCATGTCGATGACGAAGACGTTGTTGTGGGCGTCAGGGGGTGTATGGCGCTGCTGGGCGGACTGACGTTGCAAGTCCGGCCGACGCCTGCTGGACAAGCTCGATGGCCCGTTGAAGGTCGTGCTCGCCACGTTGGTTGACACGCGCTATGCGTCGGCGTCCGCTCTCTCCAGCTCCTTGGTCCCATGGTGCTCTTTCTGCAGCGGCTCGGTGAGCTCCAGCTTGTCGCTTGAGCTCCTTGCTCTTGATCAGGGCTCGGCTTGCGGCCACCTTGTTGCTCTGGACCACCCCTGGCGCGCCGACGTCCTTGGTGGCCCGGTCCACCATGAGACCGGCCGCCGTGTCGTTCCAACGGCGGGTGTGGTGACGGTGTTGTCCATGAGCCAGCTCCATAGAAAAACAAGGAAGCAGACGACATGGGGCTCAGTTGAGTGTTGAGCCTGACGTTATCTTCGCACCCCTTCCAGAAAGTTTGAAATAACGGATCTGATGTGGGCACACACTCTTCTCTCCTCTCTCTTGTAAAGGGGGCAGATCCGTGGAAGTAGAAAACTACCCCCCAAACGCGAGAGAGGCAAAGCCGAGGTGACAAAAAAAAAAGAAAGGTTCCCCTGTCTTTGGTGTCACCGACATCGCAGGTTATACCACCGCCTTGGTGGAGACAAGAGGGTTTCCGGAACGGGACTGCCGTCAGTGTCGTTCCGGTCCTGCGAAGAATCTTCGTCTTCTGCTTGAAAAAATCGTTTAAAGGGGCCCTGCAATCATATTTAAGCGTCTACCTTTTTTGCGGTTTCCACGTCTCTTGGGGTTCGGGCAAGCCAGCGGGCCCGGAGAGAGTAACTAAACGCCAGTGCGACATATTTTAACCGGACGACGCGGAAACCTCCTCTACCTACGAGGGCGACCCGCGTTGCCAAAAGCGCGCGATATGTGAGGTCTCAGGTCCTGACCTCACTACTGGTCAGAGCCGCTAAAAGTTTTTTAGTCGAGATACAAAATATAAGTGTCCCGAACCGTTTCAGTTATGTATGAAAGTAGTTTGTGTTCAGTACTTTAGATCAGACAAGATACAAATGCAGTTTATAAAGTACGGAAACAAGAAATGACCCGCCGACATACCCGCCACCAAGCGGCGGAAAAAACGGCGCATACTAGAAAGGAGTAGTGGGATCAGGCGCCGAAACGGAAAGGTCCCGGATGTACGCGGCGGCGCTGCGGTCGTATGCCGGCTCGAGGGTCCGAGCGGTTCCGAGCGTTCCGAAGGCCTTCGGCGCGGGCCCTGCTGGCGATTTGGCCATTTGGCGGTATGGCAGCGCAAAGTGGCTCCCGTTCTGAACTGATCTTTACCCCTTGTTTGTCTGTCGTCTGTAGTCACTGAAGTGTTATGCCGAAATAGTCTTTAATCGCGCAGCAAATGCATTGCGAGCCGCCCTGACCGCCCGCTTCATACAGCCTATCCAACACATGCTTTAGCGGCGCCCTCTCGAGCCGTCGACATGGAGCGCGGCAGCCGTAAGCGCTTGATGAGCTCACCACCCCTCCTCTAGTTCACGGCCACTCAAGCCAGGACTTACGACGTCATGAAGCAGGTTATTTTTTGCTTGTTTTTGTAATTCTAATTTGCCTATAACTTTTAAAATAGAGCGAAATTTGAGAAAAGAAACGTTTCATTAGGTTACTATTTTCAGTGCGCTCAGGTTCGGTGCAAATTAAAAACCATGTCAAAAAGTTGCTGCAGGGCCCCTTTAAGGTCGGTGACATAAACAGGTCCGGTTTCCTCTCTAAACTCACAGTGAACTAGTTTGTAAGTGAGTGGTGAGTACTTTTCATGCACGCGGAACGGACCTTCCCACCTGTTGGCGAGGGAGGCTGCGAAGCCTCGAGCGGCGTCACTCAGTGAATGAGTACGCCGGAGAAAAAAATCTCCCAACTCGAACTGCAAGTCACGTCGCCCCTGGTTGTACTGTTCTGTCTACTGTACTCGGGCGACGTCGAGATTTTCTCTGGCCTCTCGAAGGTTATCGGAGAAGCACTTTCGCAGGTCCTCCGCGAACTTCACGTAGGGGCGAAGCCTTTCCCCAGACTCTGTAGAAAAGAGACTGTTAAAAAGCGGGAACACGAGCTCCTTACCGAAATTCGGTTGGGCAGGAGTGAGACCCGTTGACCGATTAGTGGTCGCACGAGTTGCGAATGCCAGTTCGGGCAGTTCGCGTCCCAGTCCTTGTGGCACTCGGTGTAGGCCACTAGCATCATCTTAAGGTTCCGATTTACCCTTTCCGTGATGTTTGCTTGTGGGTGCTAAGGGGAAGTTCTTTTGTGCTTAATTACCAGCACGGCGCATGCGTCCGCGAACACCTTACTCGTGAGATAGGAGGCGTTATCACTTACAAGCTGTGCAGGAAAGCCAAACCTAGCGAATGTTTCAAGTAGACACTCCCAGATTTTTTGCGAATCTAGCTTCCGCAAAGGAAGCAACTCAACCCACTTCGTGAAGTGGCCGGTTATCACGAACAAGTATTGATTGCCCCGGGTACTCCGTGGGAGGGGTCCCATGACGTAACAGCAACAAATCTGCCAAGGGTTCAGGCTCACGATCAGTTGCATGAGACCGTGGGGCTGACCACCACGTGGTTTTGCCTTCTGGCACACTGAGCAGCTACGAGCGTATCAGAGCACATCCTGCCTCATGCCTGGCCAGGTAGCAACTTGGGATAACTTTTCATAAGTTTTGCTCCCACTGCTGTGTCCTGCCAAGGCAGAGTCATGCATGTATCGCATGAAAAGCTCACGTAGCTTGTGTGGTATCACGGTCCGGAACGCCGAGTCATCCGGATCGTCGTCGGCCTGGGGAATGTAGCACAGCAGGAGGCCGTCATCGCTCATCAAGTAGGAGGCGAACTCTTTGTCACTTGGGCGGTCGACTGGACCTCTTGCTGCCAGCCAAGCAGACACGCGTTGGCAGAGTCCGTCATCCAGCTGCGGCCTTGCGAAGCTCCGCGCGGCTCACCAATGTTCCCCACCGTGAATATGGGGATCCTCGTGCCGTGACCGCGACGATCACCAAGCCATGAGTATCCTGCGAGTGTTCCTCGGGAAGTGGAGCACGAGAGAGCGCATCAGCAACTTTGTTGGTTTCACTCGGGCGGAACACTATAGAGTAGTCGTACACTGTACGACGCTGTAGTTGCGGTCGGCTGGAGTTAGCGTGTGGCTCGTGAAAGCAACTGGCCGAAGCACACCGCCATACTCCTGCAGCAGGACAGCACCCAGGCCACAGTCGCTTGCATCTGCCTGCAGAACTAACGGCTTGTTAAAGTCTGGGAGTTGTAAACAAGCGTGGTCAGTCACGGCTTTTGAAAGGGTTGCGAATGCGCATTGTTGCTGTTCGGCCCAACACCACTTGTCGCCTTTCTTTAGAAGGTGATTGAGCGGTTGGGATATTTCGGAACAGTGTGGAATGAAATCCCGGTAGAACGCAATCATTCCGAGGTATCTTTGTAGCCTCTTTACGTCATGTGGGCTTGGGTATTCGGTTAGCGCGCGCAACTGATCTTCATTGGGGCGGAGCGTACCATTATCCACAACGAATCCAAGGAGGTTAATCTTGGGCGCGGCCAACTGAACCTTTCCGGGATGAATCGTGAGCCCAGCATTACGCATTCGCTCATGTACAATGCGAAGGTGCTCGACATGCTCCTCAATAGTTCGCGAGAAAACAACCGCGTCATCCATGTATGCCATGGCAAATTCGTACTTCGAGTTCCCAAATACAACATCCATCAGGCGTTGAAAACTGTTTGGATAGTTAGACAAGCCAAACGGCAGTCGGGTGAACTCGAACAACCCTCTGTGGCAGATGAAAGCAGTTTTTGGAACGTCTGATTGGTGAATCTCGATCTGAAGAAACCCGCGACTGCAATCCAGCGTTGTAAACACGGTCGCGTTACCGAGCGCGTACATCAGGGAGGAAATGCTGGGGAAAGGGTAGCTGTCTCGTACAGACACATTGTTAAGCCGCCTGTAATCCACACAGTCTGGCTGTTCCGTCTTTCTTTGGAGCGAGAACAACGGGGAACGCCCAGGGGCTCTTCGACTCACGTACTGAACAGGTGGCGATCATTTCCTCGAGCGCCGCATCAAGGATTGCCCTTTTGTGGACGCTGATCGGTCGAGGGTTGCACCTTCGAGGCGGCGCGTCATCGGTTTCAATGCGGTGCAGCAGGATGTCAGTCTTTCCAGGTGTTTCCGTGAACATCGGTGAGGAAGACTCCAGGACGGCTTGCAGCAACTGCTTCAGCTGACTGCTTGCGGGGCACTTTCGCAACGATTCTCGAACGCCGGCAGGCAAGACGTCCGGCACCATGGTAAAGTGGGCTGCAGTGGTATGGTTACGGATGCAGTCCTCTCGTTTGGTAAACGGAGTCAGCTCCGGTTGTTTTCCCAGCCGGTATCCGGCAACATAAAAGTCGAGCGTCATGCTTTTGTCTGTATTGAAATCTTGGCCCACGATCACAGGTACCACGAGTCCTGGCAGAAAAAAAAAAATCGCTGACGCCACTTCTTTCCATTAAACCGAATCTGCAGCCTCATGGCTCCTCCAGCTGTTATCGCTGTACCAGAAGCTAGCTGCAAACAGGTTTCGCACTACCGGAGGCTTTTATTTTTTTTGCTTTGCAGAGTTCGAAAACGAAATCCCCTATAAGCGTGATAGCGGCCCCAGAATCCAAAAGTGCGGCAATAGGAAAATCGAGCAGTGAAATCGTCATGCGCTGTTCAATGATGTTAGGCTCGGGCTGGATTCAACCTACCGATGGACTCTGACGCGGCCTGACTGCTCCCAGGGACTGTAACGGCCGTCGGCGAGTGGCTGTCTGGTTTCAGCGTCGCCGGCCGTAGTAGTTTCCCTGGTTGTTCTGGTTCCGGCCCTTTGCCGCCGTCTCGTGCCACCTCTTGTTTGTGGTTTCCAGAAGCCTTGGACACTGGTTTCGGTGATGGCCGGGCTGCTCCCAGTGGTAGCAGCAGTCCGACGACAGTTGCCTGCTTAGGCCACCCGCACCAAGGTGCCCGTCGGACCGCCTCCAGTAATCGGGTAAGGAACCACAATGGGAGGGCCTCCACCAGGCTTGTGACTGGCTGTGTTGGGGAGGGCTTGTTCTGTTGCGGCGGGGGTCAATGCTGCTGGGCTGCGGGTTTGCGACCGCACCGTGCCAGTTTTCGCCAGCACGTGCAGGAGCAGACTGATGAAGATGGTTCGCTTGGGTGGTTATCTCCGTTGGGCCCCACACTCTAAGAAAAAATGGAGGAAAAAGGTAGCAACGGCGCGTCTTCCTCCCTTCTATTGGCGCGCCCCCAAGCGGACACGAGAAAAAGGGAGGAACAAAACGTTTTTCTCCTTCTCCAGGCAGACGGGAGAAAGCTTTCGCCCTCCCGACTCAACTTCTTTCGGTTTCGTTTTCGAGCAGATCGCTCACGCTGTTTAATAAATGCTGTTGAGTTGATTGAGCTTCAGCGTTAACGAAGGCCACCGTTAATTCCGTCTTCTAGTCCAAACGTGCAGAACATTTCGGTTGCATTGATGTTTTTATCACTAATTTTAGCAAACGAGCAAACGAAGCCGCTAAAAACAGCGAAGTTCCGGAGCAGTGCCAGCAGAGCTACGCACACTGGGTAAGATCGCCGTTGTCGCCGTCTCCGCCGTCTCCGGATTGCGGAACCCACCCTGCCCACCCCACGCCAGCCCACGCGGAACTACAGTAGCGGAACCACGCGGATCTGTGTCGACGTTTTCGACGTTATGGAAATCGCAGGAACTGCGTCCAAGACCGGCAGGTTTTGCTGCTGGCTGCCTGGGTGCCTTCCGTGCTGAGTTTGGTTCTGTTTTCCGATGCCGAGTGCCAACCGGCAATCAACATGGCTTTGTATTTCTGCGTGTCAGCAACATAGCAGCAACATCGTGATGGCAGTGTTGTACGTTGTGAACAGAAGACTGGAATTATCGCCGATGTGACCGTGTGTTCGCGTTTCAGTGGTGTAACAACAAGATGAGATGACGTAAACTGTCGGGCATTGATGCCGCTGGCCGAGCCGTGATCGGAGGGGGCGGGGTGTGGCAGCTGACATTCCGCTTTACATTAAAGAGTTTAGACCACTTGAGGGATTAGGTGCAATCGGTCGACGTGCGGATAGTCATGTTGGAACGCTGGTCTGAACAGTAAGCTCCTATCGTACTGTGGCCAATGTTATTGTCGGTTGTCTCCTCCCCAAGAGCGATTGCGCTCTGTGGAAAGGACTGAAAAGTACGAAATTATGGCTGAAAGCACGTATATATACGTACAGTGTGGAATTTCAGCATTAAACAAGAATAGTAGGTAAAATCGAAAAAGAAAACAAGCTACCCTTTATTTTGCTGGTTAAATATACTACAGTTCCTGGAGAACCTGCCCTCCAAGTGGCGCGCTGGGATGAGCGCCAGAAGTTTTCAAGCTCGCCACGGTGTAGCTCCGTACACTTAACACCTGCCGCAAGTCGCGGCTTTGACTGCATTCAATTTGATCGAAAAGCGATTTCTCTGCCCGTGAAGCATCACTTCCAGCTGAGTGAATATCCGCTCTGCAGAGATTAATTCAAGACGGCAATTGAAGCCGTGCGCGAACAGCACAAATAGCAAAACAAACTACAATAGAAATACCGGCTACGACGTGCCGTGCGGGGAAACAAACTCATGGCTTTGAGCCGCATTGGAGCGGCGTGATTTATTGGCTTTTAAATAATTACGGCATGATTGAGCGTTTACTTCTTAATAAAAGATTCATCCCCTGAGCCATTCGAAATATTCACAGTGGTATTACATTGCTGGGAAAAGATCAACATGCTGGGAATATTTTTTATTGCTTAAGGAGTCACCGAAAAATTCCGTACGTTCAAAACGACCAGTATAAAAGCCGGAAACGCAGAGCTCGGGTGTAGTATTCGGGTTAGTGTGCCGCTGTGTTGACATTTGAATCTGCCATGTGTGTGTATGTTACTGTATGTTCACCTGATGCTTGTAGTATGCGTAATGTGTGTATAGTAGAGGATCCGAAAGCGCAATGATAGCCTGAGCAGAATAAAAGATCTTTTTTTTTTTTTGTAGAACATGAATTGGGCGGTACCTAGCGCCGCCTAGCTATGCTGGTTGCAATTACTTTGTTTGTCCCTGCTATCTGGTGGCAAGCGATTTAACCTTCTTTCACGCTACGCGGTAAACTGCGGCTTCGAGGGCTTCGAGTTTGTTTTTTTGAGAGCGGCTTTTGGTTTCGCGGATTGGTTTGCCATTCCTCCGTGATGTGCGGTTGGCGAAAGAATCGTGACTCGAGGAACAGCAAAGGTAAGACGTGAAGTGCGCGAAGTAACTGGTTCTCGGTTGTCTCCGTTTAACATCGCAGTGCTGGGGACGAGAAGACTAAGAGCTGCTTTCGAAACGCAAGTTTCTGTACCTGCGGGGGGAACCTGGCTTCGGAAATAAAGACAGTTCGCGGAAAGCTCGTGTTACTCGTTTATTTGCTGCTCCTTTTGTCCCGTACAAGAGACGTAACGTCCTCGTTGAGCCTTATTGAGCTCGATTTGCTCGATTCAGTGCCGCCATAGTGAGATGCAGGCGACGGAGGAACTAGTTGCTCCCCTGCTTCAGGGACGAAGGTTTCTCCCTTTCTGATGGAACATAGGTTACAAGACCGTTCCTCCTTTAAGGGAGGACTATCCATACCCTTTTTTTCTAAGAGTGCAGCTTACGATAGGGCACGGCACGCGACCTCCCACCTGTCGTGGCGACCCCCGCCCGAAACCCTCACGGGCCCCGCTGTGACCTCCGGGGGCCTCTCGGGGAGAGTTAGGCGAACATACGCTTATCCCGCACGGGAGATCGTGCATGCCACGCCAACTCTCCTGGGGGACGTGGTGGCGACCCCCTAAGTAATGACGCCGTAACAACGCGCTCTGCTCCAAACTAACTGTTGCTAGGGCCGTTGTTGTGAACAATCGTGGGGGCTTGACGTCCGGTTACGAATTGTCTGATAAAAAAGTAAATTATTTTATTTTGTAGACATTGTGTCTTCTTCATATTTACTTATCACCTCCGACTCCTGCACGAGAGCCACTAAATAAGCAATGTTTATGTTGCGGCTCAAGATGACACCACGCATAATATTTTTATAAAAGCAAGGCTAGCACTAGCGAGCTGGCACGCGATGGTCTTGCGCTCACTACTACATTGTTCGTAAAAATAACACGCCTAGACGTGTAAACCGTTGTCCCATAGCGGACACGTTAAACCGTGTTCGTTTTACACGCAGCCATGTGTGTTATTCGTCCACACACAAGGTGCCGTGTAAACTTAACACGCTACGCCCTGTCTGCCTTCCGCAAAACACGGCTGAGCGTGTTGCTCATGAAACATTCCGGCCAGTAGCCGAGAACATGCGAGAGACGAGCCCCGCGAGCAGCGCGCCTTTCAGCCGAATTTAGAGCACACAGGATGCGTTTGTTTTCGTTCGATGTATTTTATACACAGATAACAGTGTCCAAGCGGCGGACGTAGCTACGTGCAAGGGTACGTACGTGCGTCGTCGGCAGTCGGCGGCGTCGGTAGCTACGACGGAGCCGCTAGACAGAAAAACGAATCCCGAACTTACAGGGACAAATAACACGAGCAAAGTATTTGGAATCGGGCGGTAACTTGCGCCACGAAGCGACATTTCTAGCAGCCTATAAAAAAACGAGTCTGTTAATACGCTGGGACCGTTAACGAGATCACGAGTAGACAGCAACCCTACATACACCGCAGACAACACGAGAACCACGCATTACACAGCACCGACATTTACACAAACGCAACAGCGACACTGCGCCCGACACTTGCTACTCAATATGCTTTTCTCCCCGCGGCGTATATAAGCTTGACATGTGCGGGTGAGCTCTTTGGTCGCTGACCATTACAGATTTACAGAAGAAGACACAAAACACGGCGCAATGGAAAGCCGTATGTAAGAACTGTTTGCATTTAAAAAGTATGGAGGCAAAATCTATAATGTTAGTCCGATGCAAAAAATAACGATGTAGTAACAATAAATCTTTAACCGGTCATAAAAAAGTTCAAAATTTTGTCATTTTCATGCTAGAGCAGTGTTATGAGCAGTCCGACTAGCTTGAATCAGATTAAAAAAAAAATATTGGTATTTTATCATTATGTATTCAATAATAAATGGAAATGATCCTTGCGCAAAGTATTTCTTTATATATTCTTGTGAATGACATCCCCCCAACACTTCACTTCCGCTAGTTGCAGTACGGGAGCAGAAGCCTTCACTTTTAAGGCGTTTTGATGCAGTTTGTTGTAGTTTGTGGTCGTATGTCGTGTCGGTGTCGAAAGGAGCGGTGGGGCTCGGGAGTTTGTGACCGGTGTTATTCGTGATCACTAATGTAACGCTGATGCTTTTTTTTTTTTTTTTTACCGTTACCACCCACCCTGAACGTCATTTTCCTGGTACCACTCGTGGATACTGCAAGCGTTTAAACAGTGTGCACCGTCTCGCCTACATCCCTGGTGACCTCCTCGACCTGTTGAAACTTATTGCTTCCGTCATTTTGGAGTACGCAAGGCAGTTATCTCGCTGCTCTTGTTTCGGTTATAAAAGCAAGGCAAAACGCTCGTAGTTCCCGCCCTAAGTATATGTTGGACATCTTCTACACTTTGACACCGGATAACTGGATGAACGAAGATTTACATTTACTTCAGAGGTCACTATCGCCGCTTCCTCACCGTTGAGCAGCAGGATCAGCTGGCGACATGCCGCGGATGAAAGGCTTGAGCATCAACAGCCCAAGTGCACTCGGTGCCGATGCGGGCGATGCGGGTTTCTGTCAACCGGTAGCCCAGCACAAACCGTGACCGTTCCAGCTTTTCTTTATGACACGATGTTGCAGAGAGCAGGGTAAAATACAACTACACGGACCACCGCAGCAAACGCACTGTTATCGTAAATCTTGGCTTGTGACTGCTCGTTTGTAGATCATCTTATTCGTTTTGCTGGAGAGACGCAAACGACGGGCACAACAAAATCGTTCGCATATTCCGCATACCTCGCAAAAGCATTTACCCGGACACCTTATGAAAAGCGCGAAACACGGAGTCCGCACCGTCCTGACTTCCTCTGTCATTTACCTGATTTAGAGCAGTTTGTACCTGCTAGTAGGTATGCCTACTGAAATCAAAACTTGAAACTAGGGGCAGTAACAGAGAGAAAAAGGACCAAGTTGGGAAAGCTTGCTCGCTCTCAATTTCTCAACTCTCAAGTGATTGTCCCATAATCAATGCACCAACGCCTCTTTACATAGTAAAAAAAAAACACTATGTTCACTACGTAAAAATGGTCTCAGTTCATGAATCTGTGGGCAGGTAGGAAATCTTGCCGTAATTTTTTTACACCGCTCTAATGAGAGCAACAATCTCACACGAGATTTAAAGGATTATATCGGTGGTGACTTAAGTCTCCCTGAAATTCTGTATAACCGGTCGTTTGCAGGACCGAATCATCTACTCGAGCGGCGTGCGTCGCTGTGCAAACACGTAATTGCGCAAACGCAGTTCAACACCAAGCATAAAAACGGCAGATTTACGACAACAATCCGGAGTCCATTGTTTAATTAAAACAACATAATATTGTCTAAAACGCCCGCAGCTTTTTACTCACGGTATGCGTCGGGAATCTTCCACATTTTAAAACGGAACGAAGGAAGATTTACTTTTCAAGACGCTCGCTGCGTCCTCCCGGACTAGCTGGACCGATCAGCTGACGACGACGGGACTACACCCGTTGAACCTCAACCCCACAACAACCGATTTGCGCTCCGTGTTAGTGTGGCTTTCTACCTCCAAGCACCGCACCACACACCACGAACGTTTCAGATCTTTTTCTCATCGCCGTGTTGCACCAAACAGAACCAGATTGCCGAAGTCAACGCAGCGCTGTCGTGGACCCTGTGACTCCCTTCGTCTTCCAAGCACACACGACTACGAATGGTACTGTCCGTCTTCCGGGAACATCACAGGGGCACTTATCCGGTCACGTCTTCGCTACATGTGCTCGCAAATCGAGGAGCTTCCCCTATTCCCGTCCAACCAAAATAATACCGGCGCCATGTTAAACGTGCGTTGTTGCCAGATTTTCTCCAACCAAACAAAACAACGAAAGCAAACCGGCTCTAGCTTCCAGCGTACACCGGCGTTGCGCCGTGGCCAGACTTTCTCTGTCCGCTCTAAATTAAAGATGACTTACAGATGCAGCAACACTGGTATAAAGGTTTAATATGGCGGCCACCACGGAGCACCGTAAATTCTGAGGAGGGCGCATGGTACACACTAAAAATTCCAACACCCATGTTCGTGTTAAAAGGGTGTTTTTCCGCGCTCCCACCCTTCCTACACCCTTTTTACATCATTTTTGAATATTCAAGCGTATACGGAAAGGCCTACACCCTTCGTACATCCTTTTTACACCCTGAGGCTACCGAAATCGTGTTAAGAGGGTGTTGCGGTGGTACACCCATGATTTTGGAGTCGTCAAACTCGGAAACCACAAAATTGCAGACATACGCCCCGAAAGCACAACAAGGAGAAGTCAAGAGGCAGTTCGCTCAATTTAGTGGATTTCGTGAAGTTCAAGCAAGCACAATGGGCGGCTGACATCCAAGCCAAGCCAACGCTCAAGTTGTTTTCAAGCCAGATGAATGCGTGCGTTGTGTACAAGCTCCTTGGTTGTTTACGTGCGAGCGACCACGAAAATAGCATCGGGTACTCACGCATTTCTGCTCAACGGTGAGACCACATCGGTTTTATTATGATACTATCCGCCTCATCCTGAGATGTACTAAAGCGAAGGCTAGATGTGCGAGACGGTCAGGCTCACTGCTTTACTGTGAGCCTGTGCCGTAACGTGGTTATCCTTCGCGTTTATTCTTTCGATTTCAAGTATTCATTTTCAACTCGATCGCTTTTACCAGTACTGGTAGATAGGTTCGTGCAGTGCGACCATCTAGCAATGCTATGAGCACGTGCTCGAGCCTTGACTTTAGTGCATGTTAGAGTGGGGGGTATCATCGGGGGGTATCACACACGATGGTGCAAAGTCTGTTCACGGCGGGCTCTCGTGCTGTTTTGATTGGAGGAGAAAGTGCATGTGAAAAATTTGCAAAGGGAACATGGTTAATACAGGCTGGAAAAGTTAAGAACGTTCAAGTGCAATAGCCCGAGACGTTGGAGTTGAGCAATTGGAGAATCGTTTTAAGACATCTTTAGAGGTTCAGCCTTTTTCTCCCTCCACACCGGTATCGAAGGCTGCTAGGATTTTGGTTCAGGCTAAGCCCTCTGTCTTTCAATCAGTGAACACTCGGGCCGTTCCACCTGACCTTGTTATTTCATAACAGATGTGTTAGAAAATGGAATGCACATTTTCTTTACATGGCCAACACATTAAAATTGTTATCAAATAATACCTGCCATATTCATATTCTATGTTTACAGACCGAGGTCGCCCTGCCTGTGGAGGGTGAAGATGCGAGCAGCCTCGAAGCCCACCTACAGTGGCTGTGTGCTGAGAGCAAAAGCTGGTGCCTGACGAAGGCGGCAGATTGACCTTCAAATGGATGAGACTGCACAGGATGCTTATACCTACCTGATGAATGCTAGGAGGGTATGCATTCCGTATTTCTCACTGATCTCTACGACAATTGCTCTATCGCACTTCCCCGCTTTGCGATTGCTACTACCGGACACCCATCTTGGGACGCGGAAAGTCAACCTTTTGGAGCGTTGCGGAGGCTGTACGACAGCGTGCTGAAGACATATTTTCTGTTCGTTTGTCGTCATTGGCCATGTTAAGTCCCCGCTCCTTTACTGCTACTCCGACACTCAGAGTTTCATACTCCAAGCGCAGCAACTAAACGGCGCATGGCATACAGGGGCGCGACACATTGAAACCACCGAAACTATTAACGAGCACGAGCCCCACGAGCTCCTTTTGACCACGTGGTTATGACGAACCTGGCATCTCGTGGATATGGGTAGCAGAAGCCAAAATTATTTCGGAGATAAATTAATTAAGGCCACTCTAGAGCGGCAAAGTATAAAGTGAAAGAGACGGCGACATTATGAAGTTTCTACGAATGCTTAAATATTCCTGAAAGTTTTGAAGACTCGCTTCAAGCACATATAGGGAAAGTACCTTGGCCGATCTATTTATTGACCATGCATGCTGTTCATATTTAAATTAAAGACAATGTTCTTGAACCCGCTTGTCGACGCACGAAACCCTCAAACTCGTCAAATATGTCGTGGTTCCGTATTGCAGCGAGACTGAATAGACCTTTTGCAAAACGTACAGCGCCACGACGGCAGGGAATTTCGGGAACCCTCGGTACAGATCATGCGCTTTCTTATTTCACCTCCATGACTGTGCGCGCGTCCCGGCAGCTACAGCCAGCAGCCGTTGCAGCCATCCGCCATCCGGCCCATCCGCAGAGTCGTACTTCGTTGGCGGCATACCGTATCTGTGGCAGCGTAAAGGCATCGCGACAGGTAAACTTATTTGAATACGTTATTTGTCGTAACTTAGCTTCACGTATTGAAGTGTCACCGAATCCACTTATTTTGCACCGCAACGGTGGCAGGTTTCAACCAGTTTAGCATTGGTACAGCAGACGACAGAGCCGGTACAAAGGAGAGGGATGAGAAAGGGGCAGCTGTTGGCTCGTCGCTCGTCCGACTCAGCTGCTCAAAAGTTGTTGCTGTGGTAATCTGCGCCTGCTCGCGTATGCCACTTGGTCACGTGGTAGCGAGAAGAGGGGCGTACCGAGGACTCCGATTATTCGTCGTGCGGCACGCGCGGGTTTTTTGGGATTTTTGCAAAGGGTCTATTGGACGGAAGCCGTCAAGGTGCTACGCCGATACCGGAACACAGTTGTTCAATAGATAGCACGTCAATTTGTTTCAGGCGAGATGCATGAACATGATTTTTCGGCTTCCCAATCGAAATATCTTGATTTGCTGGACTCCATTCTAGAAAGGGCGGCGGTTCGATTGTCTTCTCATCACAAAACCTTTTCTGACGCTGTGCTGTCGGCATACTACCGTTCGATAGATGAATTTGTTTTCAAGCGAGATGCATGAACAAACCTTTCCCGCAGTGCTAACTGATGCTTCGGCTTTCCAATCTAAGTATCTTTATTCGCTGCAGCTAGACTAAGCATTTTAAAAAGGGCAGCGGTCCTACTGTCTTCTCGACAACTTTTCTGTCGCCGAGCTATCAGCACGTTCGTTCAATAGATCAATTCGTTTTCAGGCAAGACGCATGAACAAACTATTTCCTCACCACTAACTGATGTTTCGGTTTTCCAATTGAAGGCTTTTATTCGCTGGGCTAAGCATTATAAAAGGAACAGTGGTCCGAAAGTGTCTCCATCTCGACAGCTTTTCTGTCGCTGTGCTATCGGCACGCTACCATTTGATGGATGAATTCGTTTTCAGGCGAGATGCACGAACAAACTTTTTCCGAAATGCTAATTGCTGTCTTGGCTTTCAAATCAAATTGTTTTTACCTGCCGGATTAAGCACTAGTCAACTGAGAAGGAGCAACCATTCGGCTGCGCCTTTTTTTTTTGACTGTCTCAACAATAGTACAGCCATCTTGTTTGTGGACGTGACATCACGGAGCGCGAAGAAGTCACTTGTGCTCCGAGAAATACTTGGCGCGCGAAGAGCGCGCTTGAGTGTCAGTCTCTGGCGGTGCTCCTGTCCGTTTAGTGAAAGGAGCGCCAAACTCTCGCGCTCTGGAGCACGGACTTAACGCACCCATTCGCTGAAGACTTTCTTTAAAACCCTGTGTAAACAATGAAAATTGCCTTTGAAAACAAACAAAAGTTTTTGTAAAAGCGCAGCACCGCAGAAAAAAGGCACAACTCGTTGAACTCAAGTCTCACCGGTCTTGCGGCGTGATCAAAGCTTCCTCGGCATGCCAAACTGCTGCGGCTCTGTGCCTTCACACGCTTGGATACTTATCAAGAATCGATGCCGTGGCAAAGCTTTGAAGGTATGTCGCATGTAGACATCTCGATCACCCAGCTGTTCCAGCGAGTTGCTGTCAATAGGAAACAAAATCGGTGGTTGCTATTATGCACGATTAACCATGGCTATGTTCCAAATCTACTCGAACGGATCACATGACAGCACAAATAGAGCAATTCTGTGAAGGAAGGTAGGTTTTCGAAGACAAAAGTAGGAAGCGGTGAGATCGAAAGTTTTTCAAACGCGGCCCGTCCATGTGGTTGTGTGCAATCTGTCGCCCTTGCCATAGTTTCCTACCCCTCCTTTGTCGCCACTGGATCATGCTCGTTTCTGGACCGAAAGTGCCGTAAGTTAAGGTTCTGTTATACTCCGACGTAACGCGCGCGCCAGCGAACGCTGGCCGGAGTCGGTTACGTCACGTCAGTCACGCCGCGCGCGTCAAAAATTCGCCCTCTTTTATACTCCGGCCTCCCTGGCGGCTCCCGCGGCGCGCGTCGGTGGGCCGCCGGCGCGGCGCATGCGCAGATTCTGACTACGAGTGCACGTTTCCTGCGAGAGTGCGCCACTTCCGGTTCCTTTTTGTTTCGAATAGCATACGAAAATTCTCGCGCTTCTTGAGCGCCAAGTTCGAGCGATGGCGTGGACGTACCTTGCACGACGAAAACTCGCGCTTGCACTGTTGGTGCACCGTGTGGGGGTCACTGGTTTCCCTCCCCCGAGAAGGCGTAAGCCGCGGACGTTCCAGGCGAAGCCGTCTGACTTCAAGCCTGGTCGCTCCGTCTCGTGTCGGAGAGACTAAGTCACCATGCTGACCTACTCTCTCGCACTCCTCCGCGCGTCTCCCGTTTCGGGTGGACCAGGGAGATCGCGCCAGAGGGAGAGTCGGGCCTGCCCTCCGAGTGGACGGCCGTGTGGTCGGGGAGTCCTGGATTGGACTCCAGGCAACGGGTCGAGCCGCGGCGCGAGCTCGTCCGACCGGCGATGACTCCACGCTAGTGATTCCCCTGGCTCTGACAGTCGGCGTCCGCACTACCTGCGGACGTCCGACTGCCGAGAGCCCTGGCTCCGAACTCCTGCGACGACGGGTAGCGGCGTGAGCTCGTCCAACCGGCGATGACTCCGCTCGCAATTACCCCTTTGGCTCTCAGGTCGGCGGGCGCTGCGGGCACACTGTGTCCATGGCTCGCTTGACCGCAGTGTCTTGTTGGGGACCCCTGGTACTCAATAAACGCTGTTGGATACCGGGATCATCGTTGTTGGCATGGCGTTGGCCGAACCCGGCGCGGCGACTGCCCTCACTGGTAGTAGCCGTCGGCCGCGCGGTGGGACGGGCAGCGGATTTCCCCTTTGAGCACCGGTCCCCAGACGTAAAGGTGCGTAATCCCTCCCTCCTTTATTCCCGGGGGGGATTGTGGGGGTCACTGGTTTCCCTCCCCCGAGAAGGCGTAAGCCGCGGACGTTCCAGGCGAAGCCGTCTGACTTCGAGCCTGGTCGCTCCGTCTCGTGTCGGAGAGACTACGTCACCATGCTGACCTACTCTCTCGCACTCCTCCGCGCGTCTCCCGTTTCGGGTGGACCAGGGAGATCGCGCCAGAGGGAGAGTCGGGCCTGCCCTCCGAGTGGACGGCCGTGTGGTCGGGGAGTCCTGGATTGGACTCCAGGCAACGGGTCGAGTCGCGGCGCGAGCTCGTCCGACCGGCGATGACTCCACGCTAGTGATTGCCCTGGCTCTGACAGTCGGCGTCCGCACTACCTGCGGACGTCCGACTGCCGAGAGCCCTGGCCCCGAACTCCTGCGACGACGGGTAGCGGCGTGAGCTCGTCCAACCGGCGATGACTCCGCTCGCAATTACCCCTTTGGCTCTCAGGTCGGCGGGCGCTGCGGGCACACTGTGTCCATGGCTCGCTTGACCACAGTGTCTTGTTGGGGACCCCTGGTACTCAATAAACGCTGTTGGATACCGGGATCATCGTTGTTGGCATGGCGTTGGCCGAACCCGGCGCGGCGACCGCCCTCGCTGGTAGCCGTCGGCCGCGCGGTGGGACGGATTCCCCTTTGAGCACCGGTCCCCAGACGTAAAGGTGCGTAATCCTGCCTCCTTTTTTATTTCCACAACCGCCAGCACCGCCTGCGCCGCGAGCGTAGGCGGTCAATGTACATACGGTACATCTTTGACAAGCGCACGGTCTACGGTACTCAAGCTTCCTCGTGTCGTAGACACACGGGTGAGGACGAATTCCCTCGATCAGCTTCTCGACGACCGAGTCCGATTCTTCAAACATGACGCCATACGGAGTGGTGCTCCCGACGTCTGCTATTGCTCGTATTCGCCGCGCTTCCCACGCGAGGGCTGCCGGGAGCCAGCGCGTGATGCATCCTGGTCCGGCGCCGCCGGCGCGGACGGCGCGGAATACAGCATGCTCCACTTTGGCGTCGAGGCGGTCAGACTGCGTCGAACGTCGCCGGTCGCGTCGGTTACGCCACGACGCCGGAGTATAGAGCGTCGGGTTTTCGCCAACGTGAAGTCGCTGTGACGGGCTCGCACGCGCGCACGCGTTACGTCGGAGTATAACAGAGCCTTTACAAATACAGTCGTAAGAGCAAAGTAAAATGCTGCTCCAGAGGCGCATACATCTTCATGCACGTTGCACTCACGAAACCAATCCACACGGCGTTGATTCTTGATAGGTATTCAAGCGTGCGAAGGCAGAGACGCAGCACTTTGGCATGCCAAGGAACCTTTGATCATGCCGCGAGACTGGCGAGACTTGCGTTCGACGAGTTGCTCCTTTTTCTTGCGGTGCTGCGCTTTCGTAAAAATTTCCACGTGTTCTCAAAGGCAATTCTCACCGTTCGGGGTTCTAACAAGTTTCTTCGGCGAATGACAACAAACGAGCAGAAAACATGTCTTCAGCTCGCTGCCACCCAGCCTCCGCAATGCTCCAAGGTTGACTGATATTCAGTGTCCCAAGGTGGCCGTGCGGTGGCTGCACTTGCGCTGCAGTGACCAAGCGGAGACGCGCGATCCTGTAAATTGTCATAGAGATCAATGGTATTGCTTGCATGGCGTACTATTAGCCCCGAAAGCGAACACAAGCGTTGCTGTGGTCGCCACGTCTTGATTGGTTGAGGTGTACCGCGACATCTGGCGAAGGACTCCGCTTCGCGTTCAGGCATCTGGCTCGCTTCCATGCTCCCGTTTCCTCACTATCGTAGGTTTGTGATCATGCTGACCTACTGTTCAGTGCTGCAATGCAATTCCCAAAAAGCAGCCAGTATCATATTTTACCACCCGAAGACGTCGAGATTAAAGAAAGCATGGACAGTCAGACTAACGATGGGAAAGGCACCGTCAACAACGGCCGTTGTGTGCTGTAAGCACGTTGAGAAGCGGGGCCTCGTTTACCCACTACAAGACGCTGGGTATACCGATGGGAGTTTCGTACCTTTTTCTAAACGGTTGTCACGTTTACCTTTATAATTCGGTTATAAGTATCGAAAGCTATCGGTGGAGGCAATTCTGTCAATGGACCTCCCCGCCCCCTCCACAGTCCACACGATATAAGGCGATTGTGCAAGGGGTTGTGGAAGCAGCGGTGTAAGTGTTTCAGACACTGAAATTCTGTTATTTGCATGTTCATGAGTTAAAAGAACATCAAACTCCACTTTACGGGCATAAAAATGGCATTCAAGTCAAAGGCCTTTGGGCGGTCTCACTTGTGATTCCCTCTCCGTGGCCCAGAATATATTTAACACGTTGCTCCCCTTACAAAAAATTGTTACGCTTTTCTGTTGAAAAGCTGTTGAAAAAAGTCAATAGAGGATATAGAATGTCAACAGCTTTTCTGTTTACTTTCTTTTGAATATCGGCCCACTTTTCTAATGAAAGTCAACAGACTTCTCGTGATGCTTTTCTGTTGAAAGGCTGTTGAAAAAAGTCATCAGAGGATATAAAATGTCAACAGCTTTTTATCTGACTTTCTCTAGCTTTTCTGTTGACTTTCTTTTGAATATTGGCCCACTTTGTAATAAGAAAGTCAACAGACTTTCTGTCGCCTCCAAGACGCTTTTCTGCTGCTTTTCAATTGAAATGCTACAGAAGATTAAAAATAAAAAAAATCGTTACAGCTTAGCTATTCATTCAACAAAGTTTTGGAAGCTTACTATGGCTTTCCACTCTCCTCCAAATTGGTTGCAGCAAAATTCCGTAAAAAGAAAAAAAAAAAAAAACAAAAAAAAAACAACCGCGGTTTTTTTTTTTAATTTTGTTAGTAAATGGTGTCCCTGTGGTATTTGAAGGGACTACTACTACATACAACCGGGAACTACACAGTAGAAACGAACACACACACAAACACCATGAAGCACTGCACACCTGAAACACAGTCCCATTGACTGCTCCAGAGCCTTATATAGCCTACATATTGAAGGAATTCATTTGGCCGGTGACCACCTCAACACTTATTAAGGTTCCAAGTATTTGATCTCCTCCTCGGGAGTCCGTCAAAGGGAAAACTGTGTTTTGAAGGTCGTGGACGATATCTCTTACTAGAAAGCAGCACGTTTCCAGGGGGGGGGGGGCCCATGGGGCCCGGCCCCCCCCCCCCCCGAAATCTTTGATTTTGCTGGGACCTCCTCTCCCCCCTCCCCCTCATACAGCATTTTGTCATGGGCGGCCCCCCCCCCCCCCGAAACAAAATCCTGGCTACGTGCCTGCTAGAAAGCATTGGTACATCTAATAATAATTCGGGACAGTCGCTAAAACAACAACCGCAAATACGGCTTCTAGAAGAAATATTATCGCTTCTCTGCATAGCACTACTCAGGACAAAGCGAGTCAAGGCAGTTTCTCCACTTTCAAATAGCTATTTTGCTTTTTTTACCAGTTGACTATTTAATATGATCATTCAAGTCACTATGGTCACTTACAAAGTCAGAATGGCAGAGCATGCCTTTCGAGCGCCTGGCCTCCAGCACACGCCCCATGCCTTCCGTCGTGCTTTGACTTCACGCGCGCGCTCGACGTGCACGAACGCCGAAGCGTTGTCGAGGGTAGTAGGCGGCTCGCGCTGGAGTCGAGACAACTGAAGCTGCTTCCCGTTCTCACCTTGTCAGACTATTGAAAAACTTAGACACTTTTGACATCTAGTCGAGCTGTACAATGTTCAATAAAAAATCAACAGAAAGTCTGTAGCTTTTCTATTAACACTGGCCATAAAGTCAACTGAAAATTTTCAACAAGTAAACAGAACGTCTGCTGTCATTCTGTTGACCATGTCAACAGAAAGTCAGCAGAAAAAAATCAACATAAACTCAATAGAAAGTCAACAGCTTTTCTTTTGACTCAGGCTGACGAAAATCATCAGAAAAGTTTCAACACAAAGTCAACAAACTTTCTGTTGACCAGGTCAACAGAAAGTCAAAGTCAAAAGAAAGTAATCACAGTCAACAAGAAGTCAACACGTTTTCAATAAAAAGTCAAAAATCATTTTCATAGGGGTCGAGCAGAGTGCAGCTTTTTTGCTGAGACGTTTTTGTTTAGAAAGAAAGATGAAAAAACCTTAATTTATTCAAATCATCAGCAGCGTTGATTGTGTGAGATGTAAATATATTGCGATGCTCCTGCAAGTGCGGTGACATTTCTTCCTTTTCATATACCAGCTGTGATTCATGCGCTGTCTGCCCTGGAAACCATGCTCGGAATGTTGGTTGAAGTTTCGCCTGCAGCTACAGACCATACCTCAATACGGCCGCATATAATAATTCACACTTCCTACGAAAAACGTCCACAAAAAAAAGAAAACAGAAACTAGTATGCCGAGAGCCAACGCCGTCTCAGCCTCCGCAACGCGAGCAGGGCGAGTGAGGAGAAAAATTTTGTCCTCAGCGTGACGTCACCCTGGCTCGCCGTAAGGGGTCGCCACCAAAACTTCTCAATGCTAGTACTCTCGCCATACAATGCATCTAGTATTTGTTTGGCCCCTGGCCATGAAATCATTCTCAGTTTGCCATTTCATCTCAGCGGGAGCCCGATATTGGTAATCGAGATCTCAGCCGGCTTGCGCTGAGGAAGCTAAAATACTGCTAGCAGACGCATCGTCTGCTAACGTGAGGGAATAATAATGAGTTTGTTCGTCACTAGGTATCATTCTCTGACAGAAACAAAACGAGAAACAGAGTGGCGAGTCATCTGCGAACAGAGCCAAAAAGGGACAATAGACCTGTTACAAATTGTGTGCCGCGCAGAGCGAGATCAAAAATTAATTGCAATATGGAACATCAGCTATTTTACGGATGCAATTGTCGTCCTGTGCTTCGTTCGGCTATGCCGATTGGTTTTCTGGCCCTGTGTAACTTGACACCCACTGGTGCTAAAACGAGAGCTTGGGACAAGCACCGACCTTGTGCCACGATATTGATCTCATTATCCGAACAAAAGTGACAGGTTCTCACCAAAAAATTGCCTCGTCGACAGCGAAAAGAATTCTTATTGGTCGAGAGCGCTTGTCTGTGGCATCGTGTCCAATCGCAGTGCGGACCTAGTGAGAACTTGATTGCAATCTCAACGATTACCAAAATCAGGCCCCAAGAACATTTTATTCGTTTACTTTTGGCACTAGTTCTCTGTCTCTGTGAAGGTGTCTGTCTGTGTATTTGCAAATATATATACTAGATACAAAATAGAAAGATGAAGTTAATTTTTGAAACTATTTATTGTTGGCTGGAATTAGGAGAAGTGTTCTTGGAAATTTGGTTCTGTCATGTTTCACTTCTGTGAGATTCATGCAAGTATGTATGCATGCTGAAAAGACTAAAAGCGCCTGACAAAGATCGAGCCAATGAAGACATTGTCGGAAGGAGTGGCATCCATCGTCAGTCTTGCCACCAGGAAGGTTTTGAGATGCAACAGGGAGCTGCTGGAGCACATCACCGCGATCTCAGGGGAAGGTGCCAACTGCAAGCTTATGAAGCGTAAGCTCCAAGTATTGGATTTAATTGCTGAGTGCCTTTTCCATTGACAAGAAGCCCCCAACATTTTTTAAGAACTCCAGTAGGGCTTTGTTGCATTTTTATACTCGCAACTCATTCACTTTGCCAAATTCGTTTTTCTAGCCTGGCTCAGCTGGCAAGCTGAGTAGTGAGTCTGAAACTGTACCATTGTTTCCGGCCAGACTGTCCATTATTATTTATTCTTCTTTCCTCTTATTGTGATACGTCTGCACTGTAGTCATGACAGGTGCTTGAATGGTAGCTCCTACGTTTTATACGTGGGTCCTAGGAAACATTTTGTAAGTGATAAGGTGCCCGCAATCACGGGCGTCAGCAAAGTGGCGCAAGGGGGGGGGGGGGGGTCATTCTGGGTGGTGTAGCTTTCAGCCCTGTAACTTTGAAACAAATGAGGTTCTTTCTTTTCCTGTAAAACGTACTGCAGATGCCCATGCCCGCAATCTAGGCCAGCGGTTCTGGAATGGGGGTCTGCGGAACCTGTCCGTAAAGGCAGTTTAGGAGTCCGCAAAACTCTGCCGGGCAATGATTTTGTTTATTTTTTTTATGATTTGGGGTATTGAGTTGAGCCCTGTCCGTCCATGATGCATCCACAGCTCCGGGAGAAAAAGAAATCTACAAAAGAATACCTCTTTTCACTCTTCCCCCCATTTTATTCTTTGTAAACACGTTTGCATTCCACCGCCCCCTCCCCCCCCCCCTTCCCCTTTTTTGTACGCTGCCTGGGGTCCCCCATCACTTTTGCCAGTCCAAAAAGGGTTTGCTTGCCACGATTGGTGGTTTCCTTTTTTTCTCTATAGCATCTCTTCTTCTAAAGTGGAAAGAGTGAAGGTGGAGCTTTTTCCCCTCACCATACCGTCTTAACCTGCAACATACTATACTCTCAGGAACAAGATAATAACCTTCTATCTTTTCTGCCGCCACAAATGCTGTGCAGGGAGTAGCTTAGCATGTTTCTGGCAGAGGCTTTTGCCGCCGCCGCACACCACGCTATGAAGTGGAGCGCCACGGTGTGTGCATGCCACTATTCGCATAAAGCAGGGCACTTTCAAGCTGCGTGAATGCAATGACGATAGAAAAGACACCGGCGGAGCGGACAATACAGAGTATATTATTAACAGCACTGGTTAATTCCCAATAAATCACAATCTGAATCCTTACTGTAAAATCGTTTATTCTCGCAAATTGGTCACAGAGGACATAATCGCGGCCACTAAATTTTGCGAATTCCAGATGCCTGCATTAAAACTTTGAAGCATTGAGACCATGAAGGCAATTTCGAAATTTTATTTGACGATTGAAAGGGGCGTCGGGCACGTCTATGACACTGTTGACCAAGTTCCAGCCCGAACAGAAGTTTGGGTGCCGCACCAATCAATTAAACAGTTGTGGTAATATTCGCGCCAAGAACGATGCCCCAGACCCCCCCCCAAGACGGCGGCAGAAAGGTGAACATCCTCGTCAGGCGATTGGTTCAAACGGTTGAAACGAATGATGCGCTCTTGGTTTCGAATTTGGTGGTGAGATGTCATAAAAAAAAAAAAAAAAAAACTAATTTGAATGTTGGATAATTTTCTAAAGTTGTAGTTCGGAATTAATAGGTTTCATAGCTTGTATAATGAAGGTTTCATAGCGTGTGTAGCGTGTAGGATGACAAGGAAGAAGACTTGTGGAAGTGAATGACAGCGGTATGCTGTGCTGGTTTTTAGACGGTGCTGTGTATGTCCCTTTTTGTTTCCTTTTCTCAAGGAAACAAAATTTTGACAGCAAATTTTTAACCCTGCTGGTGCACACCTTTCTGATCCAAAACTGACTTCGAGACCCCGTAGGTTTCAAAGTCTGTTTAAAATAAGAAAACCAACGCGAATGTCAACTTTGAAACCTGGGATGTTTTGAAGTGAGTTTTGGCGTTAGTTCCCGAAAGGATACGTCATCGATTTGGTGGCCAGGAACTAAAAGCATTTGATGATTAAAATCATAGTCATCAGTGCGGCCTTTATTGTTCTCTGACTGAATCAATTCTGCTTTTATATGCAGGAGGGAACCCTCCCGACAACCCCCTGCGTTGCGTTTTCAGGGTACGATGTGGAGGCAGCGAAGAGCATGAACATAAACGTTGATACAGTTTGGCTTTTCGAAGTGCAAGATGCGGAGGATGGCTTGATTGTGGTCATGGCGGCCTACTGGCTTTTCGGCTTCGCCCATGGCCAGAAGACATACAATACAAGCTGCCTTCTTCAGAAGTTTTGTCTTTTTCTAACCTACTCACAGCTACGGCCAGTTGCAATCAAGGTGATTAATAGAATCAAGAAAACACCTGTAGTCTGATATCTGATCACATAGTGCAATCGCCAAAGTTTGCTGAAACTCCTGCCAGGATTGTTTCGAATTTCAAAATCACTAAAGGCTTTGTTTGTTTTTCTTGAGATGGCAGCTGCAAGTTGTGTGGCTCACATACCTAAGTATGCTTCAATTCATGACTAGCTTTATTAATTTATATTCATCACATTTCTCTAGTCCTATGTGTTGTTCCCTAGTCATCAAACTATTAGGCACCTGTGTGGAGTAGTTACATTTTGTTTTTACGTTTTTATCAAAACGGTTTGTGTCACCATGTTGGGAATTCAGCACTGCTACTACGAAATGTCAAATTAATCTTATATTGAGATACTTTCCTAAAAGTGGAGATGACCGGCATTAAATGTTGTGTTTATTTATCGCTTTGGTTCATTTTTTTAATAGCCTGCTCATTTTTCATAGGGCAGTATAGTGCTATATAGAAAATTTTCTGTATGGCTATTCATTTAAAACTTGTTTTAAAATTAGTTATTTAAATTTAAGGCTTCCCTTTTTTAGAGAGAAAAGTCAGATATAAAATTGTGCGACGCATCTGGAAAATAAAGATATAGCGAATAACCAACTGTTGACTTTACATTTGTTTTCGTTAGTGCCTCTATATTCCACCCCATGCTTGAATTTACACTAACCTTTTGTGCTCTATCGAAGTTTGAGAAGTGGGCAGTTAAGCTTTCGGTAACATTTGTCAGAATAAACGTACAGAGGGTCGACAGGAGAAAAACAAAATGAGATCCAGATTTTAATTGATTTGTTGGACGTATATGGTCTGTTAGCCCCGTCCAAGCACAATCTTTTCAGCCTAGCTAAAGTGAGCATGCACGAGCATGTACTAAGTAGCACCGAAGGCAATGAGCGTGCAGTGCTGTTGTCGTGTTGCAAACCACTATTGCTCCCCTCAGAGTATATCGCATTTTCAAAAATTCAAAAATGCCCTCTTTTAAAAAAAATAACCAGGCATTATTGTGGTACATTTGCAACATTGTGGCTTTCTTGAAGAATGCAGGCATTCTGAAGGTGTTGCCGAAGGCTTGCCAGGGTGACAGTGCGGTTGAAGACGACAAGTGCAAGCTGTTACAGGCTCTATCGCAAGCTCTTGTTCCGCGAAAGCACTTCGCAAAGTCACTCTCGCGTGCCTGTAGCCTTTGCTGCCCTATGGTGGTAATGGTAGGCAACTTCGGCTGACACAAGAAATCAAACATGTACGTAACACGTTACAAGTAACGAGTTCTACCTAGTTACTATTTTCGGTAACGAGTAACTTTTCTAGAAAAGGAATGAGTAACGTATTTAGTTACTTTTAAGGCCGAATAACGGTATCTCGTTACTTTTGATGAGTAACATGTACAGAGCGCGACACTGTTAGCGCGAACAAGCGATCGCCGGTTTTTTCCGTTTTTCTCTTTAAAACCAAGGGATGTCATCCAAGTTATTATTGCTACGGAAAGAGCTCATTTAGTTCTATAATGTAAGCGATAAAATTTCGTGCTCGCTAATTCTATTTAGAAGTAAAATGCGAAAATGCCCCGATGTCGTGTTCGCTCTAACTGTGTCGCGATGGGTACAACACCGCTTAAACGGCTTTGTTTTTATTCTAACCTGAGTATGCGTCTATTGCGAGAAGGGTAGGTGGGCACCCCGAAAAACAACTAAACAGTATGACAGTACAGCAACGTATATCGCTGAACACGTCGGTCAAACAGTTCGGCTGACGTGTCCAACGATAAACGTTGCTGTCCTGGACTGTACGGCTCGGAATGTCCTTCACCCAGCAAACACAATAAGATTCGTTGGTTGAACCTTCTAGAACCGGGTACGGACTGAAAGTGAACCAAGAGGTTGCGAACACGGGAAGGCACACAACTTCACCAGCTCCTCCTGAAGTACAACACTGCCGTTGTTTCGAGCGCGTCAGTAGAACAACTCATCAGCGTCGCCAGAGATGTATTTTCAAGGAAGCGGGAAAACGTTGCTGATTAAAACGTCGAGAAACAGCTACTGCTTAAGTGCAACGATTACTAAAAAGAAAACAATAAACTATGAAACAAAAATACTTGTGTATTTGGTCGTCAAAGTAACGTGTAAAGTAACTCGTTACTTTTGAGGTAACTTACGCATTCCTTTTGACAATCGGTAACGAGTAACGTACAGTCGAATCTCGTTTATTCAAACTCGAGGGGGATTGAAAATTTGTTAGAATTAAACGAAGTTCGAATTAACGAAAGCTCATTAAATGGAGTACTTACGTGCCGCGCTGCATTGGGCGCCGCATGTGCACTGAGCTAACATAGGACTAACGAGTTCCAGGACATTTATTTTCACCGAACACAAAGGGAAGTAATCCGTGATGCAAGCCTGTGCGTGGTTCCTCAGTCGTGAATCAACAAAGATCGCTTGGAGCTTGGAGACCAGCTCTAACGCGGCATCCGCATTCTCCTGGCAAGAGAAGTAGCACGCGGTGGTGTCCAGCGCTTCGAGTGCTCTTCATGATGCTGTGTTTCTTCGCTATTTCCGTCTTAGAAAGTGCGCCTTAGTCAACTTCTTGCAGTATCTTTACCTTCATTTTAACCACCCGGCCCGAGCTGTACTCGTTATGGAAGGTTGTACCAATATCGCCGGTGACGAGTCACAATCGTCCAGCCAAAATGATGGTTTGCTTTCACTGCCAAACACGAGACAGGTTCGTCCATCAGCTTTAGTTTCAATTTTCAACACTGGTGGGCAGTAGAGGTCGTGCAAATATAGCGTGTTTTGGCCTTTGGCACGTATCTAGCATTGCAACAGTGACCATAAATGGCAGCGTGCTTGAGTGATGCCAGTGACGGCCCTCGGAAACGTTCTCTCTCTTGCGGCACTTCGAACAGTAGCAACGATGAAGACATCGAATTTGTCTCTGAAAGTGAGTCGGACATAGATTTTGAAGACAAAACGGACTTAGACGACGACCACAGTGACGAAGAAGATGACGCGCCGGGTAGTGTTCAAGTGTGGCAACGCCTAAATACTGAAAACCCGCCATTCGCGCCTCCGAGGTTTCCGTTTTGTGCAGTGCCTGGGATTCTGCGGCAACTCACTGACGAAAAAGACATTCTCGGCTGGTTCGAGGTTTTATTTTTGTTTTTTTGATTGGGACCTTGTCGACCTCATTGTGACAGAGACAAACTGCTACGCGGTCCCGTATTCCGCAGCGCAGGGTTCTACATGGAAACCGGTGGACCGCGAAGAAAACTTCCATAAAATCAACTTTTTCTTTTAAAAGTTTTGTGTTAATACCAATCAGAAACCAATCAAGTAATGCATTTGCAAAATCAAAACGACCGAAGAAAAAATCTGGAAATAAACAAATTTGGGAAAGTTTGTACATTTTTTTCGAAAATAACTTGGTGGTTAAAGGGTTAAGGTCCTTTGGTGGGCGGTACGTGCCCCGGCTCGCCATGATGCTTGGAATTGAGATAACGTCAGTCGCACCGCTCATTGCAGCATTGAAGGTCACCAAGTGATTGGTTGTCATGGTTATTTAGAACTGGAGACGTTTTAGGCGCTGCTGCGAGGAGTTAGCCCGCTCCTGAAGGCATGCTCGGCGGCGCGGAGGTTGGTATTAACCGGCGCGGGCGTTTAAGCGTTCAAATTACCGGGCGTTTTCGCCCATTGAAATACATATAGTTTAGTCCGTACCACAGCGTCAGTTCGAATAAACCGAAAGTTCGAATTGAGCGTGTTCGAAGTAACGAGGTTCGACTGTATTTAGTTACTTTTTGAGCGAGTAACGGTATTTAGTTACTTTTTTTGGGTAGCGTGTACATGTCTGCAAGAAATCATCCCATCACTGCCACACTCTGTTTCCCTTTAAAGGGATGGTGAACCGAAATTTGGATTTCGGAAAACAATGCAGGAGCTGTAGGCGGGACGCTACAATCCCTACAACACTACGTGTAAGGCGATATCTCGAATGGGCGGCCGTATTTTTGGAAAAATAGGTTGAGATTAAACGAGGCCGACGAGGCATGTGACGTCAAGATATCTCGTTACCTCCTCTCTCCGCTTAGTCCCCTCAAGGCAGTGAGGTGGAGAAGACGCGACGCCGTTCCCTCTCCTTCTTGGAGAAACAAGACGTAAACATATCTGTCAAATGCGCCTCCTTTTTTTGAAATATAGGGTCATCCGTTCGAGATATTGCTGTATGAGTGATGTTTTGGTGTTTGTAGCATGCCATTGCACACTTTTGCCGCCATGTTTTGTGGAATCCAGATTTCAGTTCAGCATCCCTTTAAGTGCAAGTGAAACCGAAATGCCAAGTACGAGCACGTTGTTCTGAACGACACTTACACTGCACAAGCGCACATGCTTAGCAACATTCAAAGCATGGAGCTTGCTCTTAAAGCCTCTGCATCGGGCTTCCTGTTGCAGCTCGTGGTACTGAAGCAAGGTTAAGGGCAGACATTTTTCATAAGTAGAAACTTAACCTGCACCGTACTGCTCCGACCGGTACTTGGAGTACTTAGTTGCGGCACTTTAGATAAAACAGAAGGGCATTGAGCAGTGTAAACTTCGATTATCATCAGTTAAGAAGTGTGCAGTTGCAGTAATTGTTTTGCTTTATACATACAAAAAGGCTGGAGTATGCTTAAATGCTGGGCTAGCAACAAATTGCTACCAGAGGTCCTATGCTACATGACGAGACCAAGCGGAATCAAGGGACCGGGAGCCATTGAGCGACCTGGATGCAGGGATGGGTTCATGTTCCACGGGATTGGTACCACCTGGATCTTGTACCAAAAGGCCAGCAGCAGCCCCCGAAGCTTGGCGTTCGCCGCGTACGGCGGCACCCCCAGTGCCAGCTAGTATGCCTTGCGAATAATCACGTCCATCTTGCCCTTAGCTCTCGACAGCAGGCTGAGATACAAAGTTGCGTAAGTGATGAGGCTCATGACGAGTGCTTGGGTCAGCTGGATCAGGTCCGACTCCTTGAGCCCGTGTCTGTGACTCGTTATCCTGCTCATCATGCGCATGACTTGCGTGGTTGTCTCGACGAGTCGGTCAACCGTGTACTTGGCTCCGCCGTCCCGCTGGAGGTGAAGGTCCAGGATCCGAACCCGCTTCACCACCGGCATGGGGGTACCATCCTTCAACGAGAGGCGGATGTCCGCCTCCTTGCTCTTCGAGAATTGGCTTGCCCGCGTGGACGAGCAACAGCTGAGACTTATCGAGGGCCCTCTGGAGGTTGCCGGCCTCGAGGTAGTTCTGCACCGTCTCGATAACTTCTTCGAGGAAGTCTTGCCTCTTGCCGTCCGATCCCGACGTAGTCCAAATAGTCAGGTCGTCCTGTATGCTTCATCCGGGGAATCCGTTCCAGTAGAGAGGCGGCTTGCACATCGCCAGGTAACAAGGTAGGTGACAGGACCGAGCCTTGCGAGGTGCCCTTGCTCGAGACCGGGATGCCCTACTGAAAAACATTATATGAACCTATATAAGAACTGATATGAAATATTGAAAAACTGATATGCGACATATGAAACTGATATGAAATATCCAAAAACTGATATGCGATATATGAAACTGATATGAGATACCCCAAAACTGATATGCGACATATTAGAACTGATATGCAACTTTTGCCAACTGATATGAATATGTCCAATAAACATATCAGAAATAAATTCATATAATTTTTTTTTTTCGTATACGACATGCCGCGCGGGAAAACAAACACGTGGCTTGGAAGCGCAGATGAGCGGCTTGATTTACTGGCTTTAAAATACCTACGGCATGGGCGTTTACTTTTTATTAAGAGATTCATCCCCTGAGCCGTTCAAAGCACTCTCAGAGGTATGACATTACTGAAAAAAATCCAACATGTTGAGAATAATATTTATTGCTTAAGTGGTCACCGAAAAACTCCGTACTTTCAAAACGACCTGTATAAAAGGCGGAAGCGCAGAGCTCAGACATAGTTATGTGGTGTGATGCGCTCAATGTATATGTTCAGCTGATGCCAGTGGTATGCTTAATGTATCTACATGGGGGCGTGAGTAAACAAAAATATTTTTGTAGCAAATGCATTGGGCGGTACTTGGCGCCACCTAGCCTACTGTAACTGATATGCAGCGTATGAAACTGATATGAAATAATAAGTTCTGATATGAAAAAGGTGTCCAATAAACATATCAGAAATAAATTCATATAATTTTTTTCAGTAGGGTGGTGCTTGTGCGGATGGTCTTGACTCAGATGGTGGCCATGCAGTTGCTCAGGAAGTCCCGCACATAATCATACATCCGGGGCCCGCACCCAGTCGAGGCCAGGTCCTCGAACACCAGCGTGTGACTGATGTTGTCGAGGGCGCCCTTCATATCCAGGGCCAGGACCACCCGTTCGTCGTACACGAGATTCTGTCACGGATATCCTCCTTGATCCGGAGCAGGACATCCTGCGTGGATAGGTGTGACCTGAACCCGAACATGGTGTTCAGGGTGGCATTGAGTTGAGTACAGGATGGTCCCCTCAAATATCCCCGTAAACACCTCATCAAGGCATGGGCATTTAAAAACTGGAATGCAGCTAGTGTCCAGGTCTGTGACGCTCGGCGGTGTCTCTATATATCTGATGGCCTCTCTATCTTTTGCATCCCTTTCAAGGGAGTATATTTTCCATTTCGGGGCACTTTTCTTGTTTCTCGCACTTACTACTGCAAGCACTGTTTCACCCTCACTTTCTTCTTTGCTTTCACAGCACTCATTTGATGTTAATGTGGAGGGGAATTGGCCGGATTCTACTGTTCGTTCTTCCATAAAATGTGCTGGCGTCCAATACCTGTCATAAAAAAGGGTACTTAAGGTTCCAAAATGACCAAGTGTGTGTAAACATATGATGCCAGCATTTCTTTTTTTATTTCCAATGAGCATCATTATATCATGCCACAACTTCCCGTAAGTGCACACTGTATCTCACAGCGCGCTAAACTCTGCTAGAAAAGTCGGCGCCTGCACGCAAAGGGGCGTCGTTTCCTCAGCAGAGTATTTTATGGTGCACTCAACCTTGTGAAATTTTAAGGCGCTCCTTTCTATTGCAGCTAGAACAACTTTAAAAATACTAAAAATGCGTTCGTCACGGACGACCGAGTCTTCCGCCGGCAAACGCTGTCGTCTGCATCGGATTACACAGGAACTGAGGTGAGCTTAACTTTTCACAGGAACACGACACGCCTTGAAATTTCAGAAGGTAAAATGCATCAATAGACTACACCAATGGTCGTTCAGGCGCCGATTTTTCCGGTTGGTTTCCCATACATTGAGCCACCCAGAAACGCCGCGCGCCCCCGTAACTAAAAAAAAAAAAATTAGAACGGCATCGTGTCATGTTTATAAGTGTTTTGTTTACTTACCGACTTTGTGCGTGGAACGCGCCACGTTGCGCTGCCTGACGCACGCGCGTTTTGGAACCAATTCAGTTGACAGTTCCCTCCGAAGATGAAGCCACTGAAGCCACGGCGGTAATCGGACTTGTAGGCTGCTCCCTTTAGAAGGGGCGGAAGAAGAAGAAGACTACGGAGAATTGGGCAACGAACGGGCGGAAACTCGATTACGTACAGCTTCCGTACGCGTCCTAGCCTTCTTTAGCTTTCTGCAGTGCCCAGCCCCTACCCACTCGCAGGATCTATTCCTCCAAATCTCTAGTCGACGTTTTGTTCTCTCGATCGCGTTCGGCGTTACCGTGGACTCGTGTACTCGGCCGCAGCCGAACCAGCTGCACGGCTGTGACTGACCGGCGCGCGTACAGACAGCGTCGCCATAGCAACCACGCCGCGAGTGTGGCTGCAAGACAGAATTCACACCTTTTTTTTTCACTCACGTTGAGTTACGAGAAGTTTGGCGCGTATCATTATAATACATTATGCTGTAAGACGTTATTAAGGGATATGTGTACCTTCCTAAGACAAATGCAGGAAAAATATTATTGAGAAATAATATTGGCGTAATCTTTTTATATCCTTATTAACACTAGCGTGGTCACTGGGTTAACCGCTACGCGAAAAGGGAGGGCATATATACCGCTCGGGGCACTGCTCAGGTCGTGTTAGTAGGATGTATGTGCTATTGCTGTGTGATGTGCCACGGCCTCTCAATCCCCCTGTTGGTGCGGCCTGCCGATGTTTTTCCGAAAACAAAAGAGCGCGCGTGAAGGGAGAACTTCTCCCATCTGCCGTGGAGGCGCTGCACATCGGCGAGTGGTCTCGTGAGCTGAAAGCTATAGGAAGTATTCACTGGCGGCCATATCCGTGTGCGCGACTGCTGAGCGCGTGCTGATGGCGAGCTTTTACAGTTCTTTTGTAACGTGCATTTCGCACCCTCAAGATTGCCGATCTTTGCAGCCTATTAATGTGGGCTCGTTCAGAGCATGCGCTCTAGACATCACCCACAAATATGGCGCCCAGTGAATACTCCTTATACTCCGTTTCACCTTATGTTGTACCGCAGACAAGGCTAGAAGCGCGAGCTCATAGCGTTGGGAGCTACTCTTAACGCACGAGAGCTTGTGCCGCCGAGATGTGCCTTATAGAGCAAGGAGCTCGCGCTTGTAGCCTTTCCTGCGGTACTTCATAAGGTTAAAAAGAGTATAGAAAAAGCGCCCAACACGCTCTTTTTTCGCGACCCAGAGAAAATATCTGCCCGTCATTGGCTTCGCCGATACCGAGGCGCTGTCGCGGTTGCAAAAGGCCGCAAAAATCGCTTGTCCCCCACCATTGCACCACTTTGCGCGGAGAAAATATCGCAGTTTTACCCTGTGCTCGCATGCGTGGTTTGTGTTTTCGATCGTTTTTTTGCTCGTTTTTATAGTTTCATGGCGATAACCACTGATGGATGAGAAAGAAGAGACGTAGACAGCCGCCTTTTGTCTGTCTCTGCACAGTTTTAAAGTGTGCAGATGGGTTACGGAGCACGCGATGCCTAAAAACTGTTGCGTGCCGCGTTGTAAGTCAAATGCTGCGAGAGATCCGGAACTCTGCTATCACGAGCTTCCGTCTAGAGAGAAATTTTGGGATGCCTGGTTGAAGAACATTTCGCGAGAATGCAGCGAGAAGGGCAGCCAGTGGCAACCAAGCTCCAGGAGCGTCGTGCGCTCCCTTCATTTTAAAGGCCGACGTACACTTCGCGCTTTCCACTTTTTCCCGTCACCTCCTTTCCTATATCCCTTAACATTTTACCTTGCCCCAACCTGGCTCCCCCTCGCAGCTTAAGAGAGGGGAGCGCTATGTAGATTATCTTCCCTGCCTGAAAGCCGAGGTTGTACATATAGGCATTTAAGGCGGAGGACTACAAGGTAGGGATGAAGCGGAAGGTACTGCGACCGATAGCGGTGCCGACTCAATTCCCATTGTATACGTTGTACATGCAACCAGCAGGTTCAAAGAGATGCAGAACGCTTGTTCGTGTGCCACCTAACGCGTCCACGTCGCATGCGAGTGGTAGATGCCGACAACGCAAAATGCAGACCCCTGCAGAAAGAAGACAAGCTGTTGATGAGTGCGTGGCTATTGAACCTTGCCTGCAAAAAGAGTTTGAAGTGAAAGAATGTCAGACGTCATTCAATTTGACAGCTATAGGCTTCATGGAAGATGCCAAGAAAAACGCGCACCGCCTTCAAATGCAAGCCAAACGACTGAACGAGCGAATTAAAAAAACTGTGACAAACCTGCGACGAATTTCAAGACAGATTTAAGCAAGGAAGGCTAATGTGTAAAACCCGCTCAACTTTGCAGGTGACGTGTCCTGAATGCAAGCTGTAACTTAAGGGAAATGAATCTCGTGACGGATAAAATCAGTTCGTGTTTAGCCTTGACCAAAGAGGACTCAGCTATCCACGACCTGAAGCTGTCTGGCCGTGCAAGTTCGTCTGCACCTTTGTCGAGAGGGCTCTACAGTTGGCAGAGATTCGTCGTTCTGGACGGATTGGCAAGGTTCTCTCGAGCGCTGAGCTTCCACACCTTATGGACTGCCCGCTGATGTGGTGTACTAACTGCAGAGACCGGTACCACAGCTAAGAACTCTGCGAGCTTTTTCTCGGGAAGCTCCTCAGACCTCTTCTGGCTAACTCGGCTGGTGACCTAAACAGCTCTCTAGAGAATATATTGAGACTTTCGCGGAAGCCTTTTTCCCGAAAGGTATTCCGCTTGCGAACTATATGACTCCCTTGATCTGTTCGTGAACAATGAAGTTTATATTGCAGAAGTTATGCACGAGGAATCCATTTCTTATTGTCCCTCACAGATAAATAAAAGGCACAGCTCGAGCGTGCTCGAGCATCGGTTAAAATCGTAAATCATACGGCCTAGCTATATCCAACTATAACTCATTATAGTGGTAATAGAAACGGGGACGGGAACAAGAAAACGACAATTCGCTCATACTGCCAGCTGAATGCGGCTCTAACGCGCAGCCTGCAGCTGAGTGAGCTCCTCGCAGAAAGAATTATGTGCTTCTATTCGGCACAGATTTGTCACATCATTCATGCAATCTGGCACTCGTTTCAAATGAGACTTGCCCCTTCACGAAAAACAATCTAAATAGCCACACCTAGGGTGCCTACATGTTTCCGCCGTTCCGGAAGCGGAGCGGAAACATGTAGGCACCCTAGCCACACCGGGCCGCGCCGGGCGGACTGCGCCTCTCTCGCCGATAACGAGCGCCACGGCTGGCGCTGCGGGGTAAAGTAGAACTATCGCTCTCACCGGCGGCGCGAGACATACGGCAGGCCGCTCCCAAGGGGAGTCCCTTATCAAGCGGCCGTGGTTGTGCAATTGTTCTGTAATGCGTGTATCCGAGTGTGTACGTGCATGTGCAATCCTGTGTGTATGTCCGTGTCGTGAGTAATCATGTGGCCGTGCGACGCGCCGTAGAAGTCGTTGCTGTTTTTTTCTTCAAATATTCATCACTTTTATTTTTCGTCGCTAGATGGCGGTTGTCGCCGCCCAATTTGAAAAGTGTGGTGGCTTATGATCTATAACTATTAGAGGACTGGATGCCATTAGTCCATCCGTCACGTTGATCGCTCCAACTTAATCCCGCTCGTGGCTGTGTCGCCGTGTTATGCTGCCTGATTGTAACAAAAGGAGGTTAGGCGGCTTCCGCAGTGCGTGTTCTAGGTGCTGAATGCCGCTGTTTACGCACAAACGTCCATGAGTGGATAACACACGTAACAGAGGTGAGCACGGGCATTAGTTGATCGAGAGCCACACGAAGCGCGAGTGCGATACCTCCTAGCCGCTGTCGACAGAGTGTGTCGGAGCGATTCGTTGCCGCTTACGGAAAGTGGGTGTTGTGTTCAATAAAGCCAGCATGTCAGTGTTTGTAAAGCGATTCCTTCTTATTTAAACGCTTCTGATCCGATGAAAATGCGACCGGCATTGAGCAGGCCGAGCTAGACTTCGGCGACAATCTCGGCTGTTCAGCCTCCAGCGGTTTCGGCCTTACTCATATTACTTACGGTGTTGGCGCTTTGACATGGAGATGTTTGGAAAGTTTTTTACGCCTACAGATGACACCAAATGAGCGTACGAGCCGTTTGCTCTCGCTCCGTCGAGAAGCCGCATACGGCTCGCCAAGCCTTTTAATCGTATCGCCTGTCGCATACTGGCCGCCATATTGTTTTTAGGGTGTTAGCAGTTACACGATTTTCTTCACCTCCGGCGGCTAACACCCTTACACGAATAAAGGCGTTAGCCAGAGGACGAGCCATTTACACGAATGAGGGTGTTAAAATTTTAAGTGCGTAAGCGGCGGCACGAGCGGCACCATCGCTTGCAGTTGAAGGGTTGAAGCCAAAGCGAAACCAACTGCAATGTCGCGTGTTCAGATCGTGGGCACGCTTTTTATATTCATTTCAATTGGTTAGAACGAGTAATTAGACCGATAACTTTATTTGGGGTGTGTAAGAAACAGTCATCAAGACCCCTAAAATAAACACAAACATGGGCGACATGAGGGAAGCCGCATTGCCATCGACCCCGTCCCGCGACATGGCGTAATTGCTTTTGGTGCGTATTTGTCCCCGAGACCTGTTTCTTTCCGCGGCATTGGTCTCCACGGTCTTTTCTAGGTGTGTCCCCAAGCATTCCGGTGCTTTGATAGCCGGCAATGCTGCGGTCGCCGCCGGGGGTGAGGCGTGTTTTCGAGGTCGGCTACACGGTTATGCGTGTATGACAAACCAAAACACGTTTTTTACAACCTCGCATGATTTGTGAACAAATTATCCGTCACTCAACGTGTAAATTTATGGTAATTTGTGTAAATAGCGTGTTTTTCACCACAAATATTCACCTAATACACGGGACTTCCCAACAGTGTACATTGCCTTCATCTTCGTAACAATACGCGCTTGTTGTTTAAATAAAAATAAATGTTATACTTTTTCTATTTTGAACAGCCTACACGGCTAAAAAAACAATGTTGTTTTAGCCGTGTTTCTTTTCGGTCAAGCCTACTGAAAAACCTTAATCCTATTGTTTTGGCAAAACCGCCATTGGGACGCAGGGAATGCAGAAAATACGGCTGCACATGGTAACGGCATTTTTGAGCTTGGCTGCTTGCATCCTCTACCTGGACTTGCAAGTTGACAGCGCGGTTGCAATCAAGGTCACTCTTTCTATCTCCACGGCCCTGCTCTATACCTGTTTTCACCTCAAAGAACCGAAGTAAAACAAGTCCGGCTCCTCGCGGAACATTACTAATTTTCCCCTTTATGCGGATAATGAAGACATATGTAGGTGAATTTTAGATTAGATATATGTTATCTTATCAAGACGTGCACGTTCCAAACGCCAAAAGCATTGTTTTTCCTTCCGACAACCGAATCTCGTAAGAACTATTTCGCGCCGCGTAGGAACAATGCGCGAAACTTACTTTTTTCTTGAGGTGAAAACAGGTATAGACGCGTGGTTATGGCCGGGCGGTAGCGTGACCACGTGGCGAAAGACAGATGTACGACTAGTTCAACGAGCACATAGCTTCCACCGCACTGTCAGCTTAGGAGTGAACGAAGAACATGAACATAGACGAAACGATAATCCCGGCAAGGAAAACGCTCAAGGCCGCTTGAAGGTCGTGGGAACTAAGGTACACGGTTAGCTGGGCGGTGGGAGGGGGGGGGGTTGTTACAGAAATAATAAACAAATGCACGGACAAGGACGCCGGCGTCGGACGCAGATGATAATGAAGTGAGGGTGAGAAGATGAGAAGTGAAAGGGAAGAGGAGACAGGGTCGAGGGCGGCTGGGGAAACCGAGGAAGTGGTTAGCCCGGTAAGATTAGGGGTCGAAGGGAGACGTCCCAAAACGCCAATGCGACGCTGTGTTGTCAGTGAATTAGGCCCGTGAGGCTCGCGTCAATGCCGCCAGTTGGGGTTCTATGGCGAATTCCACGGGTCGTTTTGGAATTATGCCGCCTAGCAAACGTTGTACTTTCATTCTTTTTCCGACTTTTAGTACACGGTTTCCTAGGCAGCATAGAGTTCGAAGCAGTAGCGTAATGCTGTGTCTTAGTCGTGCTGATCAATGTCGCGTCAGAAACAGATTGGAGACCGTTTACGACACACCGTTGCGATTTTTGGGTCTGTACTACGCTGATTGCGCGTTGCATAAGAAACATGCCGCGTGCTGCAGTTGCTCAACATTTAAATTATGCTACCTAGCAAACGCTAAACCTTCAGCCTTTTCCCGACTTTTAGTACACGGTTTCCTAGGCAAAATAAAGTTGGAAACTGAAGCGTAACGCTGTGTCTTTGTTGCGTCGATCAATGTCCCATCAGAAACAAATTGGTGACCGTTTACGACACAACGTTTCAATTTTTGGGTCTGTACTACGTTGATTCCGCGTTGTATAATAAACATGCCGCGCGCTGTGGTTGCTCAACAGTTAAATTATGCCGCCTAGCAGAAGTTGCAACTTCAGCATTTTTTAACTTTTAGTTCATGGTTTCTAGGGTGCACGGAGTTCGAAGCACTTGCGTGTCGAACAATGTTGCGTCGGAAACAGATTTCAGACAGTTTACTACACAACGTCGCAATTTTTGCATCTGTGAAACAATGATACTGTATTGCATAAGAAAGATGCCGCGCGCTGCAGTTCGCGAACACTTATTTAATGCCGCCTAGGAAACGCTGCTCATTGAGCCTTTTCTGGAGTTTTAGTACACAGTTTCTCAGGCATCATACACTCTAAGAAAAAAGGGAGAATCCGGGTACTCCCCTCAGGAGAGTTAGACCGTGTCCCATATGTGACTCCCCTGGGGTGTTTATGGTATTCCCTCAATTAAGGATTTCAAGTACTCCACAAATATACGGGATCACTTAGCACCCCTCTCAAAGTCCACGGGCCTCAACCGACACCCCTTACTTCGGGTGCTGTTTGGCGCCCTTTGTTACATTGAGGTACTTATGTTACACCCCTAATTAGAGGAATTATTTGGAACCAGTTTCAACTTTCAAGGAATCAACGTCTCCCTTCTGAATAGGGTGCTTTTTGACGCCTTTTGTTACGCCCAGGTACTCATATGACACCCGTAAATTTAGGCATTATTTAGTACCGCTTATAACTCTCAGGGAATCACCTGATCCCCCCTAAATTGAGTACTTTTTGGTGCACTTTTTTATACTTAGGACTCGCGTGGTCCCCACTTTTTCGAGTGCCATCGACACTCTGCACAACCCCCGAAGGTTTCCGCGACTCCCCACTTTTAGGGTCACTTTTCGACACCATGGGCCTCGCGGAGCTCCAAATAGTGAGGGCCCTCTTTCCGAACCCAAGACTCAGCTAACTGGTTTGTTCAGATGTGCTGGAGGGTCGATTCCTGAGGTCAGCTGTCATACGAGAGAGTTCTGAATTTATTGCGTGTCATGTTCGAGGAGGTTTCTGAGATAAGGCAATAATACTCACTGGCAATGCGTCGGCATAAAAGTTTAACTGAGAACTCTTAGAGAAAAACAATCCAGACATTTAAAACAGTCCTGCCAGTCATGTCAGCCAACAGTACTGTCAGCCAACCACAACGCTTGTGTCATATTCCTTCAAGTCGTTTTCGTGCATGGAACCTTCAAACATGTATACATGCCTGGAGGCTCATAGCATCTGGACATGTGTCTAGAAACCATGTAGGGTGTGTAAAGTTCAGAGACTCTATGCCAAGTGTTTATGCATGAAATCAAGTTGCTGTCATGACAGCCAGAGGCCGCTCGGCCTCTTAGTGGGTGTAATAGCAAGGACAGAAGGAGATAATGCATAATGAACCAGCTGCACATGAGACTGCACGTTGTCATAGGGTTTCGTTAAGGTGAACACTAACAACCTTTCTTCTTTTTTAAGTCTTTAATAAGGGATGTCCAGTTTCCAAAACTACATAACAATAAGGTTGAAAACTTCGGAGTAACTGAAGTTTGTTCACAGAACATGAACAAGATGTGAACGTGGAAGAGGCCTGAAGTTAATAGAGATTAGCATCTCTCTTGAAGCGGTCAACTGACGAGTGGATCATGCTGTTTTTTTTTCATTGCAGGAGGTACCGGCACCGCCTACAGGCAATTTACGTGGTGGGTTTACCACATACTGGGACGTGGAAACAGAAAGGTGTTGCCGAGCTGTGTGGTAATCAGGATTTGACAGGAGTTCCTATCCTTCAACGGGAGATACGTAGGCTTCCGACAATAAACAATATTGGATACATGAAGAACTCATGCATATGCTTTATCCGGTACACAGCCTAGAGGCAATTTACGTGGTGGGTCTACCACATACTGGGACGCGGTAACAGGGACGTGTTGCTGAGCTGTGTGGTAACGAGGATTCGACGGGAGATACGTAGGCTTCTGCCAATAAATAATATTGCACACCTGAAGAACTCATTCATATGCTTTATCCGGCACACAGCCAAGAGGAAATTTACGTGGTGCGTCTACCACATACCGGGACGCGGAAACAGGGACGTGTTGCTGAGCTGTGTGGTAACGAAGATTCGACGGGAGATACGTAGGCTTCTGCCAATAAATAATATTGGACACCTGAAGAACTCATTCATATGCTTTATCCGGTACACTGCCTCGAGGCACTTTACGTGGTGGGTCTACCACATACTGGGACGCGGTAACAGGGACGTGTTGCTGAGCTGTGTGGTAACGAGGATTCGACGGGAGATACGTAGGCTTCTGCCAATAAATAATATTGGACACCTGAAGAACTCATCCATTTGCTTTATCCGGTACACAGCCTAGAGGCAATTTACGTGGTGGGTCTACCACATACTGGGACGCGGTAACAGGGACGTGTTGCTGAGCTGTGTCGTAACGAGGACTCGACGGGAGATACGTAGGCTTCTGCCAATAAATAATATTGGACACCTGAAGAACTCATTCATATGCTTTATCCGGTACACAGCCTAGAGGCAATTTACATGGTGATCTACCACATACTGGGACGTGGTAACAGGGAGGTGTTGCCGAGCTGCGTGGTAACGAGGATTCGACAGGAGCTCCCATCCTCCGACGGGAGATATGTAGGCTTCCGCCAATAAAAAATACTGGACGTTCGAAGAACTCATTCATATGCTTTATCACTTCCAACCCCTTTGAAGCCACTTCCATCACTAGGAGGTAGGGCATGACACCAAGTCCAATGTTCAACAAATGGGCACGAAAATAAACTGCAGTGTATAGTGTTTTAAAGGCTTACACATGTGAACCTATAAGGAGATTTCTCAGACATACACGTCTGCCAAGTTTTGCAACTTCCATGCTTTCTATCGTGGCAGGATGGTGGTTGGTCTCAAAACCAAAAGCTTTCTGAAAGGATGCAGCTTGCCTTACACTCAAAGGGATGCTGAACTAAAGTTTGGAGTTCATAAAATTAGGGTGCCTTCCTGTGCGTGAGCGCGTATCGTATTGAGCTCGTAGCTTCGCCTGTGCTGCTGCACCAATTCGTTCCCCGCTATTTGTATTCTCATAAGCGCGCACTGCCGGCATCGAGTACTACAAGGGGTGCATGAATGCACCCTACATAAATTAAGGCAGGAGCGGTAGCTGACACGCCGTGTACAAATAGAGAGTCCATCAGAGATAACGCGTGGACAGCTTACATTTTTGCGTGCTTCGTTTCTGTTGATAAAACGAAGCTTTCATTCCTTTTCCTTCAAGTAAAAATACAACCACAATCAGCATTCCGGGTATATACAGTAATCGATGACATGGACTGCTGCGGTTGTTCCTTTCCTTGCTTTTCTCTCTCATTCTTCCGTTCAGCTGGTACCTTCAAGAATGATAACATGAACATTCATTCAAGCTAAGGGTGTGTCTAATGCAAATGTGGTGGAAAAATGAACCACATCTCAGCATAGGTCAATACCTGAACACGTCAGCCATAAGGTACCATTGTAAGGCAAGAAAAAATGCGACCTTGTCTAACACTGTCTGTCTCTTAGATTCCTAATCTAAGACGTCTCTAAAATTGGGAGAGAGAGAAAGAGAGAGAGAGAGAGAGAGAGAGAGAGATCCTGCCTTATTCATATTACTTGCGCTGAACTTTGCTGCAATAAGTGTAGGTGTGACGGAGAGAAAAATCCCCCCCCAAACACTGGCTAAATTATGCACCTCGTCTATTTTGCATGCATTTTGCATGGTGTTCGAAAGTTACTTTGTTGACGAAATTATGAATATTGGTATGCTGTTTCATTCGCATGATGGGACAAATTTGACCAATGAGGGTTTGCTTTTTCTGAAGAAAGAACTGTTTGAATAAGGCAACAAATGTCGGGTACAACGCGAAAATGTTGCTTTCTTTAAGGCTGATGTCCATATTATTTAAGTCTTGTGGTTGCTTCATAGCTATTTCCTCGTCGTCCCATTGTTCCCAATGGCCTGTATCCACAAAGTAAGACGAGTATGTCTGGTGTGTAAATGATATGATGAAAGCCCTTGGATTGGAGTAGTGACAGCATCACTCCGTTTGCTCTGCCGCCTGCATTTGAGACGTCCAAAACGACTTGCTACAAAGGCATAATCTGTACAACCAGTACAGGTGCGAGTGATTATTTTTTATTTATTATCCTGCTGAGGCACTTTTTTACCACACTTGCTGTCTTGTTTTGTACCGGGGCTCGGAACAAAATGAGGTATTTGCTACTTATCATTACTCATTTTTACATTGTGGTTCTACTTACTCGAATAAACAGGCAGGGCTTTCTAGACCGATGCTGTCTGGAAATCGACCCGCAAATTTGTGCATTAATTTGTCCCACCTCCCCTGTCGCCCGTCCTTCCAGTTTCGTTCATACCTAACTGTACAGAATTAGGTTGGCAAAAGAGGATCTGTGCTTTCGTAACAAACTGGTTAAAACTAGTTCTGACGCTTGCCAGTAGGAGGCCAGATGTGCATTACAAGATCACGCTTCACCCAGACGCGAGACCATTCACAATTCTTACTCAGAGTGCAACAAGAATTTCAATGTATGCTAGACGTGGACGTCATCGAAAGAGTCGACCAGGTCACAACATGGTGTACACCCATGGTAGCTGACAAAAATAAAGACGATTCCCTCAGAGTCTGCATAGATTACACGCAGCTAAACCGGCAGCTAACGAGGGAGTGCATATTCACGTCGAAAGCGGAATAGAACTTGCCAAGACTCGCAAAAGCTACAGTTTTCATCAAACTAGATGCCAGTGCTCGCTACCGGCAAGCATCGCAAGCTCCAGAGTCGAGAGAACTGACAACTTTCATCACACAAGTGGGACACTTTCAGTTCAAGTGACTCCCACTTGGCATTGTGACAGCGTCAGAATTCTTCCAGCGGGAGATTTCGCAGATCCTAGAGAGACTCTAGAGAACAAAGGAGAGCACGACCTAAAATCTCAAGTTTCTACTCCCACCGCCTCCACGACGTCGGAGTGGAATTGCACCACGCAAAGTGCGAGTTCAAAAAAAAGAGTCGGATTTTATGGCCACATCGTGGATATCAGTAGAATTGTAATGGACTTCCAGCGCAACGAAGAACTAGAGAGAGCGGTGAAGATTGGACAGAACCTGCTTAAAACTCACTGAACTGCTCTGGTGCCTGAAGGGTTCTCCCTACAGTGCTTCTTACTAGGAGGAGCCTACGCTCTACGCTTCGTACTGCGCCGACTACCCTAATGCCTCGCGTGCACCACTCCAAGAGCGGCAGCAACACAAGAGACGAGAGATGAGAAAGGCATCTAGCATACATTGCGAGACCGGCAGCTACTCCCACACTCAGGGACGTGGAGTTGTGCCAGTGTGACCTCGCAAGGACTTGTGCAAAGCCAAGCCCTCACTTCCATCTCGCTACCTCTTAAACCTTGACTGGTATTGTTGCACCAGTGCCTGTTTGTCGGCACACTCATATGCACTGGACAGGAATGGAGGTGCATCCTGGCTGTGTAGTTCAATGGCGGCGGCATAGGAGGGCATGGTTTTGCATAGGTCCAGCACAGCTGCCATCAGCTCCCCACATACTCTGTAACGAGACATTTGAAACCGTTCTAGAATCTGCATCAGTTATGTATAAATATGAGCACTGGCATATACCGTATGTGCAGCCAGTTTTGCGTGGAGAAACCACAGCCCCCTTCTTCGCTTTAGGGAACCTGATGAACCAGATGAGCTACCTATCCTTGGTCACTGCCTGGGGCCTTCTGCTTTCTCGTTATAATGCAAGGCTGCAAGGTAGATCCTGAAAGTAAATGCATGATTCAGAAACACCCAAAACAAATATGACGACTTTCTTACACACCTTGCCTTCATGCTACGGAAGATGTAGTGCATCAGCTTCGGTGCAAACTGCAGCAGGGTGTTATGGAAGCACTCCGTTGCAAATGTCTGTGCTGATGAGGATAGCCGAGGGATGTCCCGTAGGAGGTGTGGGAAAAGGACCAACTCCCGCAGCTTCTGATGAGCAGGAGATCCTAAAACAAGTGTGTGAGACATGATAAATTATGGCATTGTGTATTTTAAGCATCACAGATATGCGACTCTTTCTTTACCTTCCTCTAGCCACTTCTTATGCAGCTCTTGATGCTGGCACTCTGGGAACAGAGGATCACGGTGGGAGTGCACATCTGTCACGTGCGCCACCAGAGATTTCCACTTGGGAAGGATGAGGTCCAGGTCCTCAGGACTCGTCCTCGCAGACCAGTACATGTGGTTGACCACCGCCTTGGTCCAGGTGCTCAGCTCCTCCCAGCCGCAACCAGCTTTTTCTTGATGGCTGAAATGAAATGTTGCAAACCAGGTAAAGATGAGGCAACTATGGCCGTAGGAAAGCCAGTAGCCTCTCTAAAAAAGTGGGTGCCTCCTGGAATCTGTCCAAACACATTTTACACACTGCAAAATCTCTTAAACCAGCAGCAGCAACAACTACAATTACAATTAGCTTCCTTTATATGGGAGCAAACAAAGGATCAATTAAATTATTAATGCTCCGGTTCACTTCAAATCACCATAGATATGGACATTTATTTCGTACTGCATTTGCTTTCCCAGCTGCTAGGTTCACAAACCAGCATTCTATGCAACCCTGGTGGCCCAAAAAGAGAGCAGCGCGAGCTCTCAGCTCTGCTGTATTCGGTCTCTAGCTTCGCTCTGTTCTGCTATGCTTCCATGCACAGTCCATAATCCTGCAGCGTGGTCAGACCAGCACGATGCAGGAGCAGAAGGTGACACAGTAGATCATCTCTTACGTTTGTTCTCACAGTTCTTGTATCTTCTGCCACTCTGTCCGCTTACCTCCATCTTTCCCTTTGGCGTGCGCACTCTTCATTTTGTGCTCGCCTCCCATTTGTTCCTCTAGTTTTATTTTGGAACGAGTTTGGAGGTAGCAATTGTGCATGATGCACAGTCAAGCGTACACGCTTAACTTTGCCGCTTAGCACTGGTGCGCTCGAAGCAGTGCTTTTGGCAGAGACTGTTTGAGTTGCTCTTTGCTCAATGAGCTTGTAAATTTTGCGCGCCGTTTTCGATGACCATTTTTTTATTACGTCTCTGTACTATTTATCTAGCTTAAGGTAAGCTCCTTTTAAGGAAACAGTTTATTTATGTTGGTACAGTCGTGTGTCGTTAATATAGACGCCTCCGTTCCCCAGACAAATTATCCATAATGTGAGTCATCCATACCGAAGCAATGTCAAAAACCAACATTAAGTAACAAGCGTAGCTCTGTCCACTCGCGCTTACTCATCATCTTGTCCACCCTCAAACTGACCCCAGCAGCATCCAATCTCGCATTTTATGCACAGCGAGTAGGGATGACTAAGGGTATGTTATCCCGGAACGGGAAGACATACCTTTCGGCTTGAAAGCCCGAAAAAATCCCACCACCTTTAGGAGCGTAAGTTTTATATCAAGATGGGCAACGGACAATAGTGAATTCCGGGTACACACTGGGACCTCTGCGGTCCCAGTGTGTACCCGTCTCAGTAATAATAAGACAAAAGTACCTGTATTACCCATTTCTTCCCCAAAATAGCTGTTTATAGTCCGGACTGCGTGCTTCTATATTAACGAGGAAGAATTGCATGACCAGAGCCCGGTAGCCGACGAAAATTTTGTCCATATTGCGGGGTGTCTATAATAACACGGTTCATATTAAAGAGAAATGACTGTACTATAAACACGACACTTCTCGACGGCCGTGAAGTTTGTCAGAAACAAATTATTGAGCGACTGTTGGTTTTTGTTACATATATCGGGCCCCAAAAAGTATTATACTCGTAGGTTATTACATTTTCCCTGATCATACATTCTTTTACCGCTGTTGCATGAAAAACATATTGATGGAGTCCCACCGCACTCACTTGCAAATAGGAGCATAGATTATAACAGCCCGCACACCACTGGTGATAGTGTAACTTATTGACACTAAGGGGACAAGGCACTTAGCCAGAGGGGGGGGGGGGGGGGGGGCTCCCTCCCAAATCTTCCAGTTTGCTGGGGCCTCCTCTGCCCCCTCCCCCCTCCCCCTCATACAGCATTTTGCTATGGACGCCCCCCCCCCCCCCCCCCCGAAACAAAATCCTGACTACGTGCCTGCAGAGGACCATTAGAAATTTTACCCTTTGCCACGTGCCAGCAGTTGATCAGGTGGCGAATGTCCGGGTGCTCCAGTGCCTGCCAGGCGTGGAGCTGGGGGTGCCTGTACGTCACAAGGATACCCACTACCAGGCGGTGGGCCTCAAAGATGTTGAGGGACCTTTTGAGGCCTTCCAGCTCCATGTGGTAACTACCATCGGTTTCATTGGACTGAAACAAAATGGAGAGAACATATGTTACGGCATAAATGAAATAAACATGCTAATAATTAGGGCCAGGCAATTGATCGATTAACTTTCCGATTAATTAAACTTTTTAACCGGTTAATCGGTTGAATGTGGGTTAACCTAAAGAAAAGTAAGAATAAAGTAATCGCTATTCCACCCTGCTACTCCCGCACTCCTCAGAACGAAAACACCTGCCCCCACTCTTTGACGGGTACGCGCAGCGACAATAACATTAAGGAGGGGGGGGGGGGGGGGACGGAAACAGGCTTTACAAAAGTCAGTTGACTTTTGTCATGCTGGCGACGTTGCCGTACCTACAGTCCCGCCATCTCTCGCAGGCGGCCTAAAAGAGCCCGCTGCGCGTCGAGCCGCACAGCGGCAAGGATGCAAGAGACAATTTTGTGCGGCTTAGCTGAACAAATGACACGACCTTGGCCGGCAATTTTTGACATTACCCCGTCTCCTTTTGTGTTTTCCGTGAAAACTCCCCGAGCGCGAGGGTAAACGACCCGTCAACATAATTGGCGGAGTTCCGCACAGGGATGAATGTCAACAAACGTTTTGCCTCTGCGTAAATCTGTCAGTTTCTTTGAACTATTTCGAACTGCGCAGCTATCTTGACCCCCAGTGTGCCCTTCGTCATTTATTTCATGGTAGAAGCGATCGTCAACACATGAAATATATATTTTTGATCTTGTTTGCTGTGTTTTGCCTGGAAACGAGTGCAACCGATTAATCGATTTATTAATCGACCAAGGGGGAGCGATTAAATGGGTTCAAATTGTTAATCGACGCCCAACCCTACTAATAATGCTTGTAGACTGGGTTATCTAGTACTTCCGCTGCTGTGTCAAAGTCACTGCACAGGCAGAGGTGGGCATATTTCAGAATTCTTCAATTTGTCATGTTCATTTTTAGTTTTAATAAAAATAATGACACATTATAGCGGTACAGTTGACAAGCTTCAGGATCATGTTTACGAGACTGCACGGAATACATTCATTTAATTTCAACATACAGGGTCTTCGAGCTTAGTTGCGCCAAAAGACTAAAAAAAAGACTGGTGCATGCTATGCATGTCAAACTAATGCAGTATTGTTCAATTTTGTTAAGGAAGTTATGATATCTTTGCTATGTACCGAACTGGCTAATTAGCAAAGAGTAACTATTTAACGTTTTGCATATTATTTGTGTGCAAACCCTTCATACAAAAGTTCTAGAGCGGAATGATAAACATTCAGTTGTGTCGTTTTCACCAAGATGGGCCTCATCTGTATTACATCTGTGTTTAATGAAAGCGATCGCAATTTAAAAAAAAAAACTCATGCGACTACCCACTCAAGCACTGCGATGGTAGTGCCTTCAAACAGGCCTTGAACCAATTACCGAGTTCTGATCTATGCGCACCAAGCAAATGAGTAGGCAGTCAGTGAGTGTAATGGATGGGCCCCCAGCCAGGCAATCATCCTCATTCCTTTCCATCATTCTTGTTTACTGATGAAAAAGATGCTGATACTGCTTTCAATGCTACCTCTTGGGTACTTATTGCTGTCTCAGATGGAGGCACATCTTTGGTAAAGGATTTATTATTCTGTGAAAATGATATTCCTCGACCGTCATCTTGAACCCATTGCAATCATCAACTGCTTATCATTTGGTGCACGGAGTGAAGTATTCATTAGTTCAATCAGTTTGTTTGAGACATCACGGTGCGTGAGCATACAGTCGCGTGGGATTTTTTTTTTAAATCTTGCACACCTTCACTGCAGTCGATAACATTAGATACAGAAAGGCTATCTTGATGGAAACGACACGATTGGATGTTGTCAACATGCTCTTCAACTTTTATATTGAGCGGTTTGTGCACAAATTAATATATAAAAGCCAGGTAATTAATATTTGTTAATTTGCCAGTTTGGCACATCGCAAATGAATGTTAGAACTTCCTCAATAGGACTGCGAACAATACTGTGTTGGCTCACACGCCAGCGTGCGCCAGTTTTTGTGGTACTCTGTATTCATTTACTAGCCTGTGATTTTGACAGTGTGGAAGGTATAGCACTCATAGAGTTCCTGTACACATCGCGACACTGTTAGCGCGAACACGACATCGGCGCATTTTCGCATTTTACTTCTAAACAGTATTAGCGAGCACGAAATTTTATCGCTTACATTATAGAACTAAATGAGCTCTCTCCGTAGCAATAATAACTTGGATGGCATCCCCTGGTTTCAAAAAGAAAAACGGGAAAAACCGGCGATCGCTTGTTCGCGCTAACAGTGTCGCGCTCTGTACATACCTGGGCAGTTTCCACTTGGAGGACCTTGTTGCTGTCAACATGAAACATGGTGTAGGTGCCGTACTTGGCACTGTGGCCAGGCGAATCTGCCCTCCCATCACCTGCGATTGTGAGCTTCTTTCCTGCAGCAGCTGTGAAAAGCCCCAGCTGATGCTTGTTCCACACCTGGTTTTGAAAAACAGAGCATTCCTATAATGTAAACGGGGCTTCACTCTAATGCAACTGGGCTTGGATGGAGCATAAACAGATTTAGGTCCCCTCTTCTGCTATCTACTCTTACGCCTGAATAACTTAGTTTTAATAGTGCAAGGGTCCGGTCTGTCGAGAGCCCAATATGCACGCAGAGGAAGAGGTCGATCCTCGATTTTTCGATTACACCTACGGAAGGAAACCCGACTTTCTACGGGACTTATTTCCTGGACCCCCTTGTTTCGGGCCGATAAGTTGGAAGAGCACGAGAAGAACAGTGGCAAGGAGCCTTCTGCATGTTGGGCTTTAGCTTCAAAGTACCTTTTCAATTGCAGGAAGAAGAGACGCCTTCTGGATCGTAAAGAAGATCCTGTAAGTGAGGCAGGATATCGCCATACCTGTCAGCGTCCTCAAGGTCTTTTTGATGCAGCAGCCAGTAAACAAAGCTGAAGCAGCCATGAGGATGCTGCCAACTGGCTTTCGCCTGATGATCGGCTGGCTACACCAGTTATCCACGTGGCCATTCTTGCAAACGGTGGAAACCTGGAGACAGCAGCCTTGAACATTCTTGTTCATGTGAATGATAGAGGCAGCACAGGTTTGGCATGTGTCGAGCCGCACATCAAGGCAGTATTCAAAGACAATGAATTTTCTCTCTTCCACCAGGGATGGCGTTTGCTTCTCAGGCCCGCGATTCAAAAATAACGATCATCTAAACAAGTGACCTATTACTTACGGAGGATCCCATAAATCCTCGCTTAACAGATCCTTCACACAAACCACTCAAAGCTGTCTTCCGATGAAGAATAGTTAGGGTCGGCGTCTTGTCTTCGCTGCTTGCCCGAGAAATCGAGGTCCCGTGGATCCGAGGAATGCAATAGGGAGGAAGCCCACAACAGTGTCCCAGAAACCTCTGTCTGAACAGTCCGGGTCCTTGACGGTGGCTCGATGCATACTTGGATTGCTACCGAACAGTGTGTGGCTTTAGAAACATGCCATTTTTCAATACAATGTACGAACATTCACACGCAAAGGCAGAAGGTGGCTTCTTCCCCCCCCCTTCCTGCAAATGCCCCAAAAGAATACACCTGTACCCCAACCCACTTTCTCTAAATATGAGAGTTTTAGTTTAGTCCTACCTCCACAGCATTGAGCTAAGCGTCCCATCAAAGAACTGTGTCTGTAGCCTCGTCCAGTATATAAAAAAACCTGGCTCAGAGTTCCTTGCACAAGCTACTATTTTAGGACACCAGTTCATTATCTATATTTGCAGTTCCTAGACGTTTGGACATCACGTGCCGCCTGACCCACTCGGAGGTTACTCGGAGACTACAACTGAGCACGTTATGAACTATGGCTATCTCTGCATGAACATGACCATAGTGCATCGGATCAAGAGGGGAAAACTGTGCTTGGAAGGAGAATGAAGGGGTGGGCAGATAAGGTTGGGTGATGCTAGCTCTGATCTGCTATGGTTGCATCCACGTAACCCCAGCATAGGATTATAAAGCTAACACAGAGTAAGGCACACTATGGGGGACAAAAGAAAATAATATATTAACAGCTGCCCAGATTACGTATTACGCATTTCATATGGATCGAAACTCTGTTATGAGTCTTTTCTTGGCATTGATGCAATAAAGCAATACAGAAGCCTACAGACCTTGTAAAACAATGATTGACCTTTCTGAATAAGTTTGTCTCATAGTTATCTGCCACTGAGTGGCTCCAATCTACGACAGTGGTGGTCGAACCAAAAAGACACTTCACTGAGGTGCAGGGATAGTTGAGGAAATATAAAAAGCCCGGTAAACCAGTGATGATTTTCTGGGGAATACCAGGAACCTTATGAACCCAGTTTGAGAAGAGTTGCACTAACAAATGTTCAGAAGTGAAATTATAATTATATTAAAGTATAATTATATACCACCAATATTATAACGTGAAATCTGGGCCATGCCAACATATTCATTTCAGTGAAAGACCACACCTGCATTTCTCCGCAAGCCTGTTTTCTGTGTCGTTGCACACTTTTTCTTGCACCGCCTGGATGCCGAGTGCAGAGTAGGTGTACCTGCACATGTGACCCTTTGGGTTGCTAAAGAGAGTCCGGGAAAAGCATAGAAGGAAACGATGAAGTCACATGAATTATCTTTAAAATATTTAAGTGATGTACTGTACAGATGTCAAAAGTGGCAACCAGTTAGTCAATCTAGAGATTCATTTTGATAATTCCATCCAAGGCGGGCTACAGTAGCCTGCCTTGGACGGCCTGGTTCTCTACTGCCTTGCAGTAGTGCACCAGTTTGGTGCGTGTGCGTACCTGTGGGCATGCTGGGGCTGCCTGTTTGTGCCAAGGTGGTTGGAGACGCAGCAAAAGCGAAGAACCAGCTGGTCGATGCACCCTGGGTCGCTAAGGACATAGATAGACGAGAAAATAAAGGGAACAAATGAGTCATATGGAAGCACCAGGAGCAATGGACGCGATGATATGCTCTTGGTGGTTCCATACAAGGCAGGCTACACCGCTTAGTGGAGAACCAGTTCGGTGCGTGTGCGTACCTGTGGGGGTCCTGGGGCTGCCCTGGGTTGTCGAGGATGCCGCGGAATCAACTACACCACTCAGGGACGCGCTTGTGATTGCTATGAATAGATGGGAAATAAAAGGAAACGAATGAGTCACATGGAAGCACCAGGAGCAACCGACGCGATGAGATGCTCTTGGTGGTTCTCTACAAGGCAGGCTACACCGCTTTGTGGAGAACCAGTTTGGTGCGTGTGCGTACCTGTGGGGGTCTTGGGGCTGCCCTGGGTCGTCGTGGATGCCCCATAATCAACCACACTGCTCGGGGACGCGCTTCGGGTCGCTGAAGACGGCCGAAAGAGGACAGAGAATAAGGCTAACTAAATAAGTTATGCTCCAATTAATGAATCATGTGCCTACCATATTGGAGCAGCTGTTACAACCCACCTATGCAGACGCGAAAGAAATGAAAGTTATGATGAACATACCTGAGCAAACAGATGGTTCTGCCTTTTTGCGTTCTGTGTCCCAACATGTGTCAGCGACTCCAACCGGGAGGGTGGTGGCATCAAATAGAGGTGCCTGATGCCAGGAAGGAGTAACACAATGTTAGGTGATCTGACAAACGAGAACTGCAAAGTCCCGCTGAACTTTATGCTACAGCCCCCTTTACGGCAGGAGCCGTATATGGCCCTTCATTCTGAGCGGTCGGCAGAGTGTTATCATGTGACCGTCTGTCCGTAGCCTTTGACCTTTGACCTCTTTCAACCTGACCCCCCCCCCCCCACCCCACTGGCGTCTCTTTCATATGAACTCATCCCTGTCTCATCTCCCTTTTGTGCCCCTTTCTCCTCTTCCCTTCCTCTCTTCCTGGAATGATTGCATGTTCGTGGCTTTTGAACTTTGGTATCAACCTTGGACCTTTGGCTTCTCCTCATTGTCATCTTCCCCATTACCTTCTACTCCTTCCTCTTTCGTCTCTCCCCTTAATCTTCTCTTCCCTCTCTCCTGCATCTTCTCTTCTTCCCCGCCCGTCTCCCCTCCATCTTAATCTTCCTTCACGCTTCCCCAGCCACCTCATCCTCAGTCCCGTCTTCCTTCCATCCCCCCTTCCCCCTCCTCCTTTCTTCCTTGCGTAATCGTGTGTTCATGGCCTTCGACCTTCATACTGGACGTTCTCCCTCCATCCTCCTCCCCACGCTTCCCTTCCCTTTCATCCGTCCCCCTTTCCACCTCCACTGTCCATGAGATGACGGCTACCACCGGTCAGCTCACTTGCACTATGTTGCAATGAGCGTCCCTTTTTTCGTGTTACACCTCAGTACGGTATATGCACGCATTCGTACGCAGTCCATAGGCTCATATGTATTCGAGTTATGACATGTTTCATCTGCCGCTTGCCATTGTTTTGTACAAGATGGTTCGTGTTTGAATCGCAAACACGCAGATCTTTTATCCAAAACATGCTCACTTACCACTTTGCGTGGCTTTTCGAGCGGTTCGCTCAGCGGGTTGGCTTTCCGCTTTTTTGAGAAGATGCTCGGAACAACCCCTGGTTTCAGTCTTATGCTCTTTGTGGGCAGACCGAAGCTCTTCAGCGCCCTGGGGCTCCTTTTGTAGTCATCATCACGGAAGTGATCGGAGCACAGGCGATCATCAGGCGCCGGAACCCATGTGGGACACGAGGGACGTGCGAGGCGGGTCCACACAGCATGGAGTTTCTCGTCGGCCGGAAACTTGCGCATCGGCAGCTCACAATGTGACAAGCTGTTGCCACAACCCTCCGACACAATAGCTCGGCATCACGGCGTTAAATTCAAAGAACCTATTCTGAAACCATACCAACGCCGGAACAGGCTAACGATCGAGTATTGTCGTCGAAAGACCAAGATCAAACAAGCGACTCGCAGCAACTAATACCGGCCGTGACAGAAGCGTGCTAGCGTCGTGTCGCGCAAAGAGCCGCTGGATAGATGGATGGATGGTAATGCCTATACCCTTTGTATCGGGTGGCAGCTTGCGCCACCTAGCCTAACATTTCGTCATCCCTTCTTTTTTTTAATTTGTAAGAATTTTGTTATAACAGCCCTCCCCCCTCTCTTTTCAAGTGAATTTATTGCTGATTTTTATCTGTATTTGTTTCCTTTATCCTTTCCTAGATCTCTTCCACCAATCTTCAATATCCTCTTAGTTACCGCAATTCTTTCCCTATCCATTCGTCCATCTATGCCCGGAAAACCCAGTGCCCCCTCCAAATCCGTAGACATCCCCCCCCCCCCCCCCCCTCCAAGATGGTGGGACGAAGCCCCGTGCACCTTAAAATTACATGTTATATAGTTTCCCTTTCGCGGTTGCATACGTCGCACAGAGTGTCTACTTCCTGGAATTTAGCCATGTACGTTTTTGTTCTTAGCACCTCCGTTCTAGCTTCAAAAAGCAGAGAGCTCCCCACTGAATTATCATAGAGTTGTTCCTTCTTTATTTCTTGTTTTTGTGCCCTCTATATTGGTAAAGCTGATATCCCCTGCATTCTCTCTTCCCACAATTTCCTCTCCGTTTCCTTTACTGCCTTTTCTACCGATATGCTCTGATCGGCTCCATTTCGTTGAATGTACTTAAATCTCAGCATGCGGGTTCGGTTTGTCCACTTACTGTTTAAACTTTTCATATATAGATACTTGTACACTTTCGCTGCCCACCGTGTATCCTCGATTTCAGCTAGTCTGTGTTCAAAGTTTACTTTACTGATCGCTTCTCTACTCTCGAATGATGCCCAACCCATATCTCCCTGTATTTCCTCATTTGGTGTATTCCCATGTGCCCCCAATGCCAACCCACCCACACTCCTTTGCTGTATCTCTAAACCTGCCTGGATTTCTGACCTCATACACATTACCGCATTCCCAAATGACACCCCAGGCACCATGACTCCCTTCCATACACCCCTAACGACTTTATATCTATTATAGTTCCATAGTGCCCTATGTTTCATGATAGCCGAATCTCGTTTCCCCTTCTTTATTACAATATCTTCGTGATCTTTTAGATACCGTCTTCCTTTACCTAACCATACTCCCAGATATTTGTACTTTTCTACGTGTTCTATCAATGTGCCCTGTATCTCTAGGGGTTCCCCCTTATAGTCGTTGAAAACTATTATACCATACTTGTCCCTACTAAATTTTAGTCCTAAATTGTCCCCTTCCCTACTGCAAATCCTAATCAGTTCCTGTATTGTCTCACGACTTTCTGATACGAGTACAACGTCGTCTGCATAAAATAACTCTGGCAATACTTGATTTACTTTATATCTTTCCTCCATGTAAGTCACGTCAAAACCTAGGTTGCACTGTTCTAACCTTTTTTCCATCTCACTGAGGTATACGTCGCAGCAACGAGACCGAGCTCACTGCGGCCAACTACGCTTTGGCTTTGTCCGCCAAGGCTTTGCAAACGCGTTCAGGCCAAGGCTGATTCTGCCGGCACGCCCTATTTCCGCAGAACGGCGCTGCTCCATGCCACAGATAATGTAACGAGAACTTTCACACCATCCACCAGATGTGAATTTGAAATTATTCAATTAGGTTTAAAATTAGGTCTCTTGTGTTTTACAGCGCGATTTTGACATTTCCGAGGTGGTGCCTGTCCCTAGCTCATATTTATGAAAAAGATCGGCGCTAAAATTTCGTTTCCGTACCCCTTTAAACTGTGCAGTTCTTTTAATTACACTAAGACAAGGCGAACTTAAAAACAAAAAAAAACAAAAAAAAACAAGATTTCCACTTAGTGTAGTAAAGTTCGCATAAATATGAGAAGCCGTTCAACAATAAAGGTAGACATTTGTAAAACACTTTTTATCTAAATAACTTCAGACACGCCCCCTCCAATATGACTATAAATACACTAACGGGTGGAGTTTGGCCACTCGAACGTCCATTTAGTTCAGAGAAAACTGGCAACTCTTTCCACTTTAGCAGAGCAAATGCTGGAGGGTAGGTTGTCTCCTTTAAAAAGTTCACTCTGCTGAAGAAAAAAGAAGTGGGAGGAGTTTCCCCTGAACTAATAACCTGTCACTGACTGTAGATATCAGCTAAATTGTGCTTTAACACTTAAAACCTTCGATTAATTTTCACTATAAGAAAAACTTCGTTGTTGTCGATATAACGTTAAATATTTACTCGGTGTTATACTTCATCGCGCAGCTTTACAAACTGTGCCTAAATTGACAATGATTAAAAAATGAAAACTTGAGACTATTTTCTGTTTTCTCTGATGTCCTGCCGCCACGGACTCCACGAGCCATCCCAGCGAATCCGGCTCCGTGAACATAGCCAAAAGCGCCTAGAAAACAAGGCCGTAGTGTTGATATTTTGACGTCACCAGCGAAGGCCAACGCTGGACACAGATTGGAAACGAGTGCTGTGTCAGCGCTCGGTTTTAAGTCGAGATTGAGCCGAACGTTGACGCAATCGTCGTGTCCAATCTGCGTCCAGCCTTGGCGTTCTCTGATGACGCCACCTCATTCAGCACTACCGCTTTCTTATCTAGGAGGTGTTGGCCTAGCCTGTGATACGCTCTCCACGCATCACTGCGCCCCCTCTTCGGGGTCACGCGACACTCACACAGCCTTGGATTGGCTCGGATACCTCGTAGCATCCGCTACGATCGGACGTTAGATGAAACGAAGGATAGTAAGACTATTACACATATCTTACAAACATTATTAAGTTTAAAGAATTGCAGTTGTCAAAAGGTTTTTGTAACGTGCGCGGATTTCGACGGTGTGTATGTGCGCGTGCCGGGTCGTCTTCGTGCCGCGTTGTGCACGCCACGAACTGTGTGTGTGTGCGCGCGGGTCATCCTCGTGGCGCGTGCCACGCGCCCTGCATCAAGAAAGAAAAAAAGAGAAGGAAGGCGGAGAACAGAAAATGGAGTGTGTTCGAGCGGGCAGACCAGCGTGTGGAAGGGAACCGCCGGGCGCCCAGACCCGGGTTCTTCAAGGCTTCCACCTGGCCTGATCTCCAGCTTCCACGAAGCCTTCACCCCAGTTGAAAGCAGGTGCACGTGTTGCGGAGCGCGCGTCAAGACCACAGCGGCCCCGTCTATTCCAACACGCCACCCCAGACGCCGACGCCGTGCCAACGCCGCCGCCGACCCACCGGCTTCAAGCTGAACCCCGGGCTTTTCGGTACGTGCTTTGTCGCCGCTCCAGCGCAAAAAACCTCTCAAGACCCAGCGCCACGAAACAAGAAAGCGTTAAGTCGTTACAGCGAACTTTCCGGTTGCCCTTAGTGAGCAAGCAGTGTGCCGACATTGCGAGAACAATCTGTCGAACGTGCGTTCCTGTAACTATTTCCCCAAAGTCATGCCATTCGTAGTTTTTTGTGTGTAAATTTAATTAGTGTGTTTTCATCTTGGCATATTGTTTTCTAATATAACGCTGTTTTCTACTTCAAACGGTCTCGTCTTTCTTAATTCACGTACCTGATACACCACGATTCTTCACAATTGGCGTCCGCGACAGGACGAGACCGTTTGAATCTTGTGGTGTAGAACAGTAGAAATGGAGACGAGGGAAATCATATCTCTGGGCCAAGCGCTGGGTCTCGCAGGAGACGACTTACGCAAATGGGTAGAGGCGGAAAGAGCATGTGAGTGGGACGCGAAGGTAGCGGAAAGAGAAGCGACAAAGGAAAGACTAGACGCCGAACGCGCGCTGGCTTCTCTTGAGCAGGAAACTCTCCAGCTAAAGCTTCGCTTGGCAGAGGCTGCAGTCCCAACAGCATCCGCCGCCGCGGGTGACAGCGGTACAGGTCCAGAACCGTCGTTCATTATAAACCCGCATAAGCTAATCCCAGCATTTGACGACAAACGCGATGATTTGGACGCGTACCTCAAACGGTTCGAACACATCGCCGTGGCGCACAGCTGGCCAAAGGAAAAATGGGCCACTGCTTTGAGTATGTGTCTTGGCGGGGAGGCACTGAAAGTTTTCGGACGATTATCCCCGGAGGATTCAATGAAATATGATCAGGCGAAGCTCGCGCTACTCCGAACGCTTTCGCTTCACAGCGGAAGGCTACCGTGAAAAGTTTCGCTGAGAGCAAACCCCTAGACGGTGAAACTGGAAACCAGTACGCTGCGCGACTCTCCAGTTTTTTCGATCGCTGGATGGAAATGTCCGAAACGGCCGCAAACTTCGAGAGTGTACGAGACCTCGTTGTCGCAGAACAGTTCCTCAACAACTGCCACAGCCAGTTGGCGTTGTTTTTGCGCGAGAGGAACTGCAAGACACTGAGTGTAATGGCCGAGGCGGCAGACCATTATCTCGAAGCGCAACGTCAGCGAAACTTGCTGTTGTTCAGGAAAGCGCCGGAATCAGAGAAATTAAAGGACGAGAGTGGAGAAGCCACCAAAAAGCCTCAAATCAGATGTCTCGTTTGTGAAAAAAAGGGACACAAAGCATCTGACTGTCGCTCAAAGCCCACGCAACTGTACTGCGTGTACTGCCGACGAACAGGTCACGATGCTAAGACCTGCGCAAAGGGCAGCGACGAGAAGGAAGCTTCCTGTTGTGTGTCTCTAGGAAGCAGAAAAAAACATTCACATCAGGCCTCGGAACCCAATCTTAAAATCGAAGATGGCGATAGAAACGGTATCGATGTTGAGCGACGGGGGGCCATGACAGCGTACGACATGCCTGTTTTAAAAGGTACACTTGACGGCCAGGCTGTCTCCGTCTTAAGGGACACCGGTAGCAATACCATAGTGGTGCGTCGCTCGCTCGTCCCGGAGGCAGCACTCACGGGGACCACAGCCACATTGCGGCTGATAGATGGCCGAAGCATCGACGTTCCTGAGGCGCAAGTGGATGTCACCTCCCCCTATTTCACGGGTATCGCAGTGGCAAAGTGTCTGGACGCGCCGCTTTATGACGTAATAGTCGGCAATGTTCCCGGCTCGCGTGACGTCTCCTCTCCCGCTACTCATTGGAAAAGGCCGGAGGGGGCCTCTAAAGCTCGGGTAGGAAATGCCATGAATGACGAGGAGCCCGAGCACCTCGCACCCACTTCGAACCTGGCCGGAGCAAGTGTTACTGGGCAACGCCGAAAAGCGCCCACCGTCGATATGGGCGCCATGCAGGTGACCACGAAGAAACCCGTGCTCGCTGAGCGGGTGCTGGGCACCGTCCAGTGGTTCAACGTAAAGAACGGCTACGGCTTCATCAACCGCAACGACACGCGGGAAGACATCTTCGTCCACCAGACTGCCATCACGCGGAACAACCCGCAGATGGTCACGCGCAGCGTTTACGAGGGTGAGACCGTCGAGTTTGACGTCGTCGTAGGTGAGAAGGGACGCGAGGCCGCCAATGTGACAGTTCCCTACGACGAGCCCGTGCAGTGCTTCCCTTACGCCATGGACAGAAGAAGCTTCAGAGGTCGCTGGTTTCCGAGACGGAGTCAACGCCGACCGATGCCCAACCCACGCCACGGTGTGCAGGGCTCCGACGACTTCCATGACGTTGTGCTCGTGCCAGATTCGCCGCGGCCGCAACCGCCACCGCAGCGATGGCGGCGGCGTGGGAGACCCGGTTTACGCCACTACTACCGCCGTTCCAGAGGTATGACCAGGAGCTCGCTACCCGCTGAAGACATGAGATCCCACCTCCAGTTTGAAGAGGAGGACGAATACGAGGACAGCCGAGTTCCGCGGAGTTCACATCGACGCTTCTACGGGAGGTACTTCCGCAGGCGTGGCGGAAGGTCCAGGAGTGCGTCAGAGGGCTTGGACCACGAGCAGGAGCCCAGGAACGCGCCGGGTTCGTGGCGCAAGCCGAGACCTAGGTCGACGTCAGCGTCCCCTTCGAGGGCGTCCGCCGGACGTAACCAGGAGTTGAGCAGCGAACGCTCTTCGGCAGAAAGCGTTCAAAGCGCTCCGAAAAAAGACGGAAAACAAAAAGAGCTCGATGCGTCCGGGAACGGAAGGCCTGATTCCAAGCAGTCCTCGGAGAAGAAAGACATTTGCGATTAAACGTCCCCGCCGCAGACCGAGGAGTCGGTCAGCCATCTGTGAAGGAAACGACCTTGCAGCGGCAGAATGGTCGCTACCACGATTTTTGACGTGGGAAGTAAGAATGAATTCACCTCTTTTGCTTGTGCTTTGGCCCGCAGCTCGTGCATATTTGGTTCGGCTACCAATCGTGTCTTAGATGTGTGGAAAATTGAGAGGAGGTTGCGCGTCAAGTGAAAGTTCTGTGACGAGTGACTTAAATGCGACTTCTGGTATCGTGAAATGAGGACGTACGCTTGGAAGGATGTTGAGCCTGGCCTTGAAAAAATAGTGCTTTCCTGTTGAACATATCAGAGGCTCAGAAAATGTGGGGGCAGATTATATGAGCCGCCTTTAATCGACCTTCGTTAAGGGGTAGTTTTGTTTTTGTGTGTTTTTATTGGTTTTTCTTCTGAGCCGACGGGTATTGATTTAATAGTGTTAATCTCGCGCAGTTCGCTGAGTTTTTGTTAAAAAAAAAAAAAAAAAAAAACTTCGTGAAAGGGGGCTTGTGTAACGTGCGCAGATTTCGATGGTGTGTATGTGCGCGTGCCGGGTCATCTTCGAGCCGCGTTGTGCACGCGACGAACTGTGTGTGTGTACGCGCGCGTCATCCTCGTGGCGCGTGCCACGCGCCCTGCATCAAGAAAGAGAAAAAGAGAAGGAAGGCGGAGAACAGAAAATGAAGTGTGTTCGATCGGGCAGACCAGCGTGTGGAAGGGAACCGCCGGGCGTCCAGACCCGGGTTCTTCAAGGCTTCCACCTGGCCTGACCTCCAGCTCCCACGAAGCCTTCACACCAGTTTAAAGCAGGTGCACGTGTTGCGGAGCACGCGTCAAGACCACAGCGGCCCCGTCTATTCCAACACGCCACCCCAGACGCCGACGTCGTGCCAACGCCGCCGCCGACCCACCGGCTTCAAGCTGAACCCTGGGCTTTTCGGTACGTGCTTTGTCGCCGCTCCAGCGCACAACACCTCTCAAGACCCAGCGCCACGAAACAAGAAAGCGTTAAGTTGTTACAGTAAACTTTCCGGTTGCCCTTAGTGAGCAGCATTGAAGCAGTGTACCGACATTGCGAGAACACTCTGTTGAACGTGCGTTCCTGTAACGATTTCCCCAAAGTCATACCATTCGTAGCTTTTTGTGTGTAAATTTAATTAGTGTGTTTTCATCTTGGCATATTGTTTTCTAATATAACGCTGTTTTCTACTTCAAACGGTCTCGTCTTTCTTAATTCACGTACCTGATACACCACGATTCTTCACAGTTTTAAAAAGAAGAAAATGTCGGATAGTGTTGCTTACAGTCTTTCTCCTCTGCGGTCTCCAGCTGCGCAAGTTTGAGGAATCGCGAGGCGTGCTACGTGAGCCCATCTTCACCATGTGCAGTTTGAGGATCTGCTCGGACGTTCGCTCGAAAATTACAGTGAGGCTTTCATGGGGTATCTTATCACTGCGCCGCTCGAAGTCGTTGAGAATCTGTGGAAACAAAAATGATTGTCTGAAATCAAATTGTTCTTAGAAATAATTAGTGGAACTTTGAAGAAGCGTAAAAGAGTGAATATAGTAGATGTTAAGAATATAAAGAAAAACACGCACCCTAGTAAATTAAACAACCTCTTCGCATTCCTCAAAGAGCGATCAACGATGACAGATACTTCTTTGCCGCAATGCAAGTCGAAGTTATATGTGTCCCAATAACGTTCAGCGCCTGGCGAGAGTCCATTTAGTGCATAGTCAAAGCAGTTAGCTATTGCCGGAGAATATAAACGAACTTCTTTGCCTCCGCGGCTGGAGTAATATTTTGGGAGTGTGAATGCCTTTTGGCTGATCTCAACTACACATCAAGGATGATTTAAAACCATGAATGATATATTGCGCCGTTTATGACAATATTCGGCGAAAGCAAAGTATATCATTTAAACCTTTTTAATCTATTATTCATGGTGATAAACGGAACCGATTGATCGATTAATTAATCGAATAAGAGGTGATGATTAATCGTGCTAGCATTTTTTTTTACCGACGTCCAGGCCTACTAGTTACCAAGCGATTACGATGCTATTGAAAGACTAAGACATGAAGTGATTACTAAATTTCCCCTGAGAGGTCTCTCATTTTGTAGAAGTTTTTTTTTAAAGCAAGACTTTTCTAGAGAAGCCAAAAGCTATGTTAATATTTTGTTATTTTACATTTGTCAACTGAAATAAATATTCCAGGGATATTCCTTCTTGCATCAAGAGCTCGCCTATTTTGGCAAGCCGTTTACTAGGCGACTTTTGTTCCCCAACACGAGTTATTCGACTATAACGCCAGTCGACTGCTGACTATTGCGATGGCCCTAAATATAGTTTGACCTAATCAGTACGCTATGAGCAATTTGCACAAAGGGAAATATGAAGCGCCCCATCTTACCTGAATCATAATCAGCATAAAAAGGGGAAAGAGGAAGGACGGAGAGGGAAGGGAAAAAGGAAAAGCAAAAAAAACAACTTTTAACACTGAAATAATATTTATACTCTTATTCTCATACAGGATATCTTCATGAAGAAGTTGGGTCGTCGTCGTCCTCTTCCAGAAGATCGATGGAGCAGAAACCAAGAAAAATAAATTTACATTTAAAGGAATAGAATTTTTAGATAAGGAATAATCCTATATACAAACGTAACTACCCGTACTAAATTCCAAGCCCATTCCTGAAACTATGGTTTCGATGCTCCCCAGTTTTTCTTTCAAATGGGCTTTTACAAAAAATTTAATTTTGTTCATTTGACCCTATTCGTTTATTTTGATTGGTTTAAACCTGTTATGCCGTTTGGCGGTGCAGGTTGAGAGTGATAGGTTTATTTATTTTCTTTTAGCACTCAATTAAACATTGTCTTTCGTTGACGAGCTCCTTGAAGGCCCATTTCAAAAACGCTTGGCCTACTCCATTTCCTGTTCGACTGCCACCAACAACGATATTTTTTGTGGATGTCTCGTAAGTCACAACACAAGTGACACTGGCGAACACCATTAGAGAGGGTAGAAGCAAACATCCCCCTCCCTACACCATTCTGCCTGCTTCCTCCTTTCCAGCCTTCCTATCCCTCGCCCTGAACTCTTAACCTCTAGTTTTTTTATGTTTTTTTATAACATTTGTTTTTTTTTGTTTTCTTACAACACCCATAGCCGTATCACGTCGCCAGTAACACCATGCGGGTACAGGAACCGGGCTTTAGAGGAGAGCCAATGCCCAGCCAAGGGCAAAAGAGAATAACAAACCTTTCCATTCCGCCCTTCCCCTACCTTAGCGAAATCGGGTTGAAGGACGGAAGGGATTATAGAGGAGCGACAGGGCGCTGGTGCACCTGCCTCCATAGTGTGCACGCGCTGTGAACGCGTCAGCGAAAACATTTTAGATTCTGAGGAAAAATCCCCTCTAGTTTAGTTTTTATAATTACTTCGTCTTTTATAGGCCTCGCTTTGTATTCTCCATCATAATTTTATGGTAGAGCAGAGCAATTATTAAAGCATTGTTCAGACTTGTTCTGATTTCCTGTATATTACACCATGTCTTGTGTAAAAAAAAAATAAAAAAACTCCTGCTTTAGAAAAAAAGCTATAAAATTTAAAAGAAAAATATGTTTATCTTCTTCCTTTACGTCATAATATTACCTATATAAGTGGGACAAAAGATTACGCCTTTTTGCAGAATTACTGAGTAGGATCCCGGCCACTGTCCGTTTGGATTCGGATTATTATCGTACAGGAGTGGATAAAGGTACCATAAAACTGTTTCCTTATTATCGTGAGATACTTGCAGTTCATAACCTATAAAACGCGCGCACGAGTGGCGCAGAAAATGTTGAATAATAACAAGTTGTTGTTGCCCCTTTAAATAAAAAAAAGCGGCCACGAGTTTGAGACTATAAGTTGTGTTGTCTGTTTTTCCCATTTTCTCCGTCCTATGGTTTACAAGTACAGCATGTTGTTTTCCAACCAGCTCGCCTGCCCTATGTATTTCTTACAGATGATGTACCGCCAATGATCATAACAGCGATGCTCTGCAGTTGTCAATGAACGGTGCACGCGCCGCACTCCGTACAATGATAGAATTTGACTTCCCGTCACGACATTGAGTGAACACGAGCCAAAATCTAAATATCCCGCAAAGCATCGACTGTGTCCAAGCCCAAATACAGTGCTAAAGCAGTGCTCGAGTCCAACACATGAACCACATTCAAATATAAGTCACCAAAGTTCAGAAGGTATACTCGTGTTATATAAACATCGTGGTTTCTCGAACCTGCGTCACCAAAATTTGCGTAGGAGGGACTGAAAGAAATATTTCGCCTGTATTCTCAAAACTGTACAAAAAAAACCAAAAAACCTCACAGTTTAGAGGCATTGCATGTGAGCGTACAATTTCCATACTTCTGTCAGTATGCTTCTTTAAAGTGCTTGATCTCTAAATTGTATATCATTTCATGGCCCCTTTTATTATTATTGCATTTGCACGATATCCCACGTTAGCTGACGCACTCCACTGGAAAAACTGTCCATCAGCAGCGGGGACAGTTTTAATCCAAAACAACTTTTCACTGCCCAGACCTCCACACAGAAACTGCGCCCCTTTGGCTATGTGACATGTAAAATAGAGTGCCTTGCCGCAAACACCCGAAAACATAAACTGCAGTTCTTGTTTTAATCCCGGTGTTGTTTTTGTTTTTGTTTTTGAAGCATGGGTTTTAATGAACGCGTGGGGCTCCTAGTTTGCTGTAAAACACGCATATGTATAGCCGGTCATCACACTAAAGCGAAATGCTCTAAAAATAATTGCGTAAAGCACACCCCCAACATTACGTCATCCAAATTGTCCCCTTTCAGCGGAGACATAAGAAGCCTTCTTTCTTAAGAAACTATTGAAGGCCGTGTAAATATTCTGATATTTCCCCTCTCTTTTTTGGCAGCTTACACCACCAGAAATAAAAGCCGAAGCTAATGTAGTAGAGGCAGCGTATGAAACTGACAAGTCGCACAACAATTAGGTGAGTGTAATATGTATTATTACAAGGTTGTTTACGGGCTCCTTTGAGTAGCAAAATAGAAGTATGGGACGGCCCAGTACCTCAAATGAAATAACAATCAATATATTGCCCACAAGCTGTCTCCATAATGGACGGAGTGACGCTTGCTCGGCCGCTACAGGCTGCATCTCTCCCGAAAGCAGTTGTAAAAAAATGTGAGCTTGACTCACTTCGCCCTTTATGCTGAGCAGGTGCTGGACAGATGCACGGTGCACGCTGAGCTGTTCACGCAGGCTGAAGGGCCCCTCGAGCGTTCCCCCCAGGCGACGGGAGGATACAAGTTTCAGCCGACCACTCACTCAGTGGTCGTGTATGTCAGCTGAGCGCTAAGTCCTTTTTGTTGTTGTAGTTCTAAAGTATGCGACTTGGGAAAAGACCCACATTATTATTTGCCCAAAGGGCCATTGTGCCGTGGTTGTAAACGCATATGAACTCGAAATATCTTATTTGAGTCAGGAGGTGTCCTCACTAAACAGAACAGTCTCCAACTTTCGTCGGGATTTTTTGTTTCGCGCTCCGAAGGTGCGTACGAAAAGCGGAACGACATCCAGGGAGCACTTTTGCATGCGCTCCCATGAGGCTTGAAGTCTTTTATGGAAAAAGCCAGTTAATACGATAAGTAAAACAGTTATTTTCTCTTTTTTTTTTGCTTCGGGAAGTTGTTATCGTTTTAGAGTTTTAGACAAATGTTATCCGTGCACTGATCCACCATTTTAGAAATAACTGGTGCAACCTGACCGAAAACGAGGTTCGGAGATTTTCAGGACAAAACAGTACTCTAATTAGGAAGGAGAACAAAGACGTGTCTTAGAACGACCTCGGAGGCCAAAGATGGCCAACAATAAGCACAAAGGGACGTTGGGGGTCTCTGCAGCTCAATGGAGCCAGTGGGATCTAGCTTTTAGAATCGAGGGAGTGCCCGCGCTCGCTTGAACACGTACTTGCATACTTATCTCCTGAACCGTCGATTTTATAAAATGGTCCACAGTGAAATACGTCCACAACTGTTGAAACCTAAGAGACTGTTGAAACCTGATAATTAAACGTACTCGTATTTCTTATATCACTTGCACCACCACAGCAAAGAGGTTGCCCGTTGTCGAGGCCAAACTTAGTGATGGGTTCCTACTTCATGTGACTTAAAGGGGCACTGACAACCCAAAGGTCGTATTTTTTTTTATTGTCTAAAACGATGCAACTTGTAGTCATAGACACGCAAAAAAAACCGCATCGCGAAAAAAAATTTTCCTGGCGCGCGCGCGCCTTTTTAATTTTGGCATTTGTATTTCCCGCGTTCACCTCCTCGCTTCTTTTGATCGGTGACGTCAAAAATCAGGAAATTTAGAAGCTTTGTAGGTGACATTTCTATAACATTTAATAACGGCAATCGTAAAACATGTTTTTTAACGCAATTGCGAACGCATTACGGCCCCTCTTTTTGAAATACCAGAAATCAGAGTTCGGTGTGATGTTGCTTCCTAGATTTGTATCCTCCCTCGGAAAACTTGGCAGCGCCCGTTGGCGAGTCGGAGAAAGACCGGTTTTTTTCCCGCCGGCGCCTTTCTATCCCTCACCTCCTCCTCGGTTGGGGTCGCCGTGACAACGGCGGATGTCCGAAAGAAAGTCGAGTCGCAGGAGACCGCAAAATCTGACTCACTGCACTGGCGCGGATCGCGCGGGAACTTCAAATTCGGCATTTGGAAATTGTTTTTTTAATTCACAAATACTGAATTTTCAAGTTTCAAATTTTGAGGGTAATGTCCCGGCATCGTTTTCAATCGTTTCGGATAATAAAAAAAAAATATGATTTTGGTGTGTCAGTGCCCCTTTAAGGCTCCTTCACAGTCTTGCAACCGAGTACGACCGAGAGGGACAAGACCGGTTTTTAATCCTCTTACGACTTCTTGGGACCGGATGCGCTACAGCGCAGCTGGTCCTAACAGATCACAAGAGGCTAAAAAACCGGTCTGGTCTTTCTCGGTCTTACTCGGTCGCAAGAGTGTGAACGGGCCTTTAGAGATTTTTTTCGAGCAGCTTGCTCCCCAACTCGATGAGGAAGGGCGTTCTGTTAACGTTAGAATATTGAACGGGACGCAGAAAAGACGGCGGGCGGACATGGACGCCAGAGAAGCGGGGAGAAGTGAACTTGCGGGGCTCGGGCCCTTTGTTCCTTGTGGGGAATATCCGCCTGCAGGCCACCTTCTATCGTCGAGGAGCGCCCTCCCTGTGCCTCATGCCGCGACCCTTAACGATAACTTGAATCATTAAACCCTAAACTTAGTAAAACACGTTGTCAGCCTATCTCCCAGCCGTGACACATCAAAAACTTAGAAACACGAGCCATAACAAACCCCGGAATCGTGAAGCAAAAAAAAACAACAACAAAAAAGAAAAAAAAGAAAAAAAAGAACACAATTCTGCAGCAAAAAAAATCGATTTTTTGTTTCTTTTTGGACAGATTTCATTCTTAAAAAGGACCCCAACCAGATCTTTAGGGTCGCACGTGAACACGTTTAGCTATTTCTGAGCTTGTTGTATTGGTCTTAACATTCCTTCTATGCTCATTTAATATGTCATTAATGTGTCTTTATGTTTGACCTACATATGTAGACTTGGAGAAGCTAGAGATATTTCATACACGACACTGGTCCTGCAACAAACTGATTTTTTAAGATGAGCCTTTCGCACTGATTCGTACCCGCGTGAAATGGCGTCCTCCTGTTCTATTTGAAAACCGAAATAGACACAGGTATCTACACGAAAGTCCATCGCATAGCCACAGACGCACAGGTTTAACCTTTGTGTCTGGGTTCTGTAAATATTATTTTTAAGGTCGAGCCCCCTTTCATCTTCTCTTTTTTGTCTGAACGTGTGTGTGTTTGCATCCTTTCACCACAAATCAGAGGGAATGGTTTTGTGCGCCTCATGCAGATGACGCCATGAAAACTCACCCAGATGTACCCAGATAGCCGTCACACCGGCCGCGGCGCCGTAGTTGAAAGACCCAACATGTTTCCGTTTTTCGCTTTGCTTTTTACAAAGCTGAATTGCGATAGTTAAAAAAAATATAGACGTGAATTCTTTCTCCTTTTCTAAGATAAACGATAAAAAAATTACAAGCTGAAAATTCCTTCAGCATTAAAATCGTTGCATTGCCCCTTTAAATATTCTTGTTTTCGTTGCACGACCCACCCCACCTCACACTGTATGTTTACCTCTATGGGGTCGGATCTCTCGCACAACGGGAACATACTAAACAAAAACGACCCCAACTCCGCTCGCAGTTTACGGCAGGGCCGTAAGCTTGTCGAAACTGGAACACACAAATTGTAATTTACGGAATGGCGTCTCGGCCCATCAGTCGTTGCGCCAGCGCCGTACATGCACCCTTAGAATAAAGGGTATCTAGTCATTTCTATGGGAAGGAACGGTCTTGCAACCTATGTTCCTTTAGAAAGGGAGAAACTTTCGTCCCTGAAGCAGGGGAGCAAATAGTTCCTCCTTCGCCTGCATCTCATTATGGCAGACTTGTGCCTATCTCAAATACTCTACTCAAGATACTGTATCTTAAATACTTTTTGGAGTATCTTGGTATCTTGCAAATACCTTTGATAGAGAGTATTTAATACTCTATCTTAATTACAATTCCGAGTATCTTGTACTCATTATCTTAAATACATTTTGACATTCCGCCATTTTCCGAGTTTTTCGGTATGAAGTGGGGTGGGCGTGGCACGAGGAAACGTGAACATTCTTTCGAGCAACCGAATCCTGTTGCTAGCTCCGATTAGCTACGGTGACTTAGATTGAGCTCGTGAAAATATCGCTTTCTTGCCGACTGTGACTCATATTTCAGCCGAAAGTTCGTACAATGAAGCTTCTCCCCTCGCCTTCCCAAAGGCGCCCCAAAAAATCCTCAAACCAAAGGTGTGGTTTTACGGAAGTAGAGATGCCACCCGGAGACGCAAGCAGACCGGGAAACGACCTACGAGAACAATGCAGACTTAAGTGTCAAGAAATAACAAATAGAAGAAAATGAGAAGTGGACACACAAAAAAGTAGACATTTTTGTTTTGCTTTTTGTATATTTGACCCCGCTAGAGCAAAACGTCAAGGTGTTTTTTTTTTTTTCTGTTGTCAGTTTGGCGCTTATTGCTCTCGCGAACACTGTCTGTAAGCGAACATTGATAAGCAGAGAACAGGACAGGAAACTAACTGCGTGCAGGGTGACGTGCCGTGGCTATTATGCGGGTTCTCTTTGTTATCCATTCACTCATATCCGTGTCTGAAGTTCGTTTATAGTGAACTCCCCGTATAGGGAATATGAATTGTAGTTAAACGATGCGCCTAAGGCGCGCCGCAGGATGTGATATTCAGTGATGTCACTATCGGCGAGGCGCTCTATCCCGTTTGTTGTCCCCACACCTCAGTGTTTACCCAACACAAGGCCTGTGCACGTGCTTACAGGCCTTGTGGGAATGTCCATGACGTTAGGTGCCGGATCTGTCCCGAAAGCAGTCTTCAGAGGATGCGAGTTTGATCCACTTCGGCTTTTGTGCTTAGCTGAGGACCGTGCATGCTGCATCGTTCATGCAGGCCGGAATGGTAACAAAAGAGCCCCTCCTCCCCCTCACCGGAGAACACGAACTCCAGCCGAACGCTGACGCCGCGTTCGGTTAAGTCAGCCGAGCGCTGAGCCATTGTATTTGTTGTCCTCATCCATCTAGTTCTAAAGTTAACCGCTTGGGGTGCAACGGTCTGATCTCCTCCCCAATAGCTAAAGCGACCTTTTTCTTGTTGTCCCAGAAATGTTTTGTAACATCTATCAGTGATACTGCCACGCGCGTCGCCCAGCGAGCGCGTGGCCGGATGGTTACCGCGCTGGCTCTCGCGCGGAGGCTCCGGGTTCGATACCAGAAAGCGGACTTCTCTTTTATTTATTCCTTCAACTTGACATTGTGGTAAGTTCGAGAATTTTGCCGTCTGATTGAGTTACGAAAGTTCTACGCGCCTAACTTTCTACGCCGAATGTTCCAGAAACCCACGCGGGTACAAAAGGTGCACCGAGTGGCGGTCCGGAGTCAGTCTCGCCCCAGCGGTCGATCTTGCTGTTTCGCTGACATCGACGCCTGCGACGCTAGCCTTTCTCTCTTTTGTTTTGGGAACAAGTTCGCCCCATTAAACGTTTAGTTTCCTCAGTTATTCGCCGCGTCATCATTTATCATTCGTGACAATATTTTGCTCTTTATAGTCGGACTGCATAAAGTTGTTGTTGCGTGCTAATAAACCATTCTGGTAACCCTGATTTGCGTAGCTAAATAACTTTCGTTGTCAATGACGTCGATACAAATTAAGCAATGCGGAAGTATCTTCAAAAGTAACTGAAATACATTTCTAAGTATCTGTACTCTACTCAAGATACTTTACAGTGAAAGTAACTTAAGTAGTATTTTAAATACTTTATGACGCAGGTATTTAGTAACTTAACTTAAATACTTTTATCGAGTATTTTGTCCAACACTGCATTATGGCGGCCCTGAATCGAGCAAATCGAGCTCAATTAGGTTTAATGAGGACGCTAGGTCTCTTGTACGGGACGAGAGGAGCAGCAAAAAAAAAGCGCAACACGAGCTTTCCGCGAACTGTGTTTATTTCCGAAGCCAGATTCCCCCCGCAGGTACAGAAACTTGCGTTTCGAAATCAGTTATTCAGTCTTCTCGTCGTCAGCACTGCGATGTTAAACGGAGACAAACGATACCCAGTTACTTCGCGCACTTTACGTCTTACCTTTACTCTTCCTCGAGTCACAATTCCTTCGTCAACCGCACATCACGGAGGAATGGCAAACCAATCCGCGAAACCAAAAGCCGCCCTCAAAAAAACAAACTCGAAGCCGCTGTTTATCGCGTAGCGTGAAAGAAGGTTAAATCGCTTGCCTCCACATGACAGGGTCAAGCAGAGTAATTGCAAGTAGCTAGGCTAGGTGGCACTAGGGACCGCGCAATTCATGTTCTAAAAAAATATCTTTATTTTCTCAAGCCATTATTGCGCTTCGGGATCTTTGGGAGCCTCTACTATACACACATGTACACACATTACGATACGCATACTACAAGCACCAGGTGAACATACATTGAGCGCATACACATACATGGCACATACACACATCAATACAACGGCACACTAACCCGAACACGGTGTTGAACTGGACGAGTTGGTAAACGTTTGACATGGTGCGTGTAACAGCTTCAAAAAACGAGGAGGATAAAAGGAAAAGACACGACAGGAGAACAGCTGTACTCGCAACTAAAATGTTTTATTTCAAAAGGAAAAAAACACATACGTCAGTACCAGATAACCCAGTGTGTGATCAAACAATACGCCACACACAAGGCACGTGTAATCGAAATAGGTTCACAAGACTCAACTTATGCCAGTCATGGTTTGGCGCAAAAAGGACAGCTCCTTATCACATAAGGCAACCGACGGCTCACTCACATACCTTGTCAAAGGCCGGCTGACACGTACAGTCTTTGCAATGCAAAGGGTGGGGTCCCCCAACCGTGGCCCTCAGCGAGTAAGCATGCTCCCGGAGCCTATCGTTAAGGCACCTTCCTGTCTGGCCTTTTTGCGTCTGACCATAACTGGCATGAGTTGAGTCTAGTGAACCTATTTTGATGACACGTCCCTTGTGCGTTGCGTATTGTTTGATCACAGACTGTGTTATCTGGCACTGACGTATGTGTTTTCTTTTCAACTAAAACATTTCAGTTGCGAGTACAGATGTTGTCCTGTCTATTCCTTTATCGTCCTCGGTTTTTGAAGCTGTTACACCAGCCACGTCTACCCCGAACTCCACACCCGAGCTCTGCGTTTCCGGTCTTTTATACTGGTCTTTTTGAACGTACGGAATGTCTCGGTGACTGCTTCAGCAATAAAAACTATTTCCAGCATGTTGATTTTTTTTCCAGCAATGTCATACCTCTGAGAGTATTTTGAATGGCTCAGGGGTTGAATATCTTATTAAACAGTAAACGCTCGATCAAGCCGTAATTATTTGAAAGCCAATAAATCAAGCCGCTCCAATGCGGTTCGAAGCCATGAGTTTGTTTCCCCGCACGGCACGTCGCTGCCCGTATTTCTATTGTAGTGTTTGTTTTTCTATTTGTGCTGTTCGCACACGGCTGCAATTGCCGTCTTGAATTAATCTCTGTAGAGCGGATTCACTCAGCTGCAAGTGATGCCTCACGGACAGAGAAATCGGTTTTCGATTAGCTTGAATGCTGTCAAAGCAGCGACTTGCGGCACGGCAGGAGTTAAGTGTACGGAGCTACGCCGTGGCAAGCTCGAAAAATTCTAGCGCTCATCCCAGCGCGCCACTTGGAGGGCAGTTTCTCCAGGAACCGTAGTATACTTAAACAGCAAAATAAGGGGTATTTTTGTGTTTTCTTTTTTGATTTTACCTACTATTATTTTTAATGCTAAAATTCCACACTAAATACACGTACATTCCGTCATAATTTCGTACTGTTCAGTCTTTTCCCCAGTGCGCAATCGCTCTCGGGGAGGAGACAACCGACAGTCACATTGGCCAATGTACGATAGGAGCTTACTAGTACCCTGTCTTATAGCAGCTTACTGTTCAGACCAGCGTTCCAACATGACTATCCGCACGTCGATCGATTGTACCTAAACCCTCAAGTGATCTTAAACTTTTTAATGTAAAGCGGAATGTCAACCTGCAACACCCCGCCCCCTCCGATCACGGCCCGACCAGCGGCATCAATGCCCGACAGTTTAAGATATTGTTGTTACACCACTGATACGAGAACACACGGTCACATCGGCGATAATTCCAGTCTTTTGTTCACAATGCACAATGCTGCCATCACGATGTTGGTGCTATGTTGCTGACACGCATAAATACAGAACCACGTCGAACGCCGGTTGGCACTCGGCATCGGAAAACAGAACCGAACTCAGCACGGAAGGCACCCAGGCAGCCGGCAACAAAACCTGCCTGTCTTGGACGCAGTTTCTGTGATTTCCATAACGTCGAAAATGTCGACACAGTCCCGCTGGTTCCGGTATTGTAGTTCTGCGTGGGTCCCGCGATTCCGGACACGGCCATCTTACCCAGTGCACGTAGTGCTGCTGGCACTGCTCCGGAACTTCGCTGTTTCTAGCGGCTTCGTTTGCTCGTTTGATAAAACTATTGATGAAAAAGTCAATGCAACCGAAATGTTCTGCACATTTGGACTAGAAGACGGAATTACAGGCGGCCTTCGCTGCCACTGAAGCTCTATCAAATCAACAATATTTATTAAACAACGTGTGCGACGTGCTCGAAAAACGAAACCGAAAGACGATGAGTCGGGAGGGCGAAAGCTTTCTCCCGTCTGCCTGGAGAAGGAGAAAAACGTTTCGTTTCTCTCTTCTTCTCGTGTCCTCTTGGGGGTGCGTCAGTAGAAGAGAGAGAGACGCGCCGTTGCTACCTTTTTATTCTATTTTTTTTTTTTTTGAGTGTGAAGCAGTCAAGTAACTTCTGAAACTGACAAAATGAAAAAGAAATGGCTCCCAGAAGCTTCTACCCTTTAATATCCTAACGCGAATGGAGAGGGTCATCATTCCAACTAAAAATGTCGACGATGTCCTGACTTCTCAGCACTAGTAACTTCGGTTGAGCGAGTTAGGGCGCTGTGTAACAGACACGTTGTGGAAAGTTGTGCACTGAATGAGTATGTTCGCGGGCTTTTTATGTCGCAATTTATTTGTACGATATACAAAACGCGGCATAAATTTAATATAGGCTGTTCTTTGAGAGTTCGCAAAAACGTTGTGCCCGCGAAACTTCAAATCTAGAATAAATGGTGTCCTTCACGCTTTCTCCGCGATTTTATCGTTTTTTTTTTTTGCCATAGATTTCCTAAATTAAAAGCTTTTCAGGTCGCCAGCGCGTGCAGATGACTAATTGGTTGTCACGGGGTTGCACATTTCAGTGTCTCCCACCGCTAAATAAGCTAATGGCGAGATAGTTTTATATTCGTTTTAACTCCCCAGATTGTCTCACGTTGGTTTGTGTCCTCTATCTCGCCGGATCAGACCTGTTACAAAGACATTTGTATCAGAAGCGTAGCAAGACCAATCTAAATCTCCTTTGTTGGCTACATGCTCAACCGTAAGCTTGTAAAAACTCGAAGTAGCGAAATGTAAGCTACAGCATGGCGGGTCGGTCTGTCGAACTAGGACGCCAGCGTCCTCCATGAAACAGTCAAGTAACTTCTCGAACTTGGAAGTAAATAAGAAAACGTAAAAAAGAAAAAGAAGAGAAAGGAAACGTCAGCAATTCTAAAGCATTTCTGAACCAAAAACAAAAAAAAATAAAGTAAAAGCATAAACTGAAAGATCGGATTTAACATTCACAAAGCTAGTTATGCACTTTCCCCCTTCGCAAAGAAAGCCTGGCCCGAGTGACCCCGCTTGCCCATAATCCTTTCGAATCCCCATGGGACTCTTATAGCACTCCATTCTCTTTCCCCTTGCTCACTCCTTCTATTTGAGAGAGGATATTCGTTCCGAAGGGGTGCTAGCGCATACTGCGGGTGTTGTCACGCTGTCTAACTCCCTCGAACTCCCCTTATTTCTTAGAGTGTAGAGTGGAAAACAGAACCATAACGCCGCGTCTTTGTCGTGTTTATTAATGTCGCGTCAGAAACAGATTGGAGACAGATTACTACTTAATGTTTCAATATTTGCGTCTTTACTATAGTGATACATTATTGCCCAAGAAACATACTTTGCGGTGAAGTTTGTCAACATTTAAATTATGCCGCCTAGCAAATGTTGTGCATTGAGTCCTTTCCCGACTATTATTAGGCAGTTTCCCAGACACCGTAGTATTCAAACAGTAGCCTAACGCTGGGGCTTTTTCGCGACGATCAATGTTGTGTCAGAAGCGAATTGAAGACTGTTTCGCTAAATCTCCCAACATTTCCACAACATTCGGGACATTCCCGCAACATACCTACAACACACCAATGTTACTTGGGGCGCCGTACGCCCTGCCGTAGAGATTTGTCCTAACGTTTTGACCGATATTCTTACTTCCGAGTTGACACATACCCTACCGAATCTGGGTGTAAATTTTATTGAATTAAGTCTGGCACTACTAACAACACAATCGACAGGACTGAACTTACCTGCGCATTGATGGAGAAGTATCCCTTTCTGTTTGGACACTTCCCTACCTGGACCGCCGGGTCACTTTATTGATGTGCCCAGTCATACCTGGGAACTTTATTTCGTAGCAGCCCCGCAAAAACCCTGCACACTCTCGGCTGTGGGGTATTCACAAGGTACGCCATAACATCTTGGAACGTGCCCGGCACCATAAAAGCTCAAAGCTCCGAGGAGCCGCAGCATCGATGAGGGCAGCAGGCCATCAATACTCGCGCTCTCCTCCAGAGACAAAGAGGACAGAAGGCTCACAACGGTCGCCTTTGTGAAGCGGTACGGAACACGACATTTGTGGTCACTGAAGTGTTCCAGAGGGTTCTGCCGATCCCTGAAACACCGTCCTGGTACATGTCTCGATTTGCTGTCGCCTTCGTCGTCATAGATGACCTTTTCTGCCATGAAAACGAAGTGCTCAAGTTCCGCGAACAACTTGTCGGCCGCCATGGGAATCCTAACTCGAGACTTGAAGCTTCACGAGGCAGCGCCGGGGCTAACTTGAGAATCTCTAGAAGAGAGTCGAGTATTTCACCAAGTCCAAAAGCTGTTTGGAGTCGAGTTCGATTTAGGAAGTGCAAAACCAGGCTCAAGTCAAGTTTCGAGTCGAGTTGCGAGTCGAGGCCCATTTATGAATTAGGCTGTTAATACATCGATGCACAGATTTCAGCGCCCCCACGTGGTTAGTAAGGGAAGCCTTCCACTGCAACATGTCTTATTAAAACCGCGACTGGAAGCGTACCGCAGGTATCTTAGTACAGCGTTCGGTAAAACACCATTTTTGTTGGAAACTGGTTCACAAACACAGTAACAATGTCATTCATTTCACAGAAAATAATTTAAAATTAGATTACCTGCCTGATTTAACGGCTATTATTGTGCTAACATACATTTCTACAATCAAGAGGCCATTACAATGTTTTGTTTTATTCTTTGAAAATATTCCATACGGCGTTTTTCAAGAATAACATCATGTGGCTATAATAGACTACTTCCATAAACCCCTGCATGCAACACTGGGCGCGTTGCACTCTGGGAACTAGCTGGCCAGGGGGGAGAGTGGCATGGTTTCGGTTTCGATCGACACGTCGACAATAGATTATACACAGATTGTGTACTATTAACGGCCGTTATCTCATGTTTTCTGGTCCCGATATTGACATTTTCGGTCTCTAAACTAACTTAAATGGCCAGACCTCGAAGCTTTAGCACAAGCCCAAGACGTATAGCTTGTCTTAACACATGATTGTTGTATTTTTGTGCTCGAGCCTTTCTGTTCGCGTTTCGAGGTATGTGAACGAGTCAGCGCTGTGAATCTCGACGCTGGGAAGCTCGGGGATCTTGCTTGCGTACGACTCAACAAGCTGTAACAACCAATAACTAGGAATGCATTGAGCTCACACATTTACATTAATGTTGCTGCTCAGGAAGTTTGCTTGTTTTGTGCGTCCATAAACGAAATACAACTTTTTGCGATTACTGTTGAGTACGCCAGGCAAAACTCGGAGGCGTTATTGAAAAGCTCATTTCGAACACACTTCTTATCTCTTATCTGCACTGACCCGCGGCACTGCACAAAGCAAACTCCCCACCCGCTTGCATTCCACTAATATTCAACATCGCGTATGCGCATAAAGTTATCCTGCAGTCATATAAACACATTCGCACATACAAACCGTTTTAAGGAAGCAAAAGTCGAGCACTTGTGTGAAGAATGTCGCACCGTTTGCCGGAAGTGCGCCGGACGGGCGTGAACCCCTATGCGGTGCTCCAAACGAACAAAATTATTCAAAGCGCAATTGACGGTTGCTAATGGCCATAATATTTGCTATGTGTTTGCTTTCTTCCTGACTGAGTATGCCGAGACAATTTCAGACACACCGTTCATACACAGATCTTGGGTGTCCGTAAAAGGTCGCCCAAAGAGGCTGAGTGAGGAGTAGGAGAAGCTACAGTTAAGGCATGGCCTCCGAGATCCCGAAGCGCCAAGTTAGGGCCTCCGTCGTAGCTAGCCGAACTCAGCGTTTGCGAAAGCTGAATCTCGTTTTAGCATAATATTTGAGTGGGAGATATATGATAACACGAGGAAGACATTATAGTAACTTTTGTGCAGTAGTGAGGTTGAATTCATTGCGTTTCCTTCCAAGTTCATGCGTGAACGCTGGGCTCTACTTTGATACTTCTGTGAGGATGTGGCTTGCTTTTCGCCCCAAAGTAACAAAAAACAGACGTTTGTCAAACAAAATACTTGAAAGGCTCAAGGTGAAAAAAAAATCAGTTGTAGTTCACTGGTACTAGGCGGGATTATTGAAATTGAGCTCAAAAATGAACTCGTGGGGTTAGGTGACTAAGCCACGTCTTATTACGTTTGCATTCGCACGCACGAGTGTTTCGGGAACCAAGGAATGTGCCGCGGTCCTTGTTTCGTATCTCTCGAGAATGAGCGTATTGTACATTCGTGAAAAGTTAGATAATCGAAAACGCAAGCAGCGCATTCGGTCACGGCGTGATAGCATGAGATGAACCTGCTCAGTCGATCGAAACTGAAACTATGTGGCCAACTATTTTCCAGAGTGCACTGCTGGTATTTCGCCGCGATGGGGCGCGTCGGTTCTGGAAGAAGTCTATTCAAAAAGATTGGAAGTGCTGTGATATGGAACCGCTAGGGGACGTCGTATAGAAATTCGTTTTTTTTTTGCGTTGTTCTTACACGAGTAAGACAATCACACCCCCGCTCTTATTGTTAGTAGCGGGAATAATTTATTGTAACCAATAATTTACTGAAAGGTGACTTTATATGTACTAGTGGAAGTCATAACGGGTAGATACCTTCTCAACAACACGTGTACAGGGATGACACTAAATTTATATTATTTGATGGTTTATATGCCTGAGAGTTTTCGATCTAATTTAATCTGGAACCAAAAAAACAAACAAAAAACGTCTATTGACTTCAATACGCTTTTAAACGACAAGAGCAAAATCAAACCTTTATTTCCATGGGTACGCATGTTAAGTAAGACATCTTAAAATGGGACAAAGAAAAGTAGTTTGCGCAAAATGATTGCTGTACTATGCACCAAATCAAGTTTTACGTGCCACCAGGTTAAACATAAACATATCTGAATTTCCCACAAAAGACGGAAGCTCCTTGAGTTGGTACCTTTCTATCTGGAAGCCTGCATCAGTGACGGCTTCTTTCGGTACATTTTCGGTGAGGTTCGCGTGAGGAAAGTTAACGGTTCCTATGGGATAACTCTTTATGCCACCGGCGCCGTTAATGACAAGCAGACCGCCGGGTTTCACGAGTGGTGCCACGTTGCAAATCACCTTTCGGAAAGATTCGTGGTCTGCAGCGGCCGCGTCGAGGCATCCATTGGAAATAACGACGTCGAAGGCTTCTCTGTGTTCCATTGGGAGCACCCCGGGCTCCAGCACATCGCAGGGTACCACCTTGCGGATGGCTGAGCGTGTGCGCTTGATTATTTCCAACGCCCCCTTCTTGATGTCGCTGGAAAACGGAACGAAGAAGTGGTGGTCAGTTCTATCGCAGCTGCGTATTGTGACGTTGAGTACGAATACGCGCAAAAAAATCAAAAGCATCAGGGCTTGGGGGCTCCTTTTTTAAGCGCTTCAATTCATAGAGTCAAAAGACGCACCCCACGTGACAGTCGAGTTAAGAGATTCTTCGAGTGAAGAGATCCAACGGATCAAGATGCTCAATTTGGGGCAAAAGGTTAAACGAGTCAAGAAATACACAGAGTCATAAGACCTGTGACTTGTTAAAAGTAAACCCAACAGTTGATTAGATTTACACGACACAAGTTAACTATCAGTGAAAAGGCGATAAAAAAGAGTTTGCATAACCGCAAAATCATTTTTGATTTTGGTTTCATCTCTCAATCACGGATTTTGCTTTGAAGAATTGGTAACCGTTAATTTGCTTTACGTTTTTTAAAGTTTTTTTAGACATTTACATTTGTCATTTATCGGGTGAGTTTAGATTTATCTAAGTTTCACGTGTTACATACGGCTCGATGTGTTTCGCGGATTTCGCTGATGTGCCTGGGAAATATTTGGAAAGTCAAGGCTTACACATTCTTCTGGCTTGTACAACTTTTTTTTCGTTGCCCGCAAACCCCGTTCTGAGTTCTTCATTCTCTCGCCGCTATGTACCCCATGACCCACTTCTTTCATGCGGAGAGAATGCAGTTATTAGAGCGGTGTTGTTGGTTTGAAGAATGTTATTGGCATTAGTGTCGAATTTATTAGGGCTATATTTTATTTGCACCACACGTTTTCAGCTTTTAAGTGGGACACATATGTAAGGGCAAATAAGGGGAATCCTATAGGACTCAACCTTGTCCTCTTTTTTGTGTAATATTTTTTAAGCAGCTGCGGCTAAGGCTTTTCAAAAAAGAATGAACGATGCCAGATTTAAAAAAAAAAAAAAACAATTTGACGTGAAAGTGCCTAGGCCAGCGCTGCTAGCTCGGGCGCTGATGCGCTCGAGAGGCAGTGCGTGCCAGAGCATGGATCGTCTCGCGAGATTGAATTAGATTCAGCCTGTCCTCGGCAAACCGTCCTCTCCATGTATTATTATTCTGCCAAAACATCCTCACAGACAGGTGGAGGTACGGAATTGACACCCCTGCGTTCTTCATCGCCTTCGGGTTAGACATCTCCAAGTCCCGCTGTCAGTCAACGGCGGTCTGGAACTGCGAAGACGCATTCCACTTAGGCTCGCTCAATACCATCGGTAACCCCACTTCCAATTCTCCCGCCCGGCCCCCCGCACGAGCTAGTGCAGTTCTAATGCCGCTCATTTGCTCGCCCTTCGGTCTCCGAAACCCCAAGGTTTCTCATGGCTCGGTGACGAAGACACAGAGGGATGGGCTGACTTCTAAGCTCGGGTGAATTTACACAACCGCTGGGATGACCCAACCAAGCTCACATATGATTTTTTTTCTTTTATTTCAGCGATATTGCGAAGACGTGGTTCCTTAACCCTTTCCCTACCATGGACGACCTGAGCTCGTCCATACTGTTTGAACCGCTCCCCCCGAAGACGAGCTGGGCTCGTCCACGTTGATTCGGGCTCCAATACGCTACCATGGACGAACTGGGCTAGTCCACGTGTTCCTAGTTAGCTTTGCCGTGGATAGATGGCGCTTCACGAAAAATAAAAAAAACGTGGTACATTTCTGAATTTGGTGGAAAATTGCTCCAACGCAGGCAACAGGGGACTTAAAATTGGCGGCAACTTCTTCTAGTCGCTGCGCTCATAGTGCCGATCTTGCATCCAAATTGAGTCAAAAACGAAGATATTGTGACGTCTCCTTCAGATTCGGAAGACGAGGAAATGAATCTTTCATCGGACAGCAAGAGCGATGCATCTGAGTTATGGGATTTTAGCTCAGACGACTTCGATTTCGATGAGGACATCGTGTCGGCGTGTCAACATTGGACTAGAATCAACTGTAAAAAATCCCCCTCCTGCCCCTCCACGTTTTCCGTTCACTATGCGTGCAAGGTGATGTGAACTGTCTGCAGTACTGCTACGCCCGGCCTAAACGTCCATGTGCAAGGTGATGTGAACTGTCTGAGGCAATGCAGTGAAGCCGAACTTTAGTCCCCTTTTCTTTAGCAGTGTGTTCAATGATCCCTCATAGAATATTTTTTTTTTGCATTTTTCTGGCCTTTGTATTGCATATTAAATTTATGGGGCACATAAAAAATCGGTATTTTCAAATCGTTTTTTTTCAAACTTTTCGCGGTAGGCAAAGGGTTAATCATGAAATAGAAATGATCGTCGTGAAAACTGCAAGGCGACTGCCCACAAGAAACTCGCAACATGATCACAGCTGCACACTGAAGGCTACGCATCCTACATAAAGGATGTACTGACTTTGTGCAAAAAAATCTATCCAAATTTGCCAGAAGCAGATCATGTATGACTTGTACTTCAAGGGATTGCAGACGAGCCCGTCCACCCATTTGTCCCGCAAAGGGACAAAGCCTGAAGACTGCGTCCACCGATTGCGACTTCTGGTGCGTGATATACGACCGGTTGCCTGAAGAGTGTGTTCTGCGAGACGTACTTCGTCAGTCCCGATCTGACGAAGTGCACGCACATTTTTTGTTGTGACAGGATGGTAACAAACACCGCTACAACCCCCAGATGATGGGACATTTTAGGGGCGAAGCTCCTTAGGGGCTAGCCATGTCCGTCCGCCGTCCGCCGTCCGCCGTAGGCCCGGCGTCGCGTGCTCGTGCTTCTGCTCGTGAGATCACGTGCTCACGAGCACGTGAGCACATGCTCACGTGCTCGTGTAGGGCAAAAAAAAATGGAAAAAAAAGATGAAAAAAAAAAGAGTAGGGGGCTCTGAGATGCCATCCCATCTGTCTGCTTAAAAAAAGAAAAAGAAGAAAACCGCACATTCCCCTACTGACATGAATGAAAAGGCTCAAAGAAAAAGAAGAAAAAAAAAGAGTAGGGGGTTCTGAGATACCATCCCATCTGTCTGCTTAAAAAAAGAAAAAGAAGAAAACCCCACATTCTCCTACTGGCATGAATGAAAAGGCTCGGCATGCTGCGGCTCGGCGTCTACGCAGACAAGCACCACCAGAGCTTCGCCCCAAGCAACATTAGGGTGCCTCGATGTCCTTCTGTTAAGGGTGATGCCACCCTTTGTAGTACCCGATGCCGACAGCACGCGCTCACGGGTAAAATACAAAGAAATCGACGAAAACAAAATGTCGCCATAGCACAGTCAGCGCCACAAACGCGTGCAGGGACGCGCGCTTTCACGCGCTTCTGAACAAAAAAGAAAAATAAAAGTGTGGGACAAAATGGCCAGATGTCTCCACCCTAAGCAAAGCGCACATGAAGGCACCCTAAGCAACATCATTCACCACGTGGAGATGCGGTCAATTTTTTAGAGTGTAGCGGCAGCTAGCGGCAGCGATCCAGCGCTTGAACGGCGCCAAGCTCACGGGACAGGCACGAGCTAAGGACACGAGGTGCCTGGACCGCGGGCTGCACGGACTCTGGGATTCGGCGACAGGCCCCTCGATGAGCTAGTCAAAAGGACAGTGTAAATATTGTAAATAAATATGTAGAGTGTGATCTACCGAGTCTCCACTCCCCATGCGTCGGGACACTAAAGCGCTCAAATTAGTTGCCGGTGAGTCAAGCAGTATTTATCGAACGCGTCAAGCAGGCTCACTTGAACCCAGCGCAAGTACTCTTTCACTGGCTCCTCTTCAAAGCATGAGAACCTACTCTCCCTGAGGTATTTTCAGTGTTACTTTCTATTGTTTGCCTAAAAGAAAACGAACGCCCATCCATTGCGGACCTTCATCAACGGCGGAGGCAGAAAATAGGTGAAGCAGAAGTGCACGAGATATGAACATTCGGCACGGCGCTTATGGCAGCCGACTGCTGCAAATGTTCAATGTAAATAGTATCAAAATGTTCTTCTATTCTTACTCAAGAAGATCAAATCGCGTGATGTTGCTTTCCTCACTAAATGTAGTGGGCCTTTGACGTCACGTGACCAAGCCTTGTTACCCTGAGTAACGTGACGTGAGTTTCCCCGCTAAATGTAGCGATAAAATTGCGGCTTACGGGACCGAGGCGTAAAACACATAATCCAAATTTCCCCGATTCTGTTTAGTGGAAAAAATGATACCGTGTTACTTGACCACGACACAACAAGGGAAAAATGTATAAAAGCGCCATAAACGATGGGAATAAAGAAGAGTGGAAACAACACAAAGCTCACTCGCAACGGAAGTTTATTTAAGAAAAACACGTAAGAGGGGTCATTTTCGAAGGCTTTTTCATCACAACAATCGATGAAACTCCTTGATACAATTTAACTCTTTCTCTGAGAGGGCAAAGGCGGGCTCCCCGATGCACTCATTTCCATTGGCCCTAATCTCGAATGCCAAGTGAACTTCTCGGCGCACTTTATCTTTATAATTTGCTAAAATCTTAGCCTCATGCAGAACTGGTGACTATGAGCAACGACTACAATGAATGGCGAGATTACCAGAAGGACTTGCTTTCATGACTGCCGCGTGTTCGCGTGCACGGTATTTGATTCACCGACCCGTCTGACCAATGTAAACGGAATCGCAAGTCAGCGGTATCTCGTACACCACCCCCATGGCACACTCAGCATATTTGGTTCATTGTTTTATGCTGCACTTCTCTTTTTTGGGCTGAGGAGTGGTGATTTTGCGGCACAGACGTACCATTTTATCGGGGGCTACAAATATCGCCGCAATTTTGAAACGCTGTCCAACTTTCTTTGAATTAGGGGACTATGACATGCCGGTAAGGAAAAGTAACAGGGTGTCTTATGCTATCCCTAAGACGACCTCAAGGCGAGAGCCCAAGCGCCGATGCTTTAAAGACAGACACACGATTTACATAATTCACTTTGATTCCTCTTCCTTCGCATTGTCATCCTTCTTACTTTTACTGCCTCTAATTTCCCTTAGGGTTCACGTAAACGTGATAGCGAACCTCCGAAGGCAGCGCGCTCTCTAAGGACGTACGTTTGGCGTACTATAGGACATTTGGTGTTGCCAACGTTTTCTTAAGGTACACTGAACGATGAGACATAAGGATTTCGTGTGTATAATTGCCGGTCTCGTTTGAGGCTGTTACCTTCCCTTTTGGTTTGCCCATTTAAATTTCTTTAACAATCCTTCCGCAACCTCAGCCAGGCAGCTTTGTGGGCTGCCTTTTGTATGCAGAAATCTGTAAATTAAAATTGTCTTCCACATAGTGTGCGCAAGATCGGTTTAAGGACGCCTCCTGACACGTGTTAGCAATGCCCTTTTTGACTAACTTTGAGTGAACAGACTCGAACGTCAGGATGCCTTTCTTTGATCTTGGCTCGTACGCGAAGCATATGTAGCCCTCCAGAAGCGTAGGTTTAGGTCTAGGAACTGCAGTGTCCCGTCTACACGATCCTCATGAGTAAACCTCAAACCGTCAAAGCCCGAGAAAAACACATCGGGCATTGCAGGTGCAACGTCGCACAGCGATCGCTCTTCCATATTGCTAAACAAAAGGTAGTCGCCAATGTACCTAAAACTCTTCATCCTGCTGCCGTTCCCAAATGTTTCAGCAGTGGCGTTGTCACGAATATTTTAAAAGATATCGCACAACGCCAGCGCGACACAAGATCCAATGGCTTGTGTTGTTTCCACTCTTCTTTACCTCCGTCTTTTTGGGCGCTTTTATAAATTTGACTATAAACCAACTTGCCCGAATTTCCACTTTGCAACAAGTAACATTACATGAATGTGTTTGCGCTGAACATTATTTATGATCCCCGATCCGTGGGTATAGACAACATTTTATATTTGTTCAGTACTATCCCGGGAAAACAAATTACCTAATCCGGGCAAGTTAAGTGGTTTTAGCGACAAAAAGTGGACGACGAGGACGAAGATATGCAGCATACAAGTTGATATGTGATGAAAATGGTAACTTATATGACTTTCATATCAGCATTGGAAATGTGCCCAATAAACAAATCAGAAATACATTCATTATTTTTTTTCAGAATAAGACGGGCCCCACGGAAAAGCAAACACGTGGCTTGGAACCGCAGTGGAGCGGCTTGATTTATTGGCTTTCATATAATTACGGCATAAGCGTCTACTTTTTACTAATAGATTCATCCCCTGAGCCGTTAAAAATACTTTCAGAGGTACGACATCACTGAAAATTAATCAACATGCTGGGAATATTATTTATTGCTTCGGTGGTCACCGAGAAGATCCGTACTTTCAAAACGACCAGTATAGAAGGCTGAAACGCAGGGCTAATTTGTTGTCCCGTGTACGTGCCGTGCTCAATGTATATGTGGAGCGTATGCTAGTGGTATGCGTAATGCATCTACGTGGTGGCGTAAGCAAATAAAAACATTTTTGTAGGACATGAATTGGGGGTTTCCTTGCGCCACCTAGCCTAGTTGAAACTGATATGCGACATATGAAGCATATGAAGTAACAAGATCTGATATGAAAGATGTCCAATAAACATATCAGAAATAATTTCATATAATTTTCAGTAGGGATCTTACGTCTGCTGCGGATAGGCAAAACTAATTATATATATAAAAACGATTTATCTATCAAAGGGCCAATATTCAACATACAGCACAAAGCGCACTCAAAAATAAAACTCATAAATGTGGCCGGTTTAAAAACATGAATTCAAACGCAACAAATAGTCTAAAGTTCACACAACGAATAGGCAAAGTTTTACAAAAAAAAATCGCATTTAAAAAAAAGCAAGAAAAAAAAAGAGTTTGGTTATTTGAAAATATTGCAAAATACAGTCTTATCGTCGTGGGACCCGAGAAAAATCCGGCATGGGTATTTAAGATTAAATACCATTAACTGCTTTGTTAGGGGTCAGTTTGAGCATTTCTGACTTTTTTTGGCAGTTTTAGTTTGCAGGCTCAGTAAAAATGGATGTCCACCCACATAGACAGTGGGACTCTACACTTCAAGTCAGGAAAATGAACACATACTTTATTAAACATTTTATGAGTTAATTTTTACAAGCTAGGTTCGGGCGAAAGAATAACAAGATTGGAGTGATACCGACCAAAAAATGAGGCTCATTTCTTGGTATGAAAATCAAACAAGCTGTGCCAGTCAGTTTCAGTGCAGAGGTAGATGTCACAGGACGTGCAACGGGGCTGAGTTTTCTTTGAGCAGCCAAGGTTTCTCCACCGTGTAGCATTCTTGATGTCGTCTTTCTTTGGCATGTCAAGCGCCTGCGCCGTCCGGATTGCAAGCATGGCAGCGGCTAAAGTCTCTTGAGCGGAACCTGTGGCACCGCACAGACTTTCTAAAATGGCATCAGCCTGACTTGTTGTTAATCATGAAAAATTTAACAGAATCAATCAAACCGATTGTTTTCACTTCGCGAGTGTTTCACATTGATAGCAAGCAAATTATTGTCATCGCGAAATTCATGTCACAAGGTTTGGGTCCCAGCGTCCATCCACGTGGACACACAGTTTGACAACCGACTACTGCCACCCATGCTAGTACAGTTGTAAATATTAAGCATTATTAACCATCTGTGAACTTTCAAGAGCACTAAAAAATAAATTAACACAGCCTCCGTTTGTGTAGATTTCGTAAAGTAATTACATACCTTGGCGTCGCCCACAGAACGCGCGAGTGCTGCAGGTCGCCATTTGAAAGAGCGAGCAACCAGTTGTTTTTAGTGCTGTTTGCTCAAAACTCCTCCAGATGGCAGCACAGACTATGTCCATGACGGTGGACAGGCGTTCTTTCCTGTGTGCGGCTCCGTTTTTTTACAACAATTAAAAACCCAATGTCCACACTAGTGGACGCAGGGTCTCAGGAGGTTATAAGCGAAATGCTTTTTTAAAATTGACCTAACTGGTCGAGTACCTCCAAACAAGAAGAGTGCAGCAGAAAGACAAGCATGCAAACGAGATCGGTTCCTGCGCTTGAGGTATGCGAACGTGGAGCTCGTTTATTTTTTTTTTTTTTTACATTTCTGTTTCTAACGATCCGAACACATGTCGGCAATTAAAACTCTTCATTTTTTTTTAGGGGGGTTGGGGAAGCTGCCGCTGTTCCTAGGTTTTTAAATCAGTATTCGGTGGTGAAACCCGGGAATCAAAGACCGAGGCAACACACGACAAGGATCGACAGAGCAGTGGACCCCGATTCAAAAGCTGAAGACTAAAAAAACTACCCGACGGGCGCAAAACACAAGACTCATCAACGAGGCAAGTGATCTCTTGAAAAATCAAGATTCAATGATTAGCCAGATTACCACCAAATTTGGAAGATTGCGAGCTATTTGCGATGAGCTAAGGAGGTTGAATGAAGAGTTAGGGGAATACATACCGGATAGTTCACTCAAAACCAAATTTGAGGCAGTCGTAAAGTACGAAGAAGAAGCGACTGCCACCATCCCTGCCCTCGAAGGCAGAAAATATTTACTCGATCAGATATCGCCCCGAGGGGCCCCTAGGGAACCTAGTTGTCAACCAACTTTCACCGAGCGCATCAGACACACGTACGCGAGCACTAAATTACCTAAGCTCAACATTGCGCCACTCAAGGGTGAAATCACAAAGTGGTCAGTGTTTTGACAACCATTCAATGAAACGATTCACAGGAAGCCCTCATTTTCCACGAGCGATAAGTTCGGTAAGCTTAGAATGTAATTGGATGGAGAAGCGGAAGCAGCTGGGGCTAGATTACCAAGGAAAGTGACTTGTTGCTGCGCGGATGCAATAGAGGTCTTCAATCGACATTTTTGAGAAAGAAATGATTGAAGCAGAACTCTTTCTTCATACTGAGTTTGATTTCACTTGTTACATCAACCAACATACCTCGGGTCTACGAATAATGTTAACCTCGTGGCGAATCAAGATGCAGGATCTACAAATATTTAATCCAAAGGAGTCAAGTTTTTTTCTATGCTCTGCGATATTTCGATGCGAGCTCTTCCACGCGACACTGTCGTGATCTACCGCAGAGCCACTCGTTTGTCTGCGGCGATTGCCATGCCTGCTGCCAGTAGTCAACCTGTCCGCTAAGAATCGAACCGACGGCTTGATTTTATATCTTTAGACGTCGAAATTCGGGAGGAGAGCGTGTGGCGCAAAGACCCCGAGATACGAGGGAAAAGTGTTTTACGTGAAGTTTCTTGACCGATCGCGTCGGTGCTCTACAACTGATCCTGACGAAATTGAACGAAATGCTGACTCTGGAACAGAACAATCCGAAAGATTGAATTAGATTTCTTGGATTTTATTAGCGCAAAACAGTCTAAGGCTATAGAGCGCCGAAGTTTCTATATACTTCCGGGAAAGGTTTCTAGAGAAGAACGAAAGCTGTAGTGGAGAGTGGTAAGATGAAAGGATGGACATGAATCAGTATATAAAAATGTGAACGAAAACGTTAAAAGGTGCAATGGTAGTTTAGTGTCGGCGTAAACGTATTGTGATTTCTAGAAATTTAAAATATGTATGATTTAATAAAGATTCATCTCCAAGCCGAAGGACAAGGTGTAGCAGCATGTGTGATGAGTAAAGATGGGCGAAGTGGAAATGGCGATATCTTTTATATGCGGGGGATCCAAATGCAAATGCACTACAGTTAATGGGTCTGAACATTCTTGGCATGTGGGTATATCCTCTCGGCTAAACAGATACCCTTGTGTCGAATGTGTGGGGCCAATTCTTGGCCAACAATGGGCGCCCTGCGTCCGCTAGGAGCCACGACCGCTCGCCCAGCGAACAACGCCGCGCTCAAACTCACACACATTGAGTTAGATCTGCCGGGTGCAGAATAGACGACCCCGAGAAAAAAGTCTTTGTGACGGGCAGTCGCACACTCCTCTAGCGTCGGCTAGAGGAGTGTGCGACATAAATTCTGTTGTTGATTTCGCAGGCCCAATCATTTGTAGTTTACACCTTATGCTTATGTTGTCATTCAATATTTTGGTCACGAATGACAATATAATATGGTCGTTTTGTTGTCTTGGTGGAGTATGTGGTAAATATTCAAACTCCTTGTTGCAGATGTTGACGAGGTATGATCCATTTCTTCATTGCCAGGTAAATTCACGTGACTAGACACCCAGCAAAAGACTATCTGCAATTTCTATTCCACAGCTGCACCAACCACTTCTATGTTGTAAAAGGGTGATTCGAGGTCTTCTCACTCTCTAAAAGGATCTTAGCGCTCCCAGAGCACTTAGTGAATCAGTGTAGACTACATACTACTAATGCCTAATGTGATGATGAGGTCTCTGGCCAATATTACACCATACAACACTGCAGTCAAGGGAGAGACACGAGAATTAACACTCCGCTGACGTTTAAGTGACGATCTGACCACGGAACAGCCAACACAGGAATCGATTTATGTTGCTTCAGTATAAAAGCTCGTGTAGTCTTCATATATACTTTGTGGCTCAAAGAATTCCTGTTTTAAGAATTTGGTGGGGTATTCTTTTTTTTGTGTACTCAGTCAGTGAGAAGTCTCTTATAAGCACACCATCGCGCCACTATTCTTAAGAGCTGAGTAATAGATGGGTTCGTCTTCATCTTTTGGCTAGCTGAGATAGCCATGGTCTTGTTCCGCAATGAGCAGAGAGGCTTAAAGTAGGGCACACTTTATAAGGTTCGTTCAAAACGTGTTTTTTCGACTAGTTCTTGACACGGATGTTGTAATGCATACCGTATCCCAAGGAAATACACTAAACCAAAGAGAGATCGCATTTTCTCTAAAGACATTTAATTAGCTTCTGTAATAGGCTTCAGCACAGAGACTCGACACAGGGAATTTAGGAAACGTACAGGTGGCAAGTCGCATTTTTGCGTGATGTATTGGATCAAAAATGTTTGGGGTTGATGCCCTGGCTAATTCATACACCAAATATTTATAATCTAGGCGTGACCGCAGAATCGACCTGTAGATTATGAGCAGGCGCGAATAATCGGAACTTCAAGTAATGTGGGAATTAACTATCTGAATATTAAGCGGTTTATTGCATTTTAGTTTTAACGTTTTCATATGGTGACTGAAAGGGGGTTTAGAGCCGAAATATAAGCCTAGAAATGTCTACTACACTATTTTGTGAACCCGCGCAATGTATACGGTAAACGAAGGCATCGAACCGCACCCCATTTTTGCGAGAAACATGCACAAGCAGTCTTCTTGATAAAGAACTTGAAACCGTATAATGTGAGCCCATCTTGTGACATTATTAACTGTTATTTGAACACGGTGGCCGCAGATTAAATAGTTTCCTGAGGAGACGGCGATTTGGGAGTTTTCTATTCGCAACCCCAGCCCGTCGATCGCCCTCTCGCGGACGAACGGAAGAACCAGAAGAGCGGGGACGGCAGCGGCGGAGGCGGCGCGGGAAGGGTGGCATGGGACTGTAGGCCTTGATGAGTGAAAACGTTTAACAAACAAAAAAGTGAGCGCGTTAAAATAGGAATTTTTGTGTTCCGCCTTGCAACAGTGCTTGCACGAAGGAGCGGGGATGTCTAATTTCATTAGGAAATTTTCGTATATCGCATACGCTGCGGATTTCTGGTCTTGTGCATGGCCGCCAGCTCTATCTGTGTTCAACGTGACGGCGGCAAACGCTCCCGCTAATAATGTAGAGTTCTATAGTACGGTCTGCGAAAAGACGATTATTTGCCGTAAGTAGGAGAAAACTCGTCGCGCAACAGTATGTCGAGCAATGCACATCGGGAATGGGTTCGCGTTTTAAGGCCGTTACCAGGAACATGACCATTTATTCCAAGCACTTTAAAACGACAAAATAGCCGTACTTGCTTTCAGGTAATTACAAAGCAAATAACGAAATGCTCGAAGCATTGTGAATTGTGTCTGTGTGTGTTTGTGTTAGCCAGCCGTTCGTAACGAGAGCTTAGAACTGTCAGTTTTGACGAAAGGGTCCGCGACGTTGTAAAAAAACATGGTAGAAAAACTGTACGGTCTATTAAATTATTTATTTTTGATAGAGCAATAAATAAAACCCCTAAACACGCAGATTACGTTAATAGTCAGTTTTAGCATAGAGTTACCGCAGGCTACCGTTGGCTACCGTGAGCACGACAACGCTCCTGGCGCGCGCTGAAAATTGTGCTTCAAAGGCGCAGCGCGAGCTTCCGGTTGTAAAGGTACACCGCACGGTAGCCTGCGGTAACAAACTTTCTATCAATAACCATAGAGCTGTTTGATCACGTGTTGATGTACACTAAACCCGAGAGGGTGAGCAGCTAGTTGTGAGCCTGTGACCAGGGACTCAAACCGAAAAATATAACGTTTCGGTTACGGTTATGGTTACCACTTCCTGTTGATAACGGTTTCGTTTCGGTTTTTTACGGTTTTAATTTTTACGGTTTCGGTTACCGGTTACACGTTCCTAAAAACCGGTTTATTTCGGTTTTTCCAATAATTTGTTTTAATTGAAATGCTAGACAGCCGCTTTATAAAAAGCGGTTTAAAGAAGTCCCAGATATTCATCAACGTGAAATTCAAGGAAATTAGAAACGTCTTAATACTTCTAATTGATCAAAAGTTGCACACGTTTCCAGCTCCAACGCTTGTTCACTACATCTACTTACTCTATATATAGTTTGATACCCGAGCATACACGTTACTTCCGCTACTCGGGGATCATCGCATTCTATATAATAATAATAAAAATAAACATCTCTACTTTGTTGTTCGGCAGCGTTTGTAAACAACCCTAAGAAAGTTCCCACTGAGTACTGGAAGAACAATTCGCACCTTTTCGTCGCAATAGTGTATTTCAACCTAATACATGCAAACGACTCTTCACCCACACTGAAGGAAGGAGCAGAACTATAGACCGTTTTATCGTGGGTAGCGCCATTTTGAGAGCGAGAGAGAAAAGGGGAGAGGCCTACAGGCGCTTTCCCCCTTGCGGGTTGTGTAGAAAGAGTGAAAGTCCCGGATGAGAGGCTTGGCCGGTGTTGGGTGAATGCAGTGCCCGAACTTCGTTCGCGCTTTCTTCTATGTTTCAAACTCCCAAACCTAATTAGAGCCACGGTCTTTGATGGCAACAGTCCCCCGGTCACCTGGACACCATTGCTGGGTGATAGGGTGCACGAATAACGACAGAAAGCGTCGAATACTGTCCGAGGACCGGTGTAGCTTGCATGGAATCCGGTAAGGCGAGTGCGGCCGCAAGTGTTTTTAAACTCCGTCACTTTCCGCATGACTGGAAATGATGAACAATTTATCCATTTTTGCTTGCAATAGGCCTATTTCAACGTAGCCGTTTTTAGTAATCAAAAAGCGATACACGACACGGGAACCACAATTAACTTTTGTAAACACCCGGAGCTGCTACAGATTGTTTTGCTGCGCTGCTTTTATCTTGCGTGTCAGTGTTCTTATATTTCCTTGTGGATGAACGACGAAGACGTTCTAGATGTGCTTATATCGAAACGCAGAAAGCCTCAAAGCAGCCACGAATTATTTTACTATTCGATGCAATATTTTGAGTACTCACCTCCAATTTCTATCGCTGGCACGTTCGCTGCCGCAGTTCCCCCCGTCGCCACACTGGCGGATGTCATGACTCAAACAAAAAAACGTGCACACTGGGCTCAAAAATTCAGATCGCAACAGACGAGACGTACCCTGCAGTGAGTATACAGCGCTTGAAAGCGGCCAATCAACGGAAACAATCCAGCAGCGGCACTCCAAGGAGCGTTTTTTCCGGCTGTCCGTTATCGCGCAGGAGATCGCGATTGAGAAAAAACCGATAGAACTAACTTTTCAACAATATCCAGTGTCACCCGGCGGCGGGAATGAGCCTTCAACAGAGTGTTGTAGATGATAAAATCGAGTCAGTCACCACAGCAAATTATCAATATTAACATAAATTCAGTTACAAATTTTACAAGCTGAAACAGCAATTATCACGAGCAAACCTCGCACGCACCAGCGTACCCCATGTTCATCGGCGGTACAGCGTTCGGTGCGAGCTCCATTCAAAACATCTTCCGAGCACAGCCGAGAGAATGGCGTTGAGGGAACGTCTTTTCAGTTTACGGACGCAATCCACTGCCAACGGAGACCGGGGTCATGTGGAAAGCGATGGAGCTTAAAGAGATTGCAGCCACACTCACCTTGCCAAATTCTATGCAAGCTGCATTGGTCCTCGGATAGGTTTCGACGCTTTCTGTCGTTATTCGTGCACCCTATGACCGACCAATGATTTCCCGATGACCGGGGGACTGTCGCCTTTGAAGCCCGTGGCTCTAATTAAGTTTCCACGTTTAAAACAGAAAAGAAAGCGCGAACGAAGTTCGGGCACTGCATAACCCAACAACGGCCAAGCCTCTCATCCGGGACTTTCACTCGTACTACACAACCAGCAAGCGGGAAAGCAACCGTACCCTTTCCCCGTTTCTCTCTCGCCCTCTTTGAGTAAAACGGTCTATAGCCATCCTCTAGTAAAATAGTGCTAAGTGAAATAAAGTAATAGAATTGAAAGCAGGGCTAGTTGGTGAAAGTCAAACATAATGTAAATGCAATAGCCCAAAACAAAGAAGACTAAGGAGAGGAACGAACAACGCAATAACAACAGAGAAAGCTGTACAAATATTTAAACTTGAGGAAGAAAACGAGAAGGGACGGACAAACACAAACTTTGTGTTTGTGTTTGTCCGTCCCTTCTCGTTTTCTTCCTAAAGATTAATTATCCCTACCAACCCGCTCGTTTTGTCCTTGCACAAATATGTCGTGCGTTGTTCGTTCCTTTCCCTAGTCTTCGTTGTTGTGTCATGTTTCACCTATGTCATGTGTGCTATTTCCATGCAATTGCCAATGATCATCGAAGCGCAAGTCTCTCGCTGGCCGATTTTGTGACGCTGGAAAAATGGTGCATTTATACATAAAAAATATAAAAAAGGTGCGGTACGCAAAAAAAAAAAAAAATGAAAATGAAGTGCGGACGTACCTTGTATAATGTATATTTGAAAGTATGCAGATGAATGAACAGTATTTCACCGAATTAATCAATGTTTTATGAAACCGCCGAAAGCCAAAATAATCGGTGGAGCCTGGATTTGAACTCTGGGCCTCCCAATGTTCGGTCAGGTGTCTTTTATTATATTATATTATATTATATTATATTATATTATATTTATTATATGTGCCGCTGGCTACTTGGCATTTTACATTTCTCTTTATGGCTCTGGGTTTTTTCTTCTTCGTCCCCGGATTGACTGAGTTTCAGACCAAATTCCTCTTTCTTTCCTCTTTCAGTTGGCTTTCCTTTCTTCTGCGTGTTTGGTCGACTTTGTCGCACTGCCCGCCGCTCCACTTTCCCCCGCTGCCCGACAGCGCATGGGCAGATGCCTTCTGAGTCGGTTTTGGAGTACTTGTAGGGGACTGTGCGGAGGCAATCATAGCCCCTCTGCAAAGGCCAATATTCGCAACTTTAAGCGATGGTGGTACCACAGTGTGAGAATCGCGCTCCCTAGCTCCTGGATGATCGGCTTTACAATGAAGGTGCTCGCCTACAACTTCCTGACATGAAACAATAAAGTTAGGCTCTGATACCACTTGAACAATGCAAAACTAGATTTACTTACGCGTCGGCGAACCCCGCCTCGTACTGCTGTTCTACGACAATCATCCAGATGACGGCCATTTTGATAGGTGCCAGCGCGCCCCCTATAGGTCGTGACAGTTGCGAATACCTCTGGGAAGCACTCGCCGTGTTCTGGTGCGCGTGCATTAACCGCCGTGCTCTGTCAAGGAACCGCCAGTACTTTGTACTGAAAGGAAACACCCTCGATGATATTCTCCCCGAGGTACAGGTTACAAAAGACATGTGCCTCTTCCTTTGGCTCTAGCGCTGCATCGCGTCCATGGACGAGCTTTGCCTTGGGCTATTGTCAGTGCCGCCTGTGACGAGCCGCAAAAGACGACTCGTGCGGCTCGTGCGAGCTCCGGTGCCGCGCGTGCGAGCGCGAGGAGAAGGAGATAAAAATAAAAAGAAAGGGAAGTTCTGCATGAAATCTCGAAGGTGGACGCGTCTTTTCTGAACTCGGAGCCCATTTCTCTTGACGACCACAACAAATCGTCACATATGGCGCCCAACGTGGGGCCGGGTCTTCAGGAAATTCAAGTTAACAACCTATGGGAACTGCGCTCACTTCGACCAGGTCTCCACCAACCACTGTCGCTTGGACGGCCAAGGTTTCAAGGTAACTCCAAGATGGCGGAACGTTCCATCGAAGCTTTCCGAAGGCTGGATGACGACGCCAAGGACGCCGCATACCAATCAGTCGTCAGCGACACGGAGATCCTAAAATCCGAGGTGAATCAGCTACGCCTACAACTAGCAGAGCTCAAGAACGCGACCTCTGCACAACCGATCGACCGGCTGGAGGACAAATCGCGCCCTTGCGACGACGACACCAACACACAGCTACAGGCAACAGAGAATTTGATCTGCGTAATGCTGGGACCTGTCGTAGATCGTCTTGATCAGCTTGAGGCAAAGATGAGGAGTGCTTCGTCGGCAGAATCGCTGCGCAGCGCGATCTCTATCGAGGACGTTTCCGAGAGCAAGTCCGCCAAGAAAAAGATGCCCAAGGCACTCAAGAAAAAAGCTCCTGTTCAAGCTGAGTCAGTTGGAGATACTGCAGTCACACCAGACCGGCCGACAAAGTCGCTGACCAACGTGGCTGTCAGCTCGGTTCCTCAGCTAGGCAAGGACATCATCGCCTGGTTTCACCAGATGGGTTTCTGGTTTCAGACGTTTAAAGTCGCACCAAGTGAGGCCATCCCATTTATTGTATCTAAGCTACCATCTAAGGACTTCATGTGAGTGAGGTGCCACCTGAAGACAACCAAGGTAACGACGTGGGAGCAAATGAAGACCGCTTTCCGTTGTCGTTACAACCTGGACAACGAAGTTGCAGCGAAACAGAAGATGTTCGGCGCAAGTCATCGTTCGGGAGAGTCCTGCACAGACTTCGCCTTCCGCAAACTGGAGCTCATCGACGAGTGCAACTACCCAGAGACGGAATGCGGAGAAATGCAGGGCTATCCTGGCAACACTGTCTGACAAACCACGAAAGCACTACTTCGACAGACGCTTTTCTTCGTTGGATGAGTTGCTGGACTCATTCCTGCGCTTCGACCAGGTAGTCTTGAGCCAACCAAAGACACCGGCATTGACTGTAGCTGCAGAGCCAGTTCAAGCTGCGCGGGTGACCAAGAAAGCGCCCTCCTTCCCGCTCTCGAAGCAGGACCAGAGCCTTTTATACTGGGAGAGTTCGGCGGGTGGGAGTGGCTTACGGCCCGCTAGGTCTAGCGGACTCAGCGGGCGCCGCTTCCGCCATGATGTGCCTCCCGGCGAGTGGGTCCCCATAGACATGCGATGTATACGCGTGTAGGCTTTGCCGTTCGTGCTTTTGTTGTCGTAAGGAAAAAGTCTAAAAACAAGCATTTTGTGACGTTAATCATACGTTAATTATAACTCGCACAATCGAGCACTCGAAGTCGGCTTCCAGTCAGCCCTTTTTGGTTTGGTCTCCCAGATCTTGTGCCTTGCGCGGTTTTCTTTTCCTTGCGGGAACCGGTACATCCTGAACCCCTTTCTCGCGTTGTTCGAGCACCCAACGGCACTGCAGCCCCCCATTTCGTTTTCTTCTAACGTCTGGCAGAGCGCAGAACGATCATTTTCATCGTCATCTCTCGCTCCACGCTAGACGGCAAGGCACATCATGGCGGACAACGAAACTCGGAGTGCGATGCCCACAGTTGCCAGACTGTTTGATCAGGGCTGCCAGACTGGCGGCTGGATCAAAGAACCGCCGAACTCTCCCAGTATAAAGGCTCTGAGCAGGACCAGTCGCCACCTCGTGAGAACGCGGACGACGTTTTGTATTTTAGAGGTGACCGGTGTTGGTAGTGATGAGGTGGTGGTCCAAGAGGTTCTGTCGGGTAGCGGCACAAGGCTGCGTGAATGGGCTTGAATGCCGGTGGTGGTGATGTCTTGCCTTGTCAAAGTCGGGAAAGGAGCGGCAGCCTCTGCCGCAGGCGTCGTCGTGGCCGGGCAGTGAGCGTCAGGTTCATCCGCGCGAAGGGGACCCGGTAGCGGCGGGGGCCCGCGTCCTCGCGGGCCCCGCCGACGGCGAGGAAGGACACCGGTGACGGTTTACTTGTTTAATCCGAATTCCAGGGTCAACTGTTCCAAACCGGTAGAAGCATGCATGACTTGAGCACGCGCCACTGCGAGTGGGGCACGCGCTTCTCTCTTTAAAACGTGCCCGTACGACCGCTAAACTTGACTAAACTCAGAATACTACATTCTCTCTTTCTTAATATTTTTTTTTTACACAAACGTAATGGGAGAATAAAAAGCCAAACAAAGAACACGAAAGCACTCTGAAACACGCCCCTATTCTCCCTTTCTTAATTTTTAAACATTTGCTAAGGTGAAAGGTAAGTACTGCAAAAACACGAATCTCGGCTCTCGTAATGAAGACCCCAAAATAAAATAAAAAAAAAAACAAAAATCAAGTCCGGTGAAAAGTCAGTGTCATCTCGATAGGTTCAGTCAAATTCGGAGAAAACGCCGACTCATGCATGTGTATGAAAAGTTCGTTGAGAATCGTCAGGCGTTATTGTTCTCGAAACTTTGGTACTTTGTCGAACGCAAATATATTTTCGAAAGCTAAGCCTATTACTGGCACCACACGTCTTGAACGCAATCGGTGCTAATTCTTCAGCATACGGCGGTGCTAAGGAACGTAGCTGCTAACCATCGAAAGCGAAGCACAACACAAGGTGGCTTTGGCTGAAATCTCTTGGCGCGTGCGGGCGCGCTCTTTCTCTGAAGTTGTGTCGTGAAAGTCATATGCAGCAGAATACCCAGGCTTTGCAGGGGAACCAGGCGCTGCAGGAACACCAGACGCAGCAGAAAACCGGCCCTCACAGGAAAACCAGGAGCTGCACTCTTTCATCTCGGCGAAGTGTCAATGAAGACGGGTGGCCATCTTTCAAACAGTCATGTCGGGAGGCAGGAGCTTGGGGCTATCTTGGGCGCTGACTTGGATCGGCGTCGGAGCATCACAACGATACAAAAAAAAAAGAAAAAGAAAAAAAACTTTAGCGTACCTAGGCTACACCTTCTAAATTCTCCGGACCTCAGCCTGAACGTACATCACAAAAACAAAACTCGATTTGAAGAAAGTCCACGTCATCGCAGGGCGGACGGGATGAAAAAGAAAAAAAAAATTGCTGTCTGTGAAGACCAGCTACCTCAGCCAGGGCTTATTTCTCGCCTGGAACATGTTGGCGTCATCGCAGGGCGGACGGAACCAAAAACAAAATGCTGTCTCGCAAGACCAGCTAGCTCTCTCAGGGCTTATTTCTTGCCTGAAACAATCGATTCAGGGACGCGCTGCGTCCGAAAAACAAACAAACGAGTAAAGCAATAAAATAAATGAACTCGGCGTTCGAAACGTCAGGCGTACAGGAGTTCCGAGACGCTCTGGTTCGGAGAAACAAGTACTACCTGGCTCGAAGTAGGCTGCACGAAAAGACCAAGCGAAAAGGAGAAAACCAAACGCTAGCTCGACTGGCCCGAAGGAGTCATAACGAAACGCTGCAAGGCTGCCAAGAAAAAAACAACAACAAAAAACGTCCAAGATGCGCCGGTTCTTGCCAACTATGCGACCGGGACGCAGAGCTTGCCTTGAAACTGTCGTTGCCCTTTTCGAACCCCATCCTCGTCGCCATTTTGTATTTTTCGAGGAGGTTGGTGTTGGTAGTGATGAGGTGGTGGTCCGAGAGGTTCTGTCGGGTAGCGGCACAAGGCTGCGTGAATGGCCTTGAATGCCGGTGGTGGTGATGTCTTGCCTTGTCAAAGTCGGGAAAGGAGCGGCAGCCTCTGCCGCAGGCGTCGTCATGGCCGGGCAGTGAGCGTCAGGTTCATCCGCGCGAGGGGGACCCGGTAGCGGCGGGGGCCCGCGTCCTCGCGGGCCCCGCCGACGGCGAGGAAGGACACCGGTGACGGTTTACTTGTTTAATCCGAATTCCAGGGTCAACTGTTCCAAACCGGTAGTAGCATGCATGACTTGAGCACGCGCCACTGCGAGTGGGGCACGCGCTTCTCTCTTTCAAACGTGCCCGTACGACCGCTAAACTTGACTAAACTCAGAATACTACACGACGGCAATTTTCATCAGCCTCTTTCTTCACGCGGGAAGAAAAAGAAGCAGCACGTGTTGCCTCAACGCCCGTCAAAAGCTTCGCAGAATTGTCGGCGTTCTTCGTTTCGTCACCCGGAAGTTCGTCCGCTGTGCCTCAATTGTAAGAAGAGTGGCCACTTAATCACGCGGTGTCGGCAGGAGCTCACACCAGCATTTTTGGAGTGGCAACAGCGCTTTGAGTCCACTGCAGCACCGACGCAGTGAAACGACAAGCTGATGCCTCTGATGCCTGCGAGAGGTCATCAGCAGTTCGGCACATCCCATGTTGCGCAGCAGTGGGCACCAAAACAATTCAGGTTCAACTGAACGGACAGCCTCTGACAGTTTTCTTTGATTCGGGGGCAATTAGAAATTAAACGGTCAGCTAGACGATAGGGACAAAACACAGACAGGGAGAAACAGAAACAGAGACATACACACCGCTGACTATCAACTAACACTTTATACTTCTTCTTCATCACTTTGACCCGAACATTCACACCTAATGTAATGCCAATAAATCACCCTAAATTCTTACATTACACTACAAAATTAAAACTTGAAATAAAAATAAAAATAATTACATTAAAATATTAAATTTGGTCACTAACACCTCTCTGACCCAACCCACAAACCACCGCCAACACATATCCCTCTTATTCCCTTTTCACGGGGCCGTTCCACACTGCAAAAACTGTCTTTCTCTCTTGCTGACCGTGATTGAGGGCATGCTCACGCATGCCCTCCATCACTGTCAGCAAGAGAGAAAGACAGTTTTTGCAGTTTAATTTCGAAGTATGTACCAACTAGCTCAACTTCAGCCTGTTATGCAATTAGAAGTCTCATCAACGTTTCCATCGCCGACCAGTTGCACCTTCTGATTCAACCTTCTTCCATCCGTCTCCATGGTGCAAGTGGTCAATCCCTCACGAACCTCGGCGAAGCGACTGCCACACTGACAGCTGACGGACAGACGCTGAACCAGGCATTCATTGTTGTCCCACATCTGGAGGAAGAAAAGTTGCTCCTTGGTGACGATTTCCTGACAGCGTGCAAGGCCATGATCGATTGGGGTGCAAATAGCTTCTCGATTCCTCCGCCTACGACATGTCATAAGTGCATCTTGGTTACGGAGCAGCTGATATCTCCGCGGTCCCGAAAGCTCGTTCAAGCACGCCTGAAGAATCCTGTCCGAGGACAATCAACGAAGATAGAGGTGAGCGGCACAAAATTGCTCTACGACCGCCACTGCCTTCTAGTTGAACCCATGGCTATGGATAAGGCCGAGAGCACGTTCTACGTACTCCTGGCCAACCCGTCGTCTCCACCAGTGGCTCTACCCTCTGATGCTACTGTCGGAGTCGCTAGGGGGTCACAAGTGTCGAAGACATCGAGCTTAGCGACCACGAAACTGCGTCTATCTTAAGTTGCTCAAGCCTGCCTTCGCCAGAGGACCTGGATCGCCCGAATGGTTTGGAAATTGTCGGCCCTCAACATCAACCGCTATTGGTTGAGGGTGTCTCTTTCAAAATTGGTTCAACGCTGGCACCTGAAGAGCTTCAAAAAGTTCAAGAGCTTCTCGCGAAAAACATGGCTTGCTTTGCGCGAATCAGCACTGACGTTGGAAACTGTCGGCTTGAGCAGCACTCCATCTCGGAAGGTAATGCGAGACCTATCTCCCAGAGATCACGTCGACTCTCGCCGGCGCAGCGTGATCTCGTCAAGGCGATGATCAAGGATCTCATCAACGCCAAGATTGTGCAACCATTGCGCAGTCCGTGGGCATCCCCCTTGGTCTTAGTCATGAAAAAGGACGGATCAACACGAATATGTGTCGACTACAGAAGGATCAACGCGGTCACTGAAGACACTGTCTACCCCTTTCCGCGAATTGAGGACGCCTTGCAGACTCTGACGTGGAGCAAGTTTCTCTCTGTCATGGACCTGGTTTCTGGTTTTTATCAAATTTCCATGCGGCCAGAAGATGTCGAGAAAACGGCCTTTGTTACTCCGTGGGGCCTGTATGAGTTCTTGAGGATGCCATTTGGACTCAAGGGTGCTCTGTTTACCTGTCAGCGTGCGGTAGACACTATCATCGAGAATTCCAAGTATGACCACGCGCTTGACTAGATGGACGATTGTGTTGTCTACAGCAAGACATTTGACGAGCATGTGACGCACCTGCAAGACATTTTTTCGAGGTTCCACGAAGCGAACCTGAAGTTCAAGCCACAAAAGTGTTTTTTTTTTCTTTTGTACGTCAGTAAAGTACCTTGGACACATTGTCACGAGGCATGGAGTTTCTCCTGACCCTTCCAAGTTGGCAGCTGTCCATAGGTTTCCGGCTCCCCGCAACATCCAGGAACTCCAATCCTTCATGGGCCTGACATCTTATTTCCGGAAGTTTATCCCGAATTACAGTGTTCTTGCTGCTCCTTTGCGCGAACTTCTCAAGAAAGAAACAAACTTCCTCTGGAATGAAGAACAAGATTCAGCGTTTGGAGCCTTCAAGGATGCCCTGTGTGAACCACTTCTTCTTAAGCTTTTTTTGGAAGACGCGCGCTTTGGTGTCCAAGTTCACACCGACGCTTTAAAGCTTGGGCTGGGAGCATTGCTATTGCAAGAAGATGATGACGGAAACTTCAGACCTGTAGTGTACTTGAGTCGCTCCCTGAAAGGTTCCGAGTCCAACTACACATCAACAGAAATGGAAGCTCTTGCCGTCAAGTGGGCTCTGGATGAGCTTCGCCCGTACCTCATGGGTCGTAAGTTTCAAGTTGTTACCGACCACAATGCTCTTTGCTGGGTGATGCGGTACAAGGAGTGGAACCAACGCTTACTGTGCTGGTCGCTCATCCTGCAGGAGTTTGATTTCGAGGTCATCTACAGGTCAGGAGGTCTACACAGAGCGTCAGATTTCCTCTCCCGTACTCGGCAGTCAACACGTGAGCTAGGTGACAAAGTTCTCTGTGTCACATCTCCGGCCTTCCTGCAACGGGCTGAGGATCTTTCACGAGACCAACATGAGGATCCGTATTGCCAGGACGTTTTCAAACTTATGGATGGAAGTGCTGGCACACGTAAACAGCAGAGGCGAGCACAGCACAAGTTCGTCGTACATGACGGAGTCCTTTACAGGAGGGATCAAGGCCCCATCAATCAACGTTTCTTGGTCTGCCTTCCTCACTTGAAGAGAGCCGAAGTTTTGCGCGAACTCCACAGAGGAAAGTACGGCGCACAGATGGGCATCAGACGCACCTTCAAAGCTATTCGTACAAAATATTCCTGGCCGAAACTCTTTAGGGACGTAAGGAACTTTGTCACGCATTGCGATCTCTGCCAACATATGAAGATGTCATCTGCGTCACCTCTTGGACTGCTGCAACCGATTGAAGTCCACTCCCCGTTTCACACGGTAGGGCTTGATATTGTTGGACCATTTCAGACATCTCGAAGCTACAAATGCATCATCGTTGCCATCGACTACCTCACGAAATTTGTTGAGGCCAAGCCTGTGCGGAACATTGAAGCGGTTATGGTACAAAAATTCATCGAGCGTCGAATCATTCTAAAGCACGGTTGCCCAGCAGTGATTATCACTGATCGTGGCACTCAGATGATGCCACGCTCGACTTCGGCGTACCTTCAACACCGTGGCATCCAGCACTCGCCTACTACAGCGCACCATCCTGCTGCGAACAACCTCTGCGAGCGGGCGAACAAGACGCTCAAGCAGATGATCAATTTGACAACAGCCGGAGGTGTCAAGTGGGCTGACGTCCTTCCCTACGTTGTTTTCTGCTATAATACCGGATTCCAGAACACCGTTCGTCAGTCACCTTTTTTTCTTGTCTACGGCCGTGACCCTGTGCTCCCCCTTGATGTCGTTTATGGCCGCCAGGAGCTCGATGAACTACGTGATGCATCGGACTATTCAGTCGTTGTTCACGAGAGACTGAACCAAACTCGGAAACTGGCCGCCAAGCACAACAAGCTCGCTCAACAAAAACAAAAGAGCTACTTCGACAGGGGACGGAAGGACATCACCTTCGAGAAGGGCCAGCTCGTGTTGTTAAAGACACCACCCGTGGGGTTGAAGGCAACACGACGGTTCACTGGCCCCCATCGAATTGTGAGCCGGCTATCTCCTGTGAACTACGAGATTGAACTCATGGACGGTAATCGCCGCGATGTAGCGCACGTGGAGAAACTGAAGCCGTATCTTACACCAATCGCTGAATTTGCACAGCCTCTACCCGATGACTGAACGTTTGGAATTTATAGTGTGTGCACTTGTTTATAGCGTGCCTTCTCATCTAGCATTTTGTATGTACATATTAATTCACTCGCGTGAATATTTCAAAGCGCGGTATTTGTTTAATGTTGTTTTGTCTTTGTCTTATGAAAACGCACTGTCGGGTCCACAGTTTCTAAAACCCCGGCATGTGACGAGCCGCAAAAGACGACTCGTGCGGCTCGTGCGAGCTCCGGTGCCGCGCGTGCGAGCGCGAGGAGAAAGATATCAAAATAAAAAGAAAGGGAAGTTGTGCATGGAATCTCGAAGGTGGACGCGTCTTTCCTGAGCTCGGAGCCCATTTCTCTTGACGAGTACAACAAATCGTTACACCGCCTCTACTCGTTTTCTTAATAAAGATATGTCAATAAAGTGGGCACCGTCGGTCATGAGCCCCGCCGACCTGCCGTTGCGCGCTTGACACGCGATGGCGAGCCGGCGGGCAACCGAGTCATCGCGCTCTTGGCGGGAGACATCTTTTCCTTCTCGTGCTAAGGGCGGCGGAAGGATCGAAGAAACGCCCGAAGGGTTTCCCGAGGTTTTTATATAAATGTCAATAAATAAATGAATGAAGAAAGATGGCACTGGCAATAGCCCAAGGCAAAGCTCGTCCATGGCCGTGGAGTAGCTTGAGACCCAAAGCTCTGTTCTCCGTGAGTAGAAGAGTCCTTTTCTCGGCATTACACGAGCACCATAACACGGCGAGTCCTTCCCGGAGGTATATTAGCCTCGACAGAGGGGCGATGATCGCCTTCGCGTAGTCTCCAACATCTGCGCCGTAACCAACTCCGGAGGCATCTGCCCATGCGCTGTTGGGTAGGGAGGGAAGGGTGAGCGGTTGGCAGTGCGGCAAAGTTGACCAAACACGTAGAAAAAAGGGAAGCCAGTTGAGTAAAAAAAGAATTTGGTCTGAAACTTTGTCAAACAGGGGACGAAGAAGAAAAAAACACAGAGCCACAGAGAGAAAAGTAAAATGCCAAGTAGCCCGCCGCCCCCTGCAGCGCCTTGAGGGGAAGCGGACGCTCCAGAGAGCGAAGGACACGAGGAATAGGGAGTTTTCGAATATTGTTTTCGCCGTCCCGCAACGCCCTCCGCCACTCGCTACGATACCCGGAACACCATAGTAAAGGCCATCGGCGCGCAGGCGCAGTAGTGACTTGGTTGCGGAGGGCTTAGCAAATAAGGAAACGCGGTCTGCGAAAACTCTCTAATGTCTCGGAGCCGTTCTGGCGTGTGCGAAATGGTGTCATCGGCTATGTCGAGCCTAAACCCAAGAAAACCCATGCGTCGCGTGGGCTCTGCTCGTGTCGCTTAGGTTCAAGTGAAATCCCAACCGCAGCAAGTCCTCCACGAGAAGGCGCACAGTAGACGCCAACTTGTCTTGGTCGAGATGGGTGCACAAGAAGTAGAGTATGTAAGAAGAAGCACAGAGTCCACGCGCACGCATTTCCCTGCAATGCCTGTTGCGAGGAGCTTCATGTAAGACGGCGCCAGATATATCACGAAGGGCATACGGCAAAAACGGCAGTAACTGCGGCCTACTCTAAATGATGTCAGGTTATGGGAGGAGGGATCAAGCGTGATATGGTAAAAGGCCTCGGCAAGGTCGAGCTTCACCATATGCGCTTGGGGCGGGAGGGGGTTTACCTTGATGGCCCGGGGTAGTGGAGTAAGGCGGAACTGAGGTGCCTGCAGATAAGGAGTAAGTTTGACGCAGTCTAAAACAAAGCGGGACTCGGTGGCTGACTTGGATACGAGGAAGATGGGGTTGAGGCACGGACCACGTGAGGAGCGTTCGATGATGCCGCGAACACGTTGGTTACGGCGGCATCGATCGTGGGGACCTGGTCAGTGAGAGGGGGCGGGCCGTGAATCATAGAAGCCTTCGTGTAGCGAATGGAAAGTGCGCCAAAGTCGGGCGGCCCGTGAAAACTACATGTTTCACTAAACACTGCCCAGTCGACTTGAGGTGCCTGCTGGGTCGGGTGGACTAGCAGCGGAGGTCCCGTCACTTTCGACTTTTAGGCAGCGCTACCCAGGCCCTACTCGGAGTCTTCGACGTCGCTTTGATTGTCTGTAGCGTGTTCCTTTGTTTTGGTGTGGTTTTCCTCCTCGCTATCATAGGTGTCGAAAGAGTCTTCATCAGCGTGTGGCTCGATGACACTGTCGGTTCTGCTGAGCCACTCCGGGATTTGCTCGACGGCGGCGGCCGTCGAGTGCGGATCCAATTGATCGTTTTCTGCGGTCCAAGATCAAGCACGGGCAAGGTAGGCCAAGACGCCAGCCTCGCAAATCGCATGGGCGAGAACGTCCTCGCCCGGAAAAACGTCCAGGAGCGTCGAGGAGACGACCGTGCATCGTTGACGGCACTGGAGGGTTTAAAAAATCCAGGGTAGTTGCCGGACTCATTCAGGATTACGGGGCCTCTTGAACTTGGTGCCTGGGCGGTAGCTGGTGTTCGCGGGAGCACGAAACGTGCGGCGTCCGCGTCAACGCTGGTTGGGTAGCTGGTCGAGGAGCTCTCTGAAAACGTCGAACTCGAGCCTGACCGTCTAGGATAGGATATCCGTCCTCCCGTTCCCTCCCGCGACGACGTGGAAGAGTTCCAGTCCATCGAAAATGAGGTGCAGGTGTTCGGGGAGCGTGACACCCCAGTTGAACCGATACGGGTGAAGATGTCGGATTTCGTGGACATCTCTCGTGGACAAACTTCTGGTGTTCTGGGCGAGGGCGCGCAGAATGCCGTAGGCCTGACGGACCCTCACTCCGTGAATGGGCAGTAGGGGCTCCAGGCGGAGGTAGTAGATCGCGTTGGTGGCTCTAATAGAAATGATTCCCGTAGAAGCCACACCTCTGGCGACAACAGAAGAAGGGCTCCGGCGATGCCAGAACCGATCTTTTGGCGCGTCTGTGGATGTTCGAGCTCACCGTGCTGACGTTCGAATAACTCGCGTTCGGAGTTCTGCGACAGGGACTGCTGAGACTGCTGGCCGTATGGGGCGAGGCCGGCCTTGGCATCGACTAAAGTCACTGGATCCTGGGAAAGTAACGCCAAGCTCCCCGTGTGGTCGCCATCTTGATCCGTGAAATCAGCAATTTCTTTTTGACCCCTCCATTCTTGGTGAGCCTATCTAGATTCGCTGGTGACGGGTAGCTTTATGGAGTCGTTTTTTGTATACCGAGATTTCGCTAACCACACACCGGCGAAACAAGCCTACACCTTCGTACCACCACTAACCACCACCAGATGCTGTGTCGGTGCTTGGAGGCACTAAAAAATAAGTTTACTGTATTTTAATACGCAAGAAGAACAATATAATTGTAAGAGATCCATGGAGATGGTCATGATATATAAGTTGATTGTATACAGAGTGCCAAAGACTCTTATATTTGCGAGGAACGCTTCCAGTACGATGATGCTCTATGGTGATCGTGGCGCGACTGGTTTAGAACAAACCTCTGGAAGCTTTGAAGATTTAAATAGACCAAGATGGCGATTTCCCTGGAAACGTAGACCGATTAGCCAATCGCCTTGCGAGGTTTGGGTCGTCTGTATGTTAGTATCCGTTTGTGTCCGGCTAGCAGGTAGGGAAGGCAATGGCGCTACTTTCCCAGTATCCAGTGACTTTAGGCATCGACGATTTGAAGCAGGGCAGCTCCCAAAGTTGAGGCAAAGGAGGCAGAAATGGCATCCCCCGTGTGTTGGACGAAAGCGGCTCCGTCGTCAGCGGCCAAGTGCGTTGGTGCGATCGACGACGAGGCATCCTTCTCCATAGCTTTTTCTCTTGTCAAGCTGAGATGCGTGGTAGTGCCGGCGGCTCCCACTCGGTTCATAAAAAGGTCTCGGCACGAGAAGGAAAAGAAAAAACTCGGAAACCCTTCGGACGTGTTGTCGTTCATTCCTCCGCTCTCAGCCCGAGTCACGGTGGAAGAAACACATTTAGGTGATGACTCTGGCCGGTCTTCCCGCGAGAAGCGAGCGACCAGATCGTGTTCGGAGATAGCCTCGAACCAGGAGTAGTTTGCTCCAGGCCGCCGCGGAGGGCGCTAATGTATGAGGTCCCTCATCGGCGGCCACGGTGGCGGCGGCGTAGCTTGCTCGCCTTTTTCGCGGTGTGGTAATTAGGTGGTGGTGTGCGGCCAGTGGCTGGCCTCGAGTTTTGCTTTGCTGCTGCCGGCACCCGCCCGATCCAAGGTCGGGTAGCACAGATCGGACAGGAAACAGAAAAAGGAGATGGCACAATGACCGTTGACAAAAAAAAAGGAAAGGGGAAAGGAGAAAGAGGGGAAAAAAAAGAAAGGAAAAAAAAGGAGAAAAAAGAGAAAAAAAAGGGAAGTGAGAGAAGGAACAAGAGCGAAAATAAAACTAATATGAAAAGAAAAAAAAAAGAGCATAAAATTAGGAGGGATTACTAGTAAAATAAAAGGAGTACTTGAACACACAAACAACAACAAAAAACAATATATATATAGATAAATAATTCAAAATAGTTTAAACATTTTAAAAAGGTCAAGATTCACGTTGGGTACGCTGGAGGCGAAGACTGAATGATACACTATTCTGAAACTTTATAAATCAGCAATATACCTGAGAGAGTCAACAAAGAAAAGGACAAACCACAGTAAATTTAAAATATGTGACAAAAGGGAAAAAAAGGGGGGGGAAGGGAGGGAGGAGGATTTCTCTCATTGATAGATAAAACAGAAGAAAACTCCTATGCAAAAAAAAAGGGGAAAGAAAAGAAGAAAAAAAAATCAATTTCGGAAAAGAAAGGTTTAAACACTAGTGAAATAAAAGAAAATGTTATAGAACGACTTCATCCTTTAGGATGAAGGGGGGGGGGGGGGGGCAATAATTATAAATATATACATGCCGCAGGAAAACAGGCCCAAGTAACCATATTCAGGCAAGAGAGAGAGGAAAGAACGATCATCAGAGCGTCACAACACCGATGAGAAAGAACAAAGAAGAGAAGAGAAGAATACGAGTGAAAAGCAGTAAAGAAGAGAAGAAAGAACAATAGAACAAAGCAAGACACGCCAACTAACTCGGATTTATTCACTTTTTTTTTTATTTAGCACTATAATGTTTATTATCATTACTAGTATTCACTCTTTTTTTCAATACTATTATTCCAGTTTATTGTTTTTTTTTGTTTTTTGTTTTTCTCGTTTAAGGATAACCTTGGACGAGGTAAGACTTCAAAAAAGGAAGGAAAGAAAAAAAAAGGAAGAGAAAGGGAAAAAAAAATATAAAATAAATCTACCCGCTGATTAGGCCGTTCCCCTGGCGGTGGTTCCGCTACTTCCTCTTGCACATTTTTTTTTTCTATTTCTCCAATTGGCATTTATTCTTTAAATTTATATTTGGTGAGCCCTATCACCCACATTCTTTAAATTTCATATTGGCTTTAAATCGGCTGTGCCCTCGAGGCGGTACCGATTGAGGCATTTTTATTTTTCAATCTTTTTTAGCAAAGCCTCGCCTTATCAAATGTGTCGATTACAGGTGCCACCAACGTGTACGAAGGTGAGCCTCAACCCGAAGCAGAAGAAGGAAGAGAACACAGATTTACGGAGTCTGGTGACTTGGTGGCGGCGGGGCGGCGATGAGGTACAACAAGAAGCGGTGATTGAGGCAATGCGGATCACCGCTGAGAGAAACAACCGGAGCGGTCGGTTTGGGAGGGATCCCCTACTTGGGCGCCAATTTTCTTCGTATAAGTGAAGCGCTCTCGGTGCGCCGAACATAATGTGGCCGCCGCGTCGGATAGAGAGTCATCACCTAATTGTGTTTCGTCCACCTTGGGTACAACAGGAAGTGGTGGGCGAGGGAACGCGGGACCACTACTGGGAGAAACAACCGGAGCGGTCGGTTTGGGAGGGATCCGATACTTGGGCGCCATCTATCCCCGTGCGAGTGAAGCGCTCCGTCCGCCGAACATAATGCGGTCGCGCGTTGGACAGAGAGTCATCATTTAAATGTTTCTTCCAGCGTGGCCCGAGCACATATATATATATATATATATATATATATATATATATATATATATATATATATATATATATATATATATATATATATATATATATATATATATATATCACAAAACACCAATGTCAAACCTTAGACATATTTTTCTTTCTGTGTTGTTTGAACATCGTCACACTCGACACGTTTCAGCCTAAATGAATACCAGGTGTTCTTTTCCGCCAGCTCTGCATAATGGTCAATTTACCACGTTTCTTCATACTGGCTATTGCATCTCAGGAACATCGGTGGTTTTGATAGAATCGAGTTGAATGAACATCTGAGAATTCTAACTTATTAATTAATACCCTGAAGGCGACACGTACTGAATACATGTGGCGATGTAGGACTGTGGCGGATTTAGAAATAGCAACTTTTTTTATTATAAGCTCGACCACTGATTCCAACTAAGTATTCTTAATACTTAAGTTCGATTGAACGGAAATGGATTATCAGATGCACCACTTGCTGAGAGTAAAACTGTTAAATGGCCACGACATTTCAAGATCCCACCTCCAGGTCATTCTTGAGAAAACCTAATATTTTTATTTTTCGGTTAATATCGGTTAAAACCGGTTACCGGTAAATAATTTACGGTTACGATTACGGTTGCGGTTTTCATAAATTTCAAATAACGGTTTCGTTCCGGTTACGGTTACTGAAAGAATTTCGTTCCTAAACGGTTTTCGGTTTTGGTTATGGTTACGGTTTGGGTCCCTGCCTGTGACACGAACACATCAAAACTTTCTAGAATGGAAAGTTGGGCTAGTTGGAATGAATTCATACAGAAAAACAGCGCGAAAAACACATGAACAAGGAGATGGAGAAGAAACCACACAGGACGAGGCGCTGATACTGTTAACAATACTGTTCACGCTGCTCTTCCGAAGCTTGATGGTAACTGTGCGCGGCTCACGTTTCAGAGCACTAATGGCCAGGCAAAGCGCAAACACAATATCTTCATCACCCTTAAAAATTTCCTGCCACAAACAGTGACGTGGTCCAGGCGCGTAGCCAAGGGGAATGTTCAGGTGTCTGAACACCCCCAAAACCTTTACTGTGTTACATATATATATATTTTTTTTCTTTTTTGTATGATTGCACCAGCACCTTGAAACACCCCCGAAAATACTTTCTGGCTACGCCACTGACGTGGTCGCTGCCTAGAACGCGCTGGCCCACCACAAAGCTTCGCAAGTTGATGTTTCTGCAACTTTTAAATAACAGCATGCTCGTTTTCTTAACGCGCGTCAACATCTCCGTCACCTTTATTATGATCCTGGCCTAAGCGCTTTGCATATGTAGACAAATAAATCAATTTTAACGCGCTGACGAGCGTCAGCGAGCAGGCGCACGGGAAATCCGGGAGAATCTATCCCCATCTTTTCCGCCATGTTGGAACTACCGCCCCGCCACCTATAGGGCGTTGGAGTTGCGAATATACAACGAAGATTGAACTGATGGATTATGTCACGCGCAATAGAATTGATTTGTATAATCAAGAGGGCAACACTTAGGACACCGCCCTGTGGAGCGCCGTTTTTCTGAACAAACCATCACAAGTTTGCGGGCCCCAGCATTACCCGCAAAGTGTGTCTACCCTAATAGCTCCCAATAGCACGGAACATCCGGCAATGGATACCAATGTCAATCAAGTCACTCGAAATTCTATACCGAAAAGTAGTAAAGTATGCTTTCTCGAGATCGAAAAGCACCGACTGGCAGAACTGTCCAGTGACAAAAGCCTATCGAACAGTTGTCTCCAATCGAAGCAATTGATTCTGTGTCGAGTGCGATGTGCGCAAACCGCACCGGTACTTATCCAAGATGAGATGTTTTTCCATGTGCTTCATATATTGCCTATTAAGAATTGTTTCTCTGGTTTTACAAAAACAGCTTGTCAATTCTGTTGCCCTGTGTCTAGTATTAAAATATGGGATATTTCCTGGTTTAGCAGATAGATGATTATAGCCGTTGTTTATGCTGATCGAAATTGTTTTTCTTCCCATATTCTGTTGAAGACGTATAAGACCAGATTGAGTGTAGATGGGTGCAGATGATTCTACATGAAGCAGTGAATACTGTCAGGCCCAGCTGCCAAGAGTGTAATTGACACTATTAGTAGTTATTTAAAGTTCAATGAGTTTGAAGGGCCTATTATATGGCTCCCGTTAACCACCAGGTGCCTTTATGGCCGTGGCTTTTTTCTGGTGTTTTAGTCGAAGGAATGATGGTGAATAGTGCCTGGAACTAAAAACTACCTCGAAATGTTTTATGAAAATATCAGCTTGTTCCTCTGCACCAGGAATCTCCAAGCCACGAACCATGGGCCAGATCCGGCATGCTGAAGTGTTACGATCGGTCCGCGGCTGGCCGGACTCCATGCAATTAAGCAGTGCCCGCGGCCCGCTTTCGGTAGAAACGCTGCCACCGTCACAACAAGTGCGCCTAAAGAAACTGAGCAAACATCCGCTTACAATGGGCTAACGAATATACCAGAAAAAACAAAAAAGTGCATCGTAACGCGGGTCGTGTCGCCATATTTTTTATTGAACATTGTCATCACCATTCGCCACTCTTAGTCACCCGATTTATGTATGTTTAACTACGTTAAAGTTCCCCTGCGTTCCCATTTACATTCTACTAAGTGTCCTCTGTCACGACTACACCATGCTGTCAGTGTTAGTTTTATCATTTTATTAGTCTCTTGCACTGTGCGTATGTGCCGAAATTCTGCTTTGATTTAGTCCTGGTAAGTTGTCTGGGTCACAATTGCAGTGGAAGTTCATAATAAGCTAACGATTACTTTTACAATGGAAGTATATGTATTCATTCACATTTCTGCTTTTTAACTCTTACTCTAATATTCAATTGCATGTTTAAATACTTATCTAAGTTTATTTATTTAATATATTTTGCTATTCGTTACACCTTGCTTTTCCGGCCCTCAAGACGGAGACATATCCCTAATCCACCTTCACAGCCAAAAGGTTTGAAGACCCCTGCTCTAGACTTTCTCGACAGGTTCCGTTGCAGGATAACAGGGGGTGGTGCAAGTACGATATGATGAATTGATTTTGTTAACTCGATCCCAAACTTTTCTGGGGGACGAGTGGCTATATATTGAGTTCGCGTATTTTTGAAAACGTGTTATTTTTGATTTCCGGAGAACGTACCGCTCATGCGTCTCTATTTGATTAAAGTGAAGAAGACTGCTTGATGTCGGATATCGTCAAAACATGCACCATGCCTTCTTTTTTGTTTGCATGACTCCGAGCATTCTTTATTAAACCATCTCTTGGGCGGCGTGGAATGTGTCCGGAGTTCACAAGGATTGCCATTATGGCTGCCTGAATGATAAAGTTCATTAGGTGTTCGAACTTCAGATTGGACGAGTGGTTGTTCTTGTCGGTCTACGTTGGAGCGCACTACAAAAACTTTCACTCAAGTTGTCACACACAAAAGGAACAAAACACTCACACAGCGCTCACTAACAACTTTGTATTTCTTTGTTAACTTCTGCTTCTACTTCTACTCCAATTTGAGACAATTTTCAAATAGAAAACGACGAACAATAAAAGGGAAGAAATTTCCTTCTAGCGCTTAGGCAAACTTGTGGCTACATAACCAATCTTTGTTTTTCTGACAATATCATGAACGGAGTACTAACACATTTGTCCTCTAGACGTATGATGCTTTCGGCTTCGATACTTTACCTTGTTAATTGGTTTACACTTTTGCCTAACACGGTGGTGTTGTTGAAATGTGCGACACACCTACAAGCCCGATAGTATATTCCTAAGTGGTCAGAGTTTATGTTTACAATGTTGTTGTTGTACGCGATAGCGGTCATTAAGACACCGCCCAGTTTGTCCTATGTATTGTCTTCAGCAGAAAAAGGGGAATGAATAGACAACCTCCTTAACGCAAGGATCAAAGCTCTTTTTATGCTTTTTGGAGCAGCTGATTGCATGATTTGAGGGTGTTGTCATGTCTTTACACAGGCTGGAAAGTTTGTTGGGAGCTGAAAGCACGATTTCAACATTGGCTCTGTTCGCTGTTTTCTTAAGGCCACGAGAAAAATTGTGGATGTACTGGACGGCGACTGGTCTACTTCTCCTGTCGCTGTGTGTTTGCTTGCTGCAGCTTGCGTGCTTCACTTCTTTAAGGATTGTTTCAACTACTGACACCAATAAGAAAACAGGGTACAATGAGAACTTTAGACTTGCGATTTGCCCGTCGAAACTTTTTTGGATGAAATGTGAGCATGAATTTGTGAATGTGCTCTTAGGACATGACCACACTATTCATCGTTTGACGAGTTTTGAGCGCGGAATTAAAGGGGAGGAGTGTTTTTTTCCCCTGGGCTCATAAAACCAGCGGACATGGTGGGGTAGCTCCACCAGTTGGAGATCCAAGAATCTTAGGATTATTCAACCGGGAACTGGAGGGTGATTTCTAAGGGACTCAAACAATCTTTAAATATGAAAAGGACGTCGCAAACCATGCTTCGAAAATAGTTTTTATCGGTGGCAAAAAACAATTAGAAAATCGTTCACGTATCTAAACACTCGCACTGCGTTTGTGGCATATAACCTGCGTTGTAAAATCCCATCGAAGTGTGTGAGATATAGGTAGCTGAGTACAGGTGCAATGTACAATCCTATGCACACTCCTCTCTTTTGAAAGTAGGTGTGTCCGCCACAGGCAGCAAAAGTTGGTTTTAGATAGATAGTTAACAAGTCCAAAAACTTACTTTGGGGCATGCCTTACTCGTTCTCAAATGCTATAGCACCAAAAGTGTCGATGCTGTTTTCAATACTTGTTAAGAGACGGTCTTGGGGTAACGCGTAATAGAGGTCAATTAAAAAAAAAACTTGCATTCCTTGGTTTTTGTTTTGTTGTTTTAGGAAGTAGAAGACTTCGAAAGAACTCAAATCAGGTACGGATTGCCTACAGTTAAAATGTTTAGCCTGTCTTGTAGGAATAACGGAACTGGGTAAAAACGTGACCACACACTGAAATCGTGCAATCTGCTGCTCCAAAAAAAAAAAAATATATAAAACGCACTTTGTTCCTTGCGTTTTATATTATTGTTAAAAAGTATAAAATGCACTTTGTTCCTTGCGTTATATACTCTGGCCACTTAGGAATACACTGTCGGGATTGTGGGTGTGTTGCACATTTCAACAACAGCACCGTGTCAGGCGAAAGTGTAAACCAATTAACAAGAAAAATTATCGAAGCCGAGAACTTCATACGACTAGAGGACAAATATGTTTGTACGCGTCCATAATATTGTCACAAAAAGAGATCAAACAAAAGGGGAGCGCTGCTGAGCACAATGAACCAAAACACAAAATCTCAAATAATATATCGTGTGATTCTCGAAAAAATACGTGGACAGGAAGGTATACACGACGTTTTGGGCGGACGCCGGAAACGTCGTCTCTGAATATTTAGCCGCGAATTTGCCTAGGCGTTAAAAAATAAATTTTTGGAATTTTATTTTTTTGTCTTTTTTTATTTGAAAATTGTCTGAAATTGAAGCAGGAGTAGAAGCAGATGTTAAACATGCAATACAAATTTGTTAGCGAGCGCTGTGTAAGAGTTTTGTTTATTCTGCGTATGAAAGCTTGAGTGACAGTCTTTTTAGTGCGCTGCAATGTCGACCAACGTTATGTGTTCGTTCACTTCGTGAATTGAATGCTTGCTAAGAGGTGTACATTCGAACCATGAGGATTGTTTGACATTTTACCAGTTTCCCTTCTAAAAAGTTCCAGCGGAGGGCTTTGGTGCTGAGGGTGACACCTGGGTTATTCCGTCTACAATTTACATATGGTCACTGAAAAAGGGGTAACTGTAACTTTTATGAAAATATAAAACAATAAAAATAGGTTAACTTATAAAACTGTCAGTTGATATAAACGAGTTTGTGAACGAACAAACTCGTTTATGTTGGTTTCTTTTCGTTAAAATGTACAAATTTGTGCCCAAAATAAACCGTTCGACGATCGCTCCGTTCACATCACATCTAGAACTCTCCACAACGTATTAGGTGCATTAAAATCACAAAGAATAACCAGTGGATGTGGTAGTTGAGCCATGAGTGACTCGAGGTATTCGCACCTTAAATGAAAGTTTGGAGGGAAGTAAAGCCAACAAAGGGTTATAATGCGGTCGGACAAAACTCGTATATCCACTGCTTCTACGGCGGTGTGCAGAAAATCCTCAACACATGCTCTTGATCTCTGCACGACTAGGGCCATTTTATCCTTGGGATAATGATAAAAGTTCCTAAATAAATTCGACTGACTCTCCTTCAATGGGGTTTTTGGAGGCGCAAAACAGGTGGATGATATTCCTTTTACAGGGAGCAAACATCGTCACAGTTATGCAGGATACCTCGAAAGTTTCATTGAATGAGACTCATTGTTGGTTACAAGTTTTAAACTCAGGACCCTGATGTCGGAGCCCTAGAACAGAAGCAGGTAAAGCTGTGATGCACCACTCATAAGGTGGGGTTCTCAAAAACATCTAAAAAAGAATTTCATAAAATAATGAAGGGAGACATAAATGAGTGTTGATTCACTCTGCAGGTGGGCAGTTCCAACCAAACTTTCAGAAAAAAAATCATAAAGGTAATGCCACAGTCGAGGGATTTGTTAATAGTCCTCTGGCTGTTCTCTGATGAGCTCCCCCTCTGACCTCGAATGGTGTCGAGATTTCGGGTCGATGCCACTGACAAGGAAGTCACCGCTATTTCTTTGTCTAACTGATCCCCAAGAGTGAGTGGGATAATGCAGGTGAGCGACAAATGACGTTGATGCTCTAAGGTGTATAGAGTATAAAGGAACATTCCTGAGAGAGACTGGCACACGCTATGTGCCAGTCTCTGGACATGTCGCTTTAGTTTTTTTTTTGTTTTCTTTGGGTATTATACTTTTGATGAATTTTTACCACACTTTGAAGCAGGGACCCTCCGGCAGACTGCCAGAGGCATCCATCGCCTTATTCGAGTGTTGCGAGGAAGGTGAAAGGCGGCTGTTAAGGAACTGTGACTCAGTCTTCACAGTTTTCTCACAAGATTGTGGCTGCAGACGGCGCAGGGTTGTCCTCTTAGGGGGTGTAGTCTTAATTGGATGCATCTGTTCTTGAGGGACAACAGGTGCTACTTTGGGGGCTTGGGTTGTTTGTGGGGGAGAAAGGTCTAAAAGGCAGATCTGTGTCCCCATTGAAGCCGTTCTCGGTAGTGCCCCCCTGCTGACCGCATCGGCGTAGGAGCCGCTCTGTAGGAACGAAGCGCGTTTCCGTGCTTCATAGTTCAGATTTTCTTTTCTTCCATTGTTAGTATTAATTTTTCTTCTTTAGGCTTTGTGCATGAGCGGCAGTACGCGGCGCGATCACCTGAAATGTTCACACATGTGAAGAAATTAATTGCGCAGTCGTCAATAGGGTGATAGCCGATTGAACATTTTCGGCTGGTTGTCCGTAGCCAACAAGTGGCAGCGCGATGTCTGAAACGCTGGCAGCTAAGGCAACGTCTTAGAGTTGGGATAAACGGTCGAACCTTTTAGTTTAGATATCCCGCCTTTACCGCATGGGGAAGGGCAGTGGAGTTAAATGCGAGCACAAGACACCTCGAAGTCTTCTGTTGATCCTCTCGAAGTAAGCTATTACGCCTCACAGTAATCACATCCTGGTTGCTGAGCACCTAGAAATTTCTTCCTGTGTACTTTCCGACAGATCATCTTCGGAGATCACACCCCAAATGGTGTTGAGAAATTGGAGTGTCGTTACTGTGACTTTGTGGTTAGCTGGTCTGGTTAGCCCAAAGAGGGCTATACTTTGTTTCTCTGTTCCTCTGTTTCAACTTCAACAAGGAGGGCCCCAGGGTGGAGCTTCTTCGCTTTGTAAGATTTCCGACATATGATTTTAGGGTTTTTGCAACAAGGATCGGGTAGAGCTTTCCAAGTGGTAGTTCACATTCACAGTGCAGTTCTAAAAACTTTGGGAAGGCTTGAGCATGGAACGTAGTCTTTAAAGGAACAATGTTTTCAGTGCGACTTCTTTTCAGAGGTAGATCAGAAGGAAATTTTGACTGGGTAACCATAAAAAAATGAAAAAAGTTTGACATCTGTGGTGTGCCACGCAAAAAGGAGTCCAACATGGGAAATGAAGAATCAAGTCTTCGTAGCTGAAATAGAGAAAAATAGAAAGTTATCTGACAATCGCCTCTTGTTTCCAGCAGTTTGCGCACAACCAGGTATAAGTATAGTGCTTCAATCTGTCCAGATGGGGGGCGTTATGACTAGTGAAGTCACTCAGAGTTAGACCTACCGCACGCTTGTTGCATTAAATACCAAGCTGGGCTTTACTTTCCAAGGATGGAAACCTATTCTGACGTCGCAAAAACAACAACACTCGAGTTAAGTCCTCTGTGTCCTGCAGATCACCTGCACAGAGTTAGATGAGGACGTTCTCCGATCATTCTGGCAGTTAAAAAGCCTGGGAATCACAGATTCAGCAGAACAAAAGTACGGAAAAAGTCAAGTTATGCGCCAGTTTGTGCAGAACACTCGCCGGTCTGACACACAGTACGAAGTGGCGGTACGGTGGAAAGACAATGTAGGTTCCTTTAAGGACAACAAGCAAGTAGCAATGACAATACTTTGAAAAATATTAGATAGACTCTACAGGACTGGTCCCCGAATGCGTCATTACGACGAAGCTATAAGAGGGTACTTGATAGAGGGACACGCATTAGTGGTACCGAACGAGACGGCCGGTTAAGAAGGGAGATTATTTTACATGCCCCACCGCAATGTCATCGCTGAAAATGCGCTGACGGCACCACTTTGAGTCGTTTTCAATGCATCTTCACACGCACCTGGGTGCGAGTTTCTGAATGAATGTTTAGATCGAGAAACACTAGTTCAAAGACAATATATGTTTTCGCAAACGAATCAACGCTTAGCCATCACTTCAGACTTCCAGAACCTATTTCCTTAAATATATGGAACAAAAAAGACAGATATGCATTAAGTTTCTTCTGGTCTTAGGATCTACCGCTTTTATCTTTTGAGGGTGAAGAAGCAAAGACGTGGAGGATGACGAAGGAAGCTTTTGGTGCTACCTGTAGTCCATTTCCTCTGACGGCTACGATCATACAACGCCTGATAAATTTGTCTGCAAAGAGGAAGGAATTCGCCGACGTAATTCGTAACTCGGTTTCCATGAACGACTTGGTTATTGACACAGATACCGTTGAGGAAGCCATCCGTTTATACCATGAGGCCAGTCTAGTATGCAGGACGCAGAATTTACTCTGCGAAAGTGGAAGACGAGTTCACAAGAACTGAGAGATATACTACATCGAAAAAAGAAAAAAAAAAATGCAGAAAACGTCACTCCTTGCTTTGAACCAAAACCAATGAAGATTTTGGGAATTGTCTAAGATTCAGACAAGGATTTCTTGAAGTTAACGTTGTCAACGTTACTGAAATTCCTAAATTTAAATGCCGACACAAAACGATTTGTTTTAAAAGCCGCATAGCATTTTTGATCCTATGAAAGTTATGTCGCCCTTCACGTTTCAAGGAGACACTTTTTCAGAAGCTATGGGCGGTGAGCAATCCCGTGGGACACTGCTCTACCCTCGAATGAGAAAAGCGAATGGCAAGAATGGTGTCGTGACCTCCCAGGGATTCATACACCTGTCCTCCCCAGATGCGTATTCAAAGGAGGACAATGTAAGCATACCTGGATTTATATACTCTGCGTAGCAAGCCTAATTGCCTATGAAGCTGCAGCGTGCGTAGCAAAGAAGTCAGTGCCATCTGAATATGTATCATTTTATTCGCAAAAAAACTTGGTTTGCTCAAATCAAGAGGCAGGCGCTTCCTGGCCTTAAGCTTATGGGAGTCGTCATCGCATCCAGAGTGCACACATATCTTGAGAAGACCATCCCAGACATTTTGTACAAATATACAGTTTGATCAGATTCTCTCATCACACTACCATGGATCAAGAGCGACCCTAGCAAGTGGAAGACTTTCGTGACAAACCGAGTTACGGTGATACTAAGGGACGCTGACGCTTCTCGTTAGAGATACTGCCCGGGGAGTGACAATCCAGTGGATTTGTTTACCCGTGGCATCGTAGGCTCCCGACTGGTGTTGAGGTTTTTATTGTGGTCAGGACAAAAGCAGTTGACTGGACACGAAAGGGAATGGCCTGATGTGAGGCCGAGTAACGATGAAGACACAGGCTTGTTGAAAGCAAAAAGAGCAAAGCAGTTTATATGGTCTTGAAAACACCACCACCTGAAAGGCTGCCGAATCTGGTGGGGTACAGCGAAGTTCATTGGGCTTTAAGAGTGACGACATGGCGTCTTCCGTTTCCGAAGAACTGTCGAAATGGCAAACCGCCTTGTGGACCCCTGGGTGCCGAGGAGACAGCTGGTGACAAACGATAGTATATAAACAACGTTCACTAAAGTACTTACCGATACGAGTTAAAATGGCTCTTAGAGAAATAAAATGTTCAAAAGTAATCGTCTCTAGTAGAGATGAGTCCATTTTCGTATAAAGAGAATTTCCTCCTGGTTTGAAGCCGGCTTCAGATGCTGCTAGCATCGGACAGCGTGAACATACAATTATAATCTCAAGGGAGCAACACTTCACAACCACATTTGTACAAAACGCAGGCTCCCAAATTGGTCACGGTGAATCGCGAGAAACTTGGGTGCAACTCCGAGAGCAAATTTTGATTATAGGCGAGAGATTTGCAGAGAAAGTGATGTTCCGCCTTAAAGCGGATATGGATCCAGACATCTCCACTTCCACTTGACCGCCTGACGCAAGTCGCGCCTTTTGATATTGTAGGTGTAGACTTTTCGGGACACTTGTGCGTCAGGGTAGCACGCGGCAACGTGAGGTCATACGTCGCACTTTTCGTTTGTGCAATATTTCGCGCCGTTCATCTTGAAGCTGTCTCTGCAATGTCTACAAAAACGTTTCCAATGTCCTTTCGGCCTTTCACGGCACTGATAGGCTTGCCAACAACGATATATTTTGACAACGCACCAACATTCAAGAAGGCATTGGACGACCTACATGCGTTGCTTAGAGCGATGCAAGAAGGAGATAATACGTCTCATCTTGCCAACAGCCGAATAACAGTAAGCTCATTGTTCCCAGCGCCTCTTGCTGGGGAGGCTGGTTGGACAAGCTGGTGCGAACTGTAAAAACACCTCTCGGAATGTGCTGGGAAGGGCATGTCTAATGTTTGAAGAATCGTCCTTTGTTTTGACCGAAGCTGAAGGAATAGTAAACTCCCGACCTCTCAAAATAGACAACACAGACGCTACGAAGCCCAAGCCGATAAACCCACGAGATATCATGCTTGGGAAAAGATTGACGTAGCTGCCCGACCAAACAACGGAGACAGAGCACTACTTTAAAAGAATATTGCCAATGAAGAGGATCAAGTATCGAGGACGCTTAACTACCGGCTTTCGAATACGCTGGCAGCATGAATACTTGCTGCAGCATCGATCGGTGCATCCTGTGCACCAAGCTACTGCATCAACTCTAAGCGTTGAAGATGTCGTTCTTGTGCATGATAGTAATGCACCTAGGAAGTTGTGGCAAACAGGAAGAGTGCTGAAGACTCACAGCGGAAAAGACGGCAACATATGGTCCTGCAGGTAATGCTGCAACATAGATTGATTACCGACCGACCAGTTCAAAGCCTTTATCAACTGGAAGTCGGCACGCGATTTATTTCGCGGTCGGGATAGGGTTGAAAAATAAACCAAACTATTTGAGTAAGAGCGAAAAAGAGGAGAGCACAGGATAGCAAGCCGGCAAACTAGACTTGCGCTAGCGCTCACGCACGGCAAGCGTGGAGATCGTTTCCTTTTTGTTTACTTTTTTTTTTAGCGCGGATGTCGAGAATTAGAGCTCTTCGGCGTTTCGTCAAGCGCCCGCTTTTTCTGGGCTTTCAAATTAACAAGGAAAAATGTGTTCGCCCTAACAATACAAAAAAAACACGTACTTTACGGTTCACACCTAGTTAACACCGAAAAGACTACATCAAGTAAAACATATTAGTTATAATATAAGCAAGAAAGTATTCTTGATTTTTTTTTCAAGTTTTAGCATTGAACAGATTGCAAACTTCTCAGTTGAAAAAGAGGTGTTATGTCTAAATATACATTATTAACAGCTGTACCGCATGTAGAATTTAAAAAAAAAAAAAAACCGAGCAAAGTAGGAAAAATGTATAGCCTTCTTTTAGTAGTTAAAATATTATTTTTTGTTTTGGTCCATCATCTTGCGTCCCCGACCTGAGAAAGGAACAATCTATTTTGCATACTGAACTACCAAGCAGACGACGCTACATATATTAACCTAAAACAAATTAGAGCAGGAAGGCGTGCCCTTCGAACACCCAAACTCCATCAGGCGCTCCATGACTTCCGCCGTGCTTGGAATGCGCGCGTGTGCTCGAGGTGCACAAGACGCCAAAGCATCGTCGAAGGTAGGCAGCTCCCGCTGGAGGTGGAACAACTGAGCTCCTTACTGCTGTTCTCACCTCCTCTATGACTATTTTCTGATATACAAAGAAGACAACGAGAGACGGTGGCAGCGTTGCCGTCTGCGTCTTCATAAGAACAATCTCAAATGGACCCACGTTCTACTTTTTTGCGAACGGCTTTTTTTTTGGAACCTTGATTCATTAATGGAAACAGATACTGAATTTGCCAAAGAACCTGAAGTCATGTTTTAGGCTAATTTTGTTATATTCTTGTATCTTTCATTAAAAAAAAAAACAATTAGAGTGCCGTCACAGAGGGGGACGGATCCTCTCTAGTCGCCTTTCAACTTGCATTGCCAGGTGCGTCGCCAAGCGAGCGCGTGCGGTGCCAAGTAGATAACATGCTTGGCTTTCGCGCGCAGGTCCCAGATTCGATTCTTGGGAGCGGACGCATTTTTTATATATAGAGTTCTTTTAAGTTCGAGAAGCTTGTCGCCTCTGGACTATGTTGCAATTTTTGGACTTCCAAGGCGACTAGGGAGAAGGAAGTGACGTCAACAACGAAGCAAACGCAGATTGGACGACGATTGGTGTGAGTCGGTGATGACGAATTTCCACAGAAGAAAAAAAAATTGAGCTTTGTTTTCATATGCGGAATTTTGTCATCAGCGACTCTCACCCATCGACATCCAATCTGCGTTTCCTGCGTTGTTGACGCCACTTCCTTCTCCCTAGTCGCCATGGGAGTCCAAAAAGCGCAACATAGGGCCCCTGATTAAGGTACGAGTGTTCGACGCGCTGACCGTACTACGCCGAATGTTCCAGAAACCCACGCGGGTACATAAGGGACTCGGTGTGGTCAGCCGGGGTCAGTCTCGCCCCAGCACTCGATCATGCTGTTTCGCCGACATGGACGCCTGCGACGCTAACCTTCTTCTATTTTGTTTTGGGCACAATTTCGCTCTATTAAACGTTGAGTTGTTTGTTTTGGTTATTAGCCGCTTCATCATTTGTCATTCGTGACATCATCCTCCGAAACGTTTATCAAAACGAAACGTGATTGATTAGAAAATTGGTTAATTTTCATTTGCACAAAAATAAAAAAATACTTAAAAAATTAATGATACAATTGGTTTTCAACGTGTTTTTATTAAATATTCATTTTAAAGACCACTCCGAGTCGTGCTTTGGCTCAAAGACCCAACGAAACTACGTGTACTCGATGGATCTACATGATGCTAATGGGGAAAACTAACTTTCCTTTCTTTTAATCATAATACTTTCTTCAAACTTTGCTCTCGTTTTGTCTCACTTACAAGCTATATGTAGCCGTAGCGCAAGCATTTTTATGTTGAACACCTCTTGAAGTTTGGTTTGAAAACTGAGTATTTTGCAAAATGTTCAGTACTGAGAGTAGAACAAATTCAATTTTTTTTCACTTTAAAAAGTAGTTTTTGATTATAACTTTACTTGTTTGTTGCGTAAATTCTAGACTATATATTACCATTGATAATATATTTTTAGACTAACCAAGTTTATGAGTTTTCTCTTTTGAAAACTGATTTTCTTCTGTATGTTCAATATTATGAATTTTTATTAGGAAGTACAATCCCGTTTTTGTTATCAACCTTTTTTTAATATTCTTTGTTTGCCTTACTAGAGCATATAAGTTTGAAGCCATTTAGATTGCCTCTTTTGAAAATAAATGGTGAATGTCGGCTTTTTTATAACATACTTAACGCATCTCCACCCTCAAGACACTCAAAAATGCGTGACAAAACATATTTAATATTTTAGAAGAATACATCGACCTACTAAACACGGTGTTTATTTTGCAGTCCCTTATGAATTTGTTTTCAAAATAAAATTGTATTTTACCGTTTGGGCCCGTTTATGTTAAACTCAAGGTGTCTTTAAAAAAAGGTAGTGCTGAAATATATTGGGAAATGTACCTTTACATAATCAATAAACGCGCAATTGTTTTAGACCGAATCTGCGAGGATGGAATTTAGGCCTGGAGAGCCAAAATTTGCGAAGGTTCTCCACATGCACATACTAATTTCACCAGGCTTATGAATGCTCCTTATAGAATCTAGTCACCAATCCATTAAAACAGGGGGCAAAGACTATGTTAGAAGAGATTAAGTGAACATTCCTGTCGCAGTTGTTGCAGGTGCTCTTGTTGCTTAAATGTTTGATGTTTTGTCAGTGAACCTTCATAAGTCTTGATTTGTGTGACGACGGGGGGGGCTTTTGTTGTTTGAGTGGCAAACCACGCGGACGACTCTGAACAATTGCAACAGCTTCTCTATGGTAGACGGCGCTCTCGGTTGAACCTGTTCTTGACTAGTAACTTTCGTTTCATAGATGAATAATGAAACTGAGATGTCTTCGGCACTGCAAAGTCGCCTATTAAAAACACTTCTGTTTCTCATAAAAATAATTAAGGTATATATATTTTCGCCGTTTTTTTATTGTTTTGTCCTAGAACCTAACGGCATTTCTTTCAGATTATGTAATAAAGTTTCACTTCAAACGAACACCATGACCTGTACGCATGCTCGAGAAAGCACAATTCGTACCACGTTCAATATTCTTCAAAGTAGAGTCGTAGTTTTCTGTTTCATTCTTAGTCTCTTGTCTGTAAATTCTTATCACATCCATGCTTGCAAAAAAAACAAAAAAACTTTCATTTGCCATCGTTTTTATGAAATGTGGGTTGAATTAGGCTGATCACGCATAAAGTTGAATTCAGTTTGAATTAATATTAGTTATGAGTTGACTCAGCCGCAAATGACTCAAGCTATAGCGCTTCGGCGAACTCATTATTATTCAATTTGATTGTTTGACACGCGTATCTTGGAACAACTAATCTAAACAAAACAGTAAACCGGTATGCGTGTACCCAAAACAAAATGAATGGCAAAACGTTTTTCGATACAAGAACTAAAATTCACTCACATTCGATAAACAAAATGTCTAGGTGTTGCTGGTTCCTTCGGGGAATTCGCTGAGCAGAGCGTTCAACAATTGTGTCTGATGTGAGCAGTCAAGTTTATATAATGATGGTGTATCCGCTTACTCTATTTCAGTGCCGCAAAAGGGCCAGCTGCGAACGTACACGAGCCGTATGCCTCATGCCTTCGCTGGAGTCGGCCGTGGCGGCGCAGCCGTTTATTCTTTCTTGTAGAGCGCAAGCGAGGCATCGTATTCTCCCTCCAACTGGAGTACTGCTGCATCACGCGTGACACAGTGGTTTTCTTTTTGTCTTGCCATGAACTTGTCTAAAACAAGTTACTCAACTAAGCAAACATTGGGGAATTCTGGCAATGCGCTATGCTTTAGATGCAGCTGTTTTTGCTAACGACCCGAGGTTCACAACCTAAGGGCTTAAATAATTAATGAAGTTTATCTTAATAGTCAGGTAACAACTAATGCCAGTTTCGATCACCCAGCTTCTTGTGTCAGCTGGAACGTGCATATCAATTGCACATAACAAGATACACGAATATAAGACACGCAAGAAACAATCACATCGTTTGCACTCTAATGTATGTATAAACAATCGCAAAATTCTAATTGTTAATCGTGGAGATCTGAATTACATTTTTGTCCTGTCGAAAACGACATCAACTTAATTTCAAACGATTTTATCTACTAAGACAACTACAGCCATTAGGGCATCTGAAATACATTTAAAATCCAATAAAATACGCTTTACAAGTGATTATACATACTTCGCCTCGCTGCAACTAACATTAACATTATTGCCAAATAGCCTTTCAGCTCAACGGAGTTTGCACAACTTCGTCAGCTCTTTAGCTGCATCTCATTTGTAGTTCGCACAGATTACCTTCAACACCAGAGAAAATGCATATAATATAGTCAGTTTTAAATATTAATTTTTTCACACCCCTATACACGTACAAAGCATATTTTCCGTGTGTCGAAAGGTATAGTTTGCGAGATGGAGAAGCTTTAGAAATAATAGTGTTTATTACATTCCGTTCATATGTCATTTATTCTACAGCGCCCCGAAAAGAACAATGCAGGGTTGTTTCATTTGAAATCAATTAAATATGTAGGAAGAGGGGTCTTTGGACTTTAATAAACAATTGTATATGGTAGCGCATTATCTCCTATTAACAAAACCGTCCTTCAAAAAATGCGAAGAAAAACGTTTCACATAAAAAAATACACAGTAACCGAAAACTAAATGTGTATATAACCTTAATTTGAATTTTATCCAGTTCTCGCACCATTTCAGGACTGTTGGCTTTATTTCAAACTCGGGAAGTAATTCGTCACAAGTAACGAATTACTTGTAATCCGTTACTTTTTCAAGTGATTTTGTAATTGCCACGTTACTTTTCCTCGGAAGTAATTTGTAATGCAATTTCGTTACAATATATTGGTAACGGATTGCTTTAATTAGTCGTTACTTTTTAAAAAAAAATATGAGCATATTACAGTAACTGGAGCAATACGAGCAGATCATTCACCAGTATAAAGAGGGTAAATCCAACGAATTAGAAGACATCAGGAAGGAGAAAATGTTTTTCCCTTCCTGATTTTTTTGTATGACCGGTCACTAGAACCACTAGAAAAACGGGCACGGCATGTGCAAATATACGAAAGACAAAAATCAAGTAAGAAACGCAGAGTAGGCTCTCCGTCGCCTCCCATTGTGTTTTTCTGCTTCTCCCGGGCAGGTGAACGCGCTTCGTGTTTATTTGTTTTAGTTTTTACCCCGTTTCACACTTTCCAACTTCTTCGACATCTCCCGCCACCTGCACAGACATTATGGCATGTTAGAAGCCACCGTCGGTAATGAATTTACACGATGCTTTTAACAAATACCTGAGTGCGTTAATTCTGTCCTACCCGACGGATACACTTTTCATTGCGAGCGATTTTAATTAAGCTGCAATTTTGTGGCCCTCGCGAATTTCCTCCGTGTACATTCAGTCTCTTTCTTTCAACGTAGAAACTTTATTAGTGTAACTGGATCATTCTCACTAAGTCAAGCTGTGGATAGATTTACACGTAATAATGCAAAATTAGACCTGCTTTTCACTTCAAAACCAGGAAGTATTAAATGTGTCAGTTATTTAGAGCCAATAAGCGACCACGTGTCTGTTTTTGTGGAAGCTTCCATTGCTACAAAAGGATATGCTTACCCTCAACCAAGATTGTGTGCAATTACCCCCGAGCAAACCAGAAAAATTAGTGAATGGACTGTCGCACTTTTCATTAAATTACCTTGAGGGCATTGCTACTAGGTCGGTGCATGAGTACTGGTATTTACTTATGAATACTTCATTAAACTTGCTAGATAAGCACGTCCCTAAAGCAACTATTCGAACATCAAAGGAGCAGCCGTGGTTTAATACATTTCTGCACAAACTTTTAAACAAAAAGAAAATACTTTTTAAGCTAGCCAAACAGTCTGATATAAGCAGTGTTTGGACCACTTACTATAGATGTGCATCAGTCTGTAAGATCAAGCCAAAAAAGGCACGGTTTTTGTTCTATAACACTTACTTGAGTAACCTTCTGAAAACCAACCCTAAGAATTTCTAGTCGTTTGTTAGACCTCAGAAACAGAGTACGTTGCCTTCGTTGGTTGGCTCCCCACAGGCGGCAGAACAGCTGTGCAATCGTTTTAATAATTTCTTTAGTTCTTTTTTTGCCAATGAAGCTCACCCTTTGCCCATAACTTCATTTGATTATGGTATCTCGAGTGCTATGGGGACAATTGTTGTTTCTCCTGAGGCGTCGCTGCCATTATATCAAAACTTCCACTAAGTTCAGCACCATGTCCGGACAAAATCACCTCCAAGCTATTACGGCTTTGCAAGGATATAGTATGTATTTTACTGGCAAAGCTTTTCCACCAGTCTTTGGAAACAGTCATTATTCCGGTAGATAGGAGAACCACAAACCTCATCCCCATTTTTAAAGGAGGGTCCAAAGAATGCGTTGATAACTATCGTCCTTCTATCGTCCTATTTTAGAACATAATCTTTTTTCTAATAGTATGAACCTCTTGTGCGTAAACAATTTGTTATTGGTCAACAATCACGGTTTCCGATGCATGCTGTCATGCAAAACACAGCTATTTGAGTTTGTTTCAGACATTCATGAAAACTTACACGCACTTAGCGAAACGCACGCGATTTCCATCGACTTCTCGAAGGCGTTTGACAAGGTCCCACACCGAAGTCTTCTTCTCAAATTGCAGTCAGTGGGAGTCGAACCGGGTGTTTTATGTTGGATAGAAGCATTCCTAACCAACCGAACGCAGTACGTCTCGAGTAACACCGGTTGTTCTGTTTCTGTCAAAGTTAAATCCGGTGTGCCCCAGGGAACCGTGTTGGGACCACTGTTGTTTCTTGTTGACATAAACGACGTTCCGCATTGCATCAAATCCAAATAAGATTGTACGCTGATCATTATGTGCTTTACCGAAAAATCACTGACGTAGCGGAGAGTTCCCTTTCACAACAAGATCTTGAGAGCTTTGCGTTATTGTGCAAGGACTAGCAGATGGAAGTTAATGTAACGAAGACAAAGTGTATGTCATTTACGACTAAACGTAAGTTCTAGTTACATGCTCCAGAACAGTATAATAGAAAGAGTTGCCAGTTATAAATACCTTGGACAGTTTTAACAGGAAACCTTAACTGGGAAACCCATATTACGAGCATAGTTATGAAAGCAAGCAGATCGTTAGCTTACATAAACGCCATTTGAAGTCAGCTGTGCTAGAAACGAAGCATATTACCTTTAATTCTGATATAAGCTCACAGCTTGAATTTGCTTTGTCAGTATGGAACCCCTACCAGTCTTACTTAATAGACCTGCTTGAATCGGCACAAAACAAAGCTGCGCGTTTTATACTCCAAAGACTTTAAACGTGAAAGCAGTGTCACAGCAATGAAGCATACACTTAACACTCCCCTTTTGAAGTACCGAGGAGCTCGTGCGGGCCTAATAATGTTACATATACTGTATTAACATTCTCCAGAGTTGACAAAGCAAAAATATTGTAAACCTCCGCATCACATATCACCGCGAACTCGTAATTGTTGCGAACTTCATTTATCTACGCCACGAACGAATCTTTATAAGTACTCACCATTGCAACTGCCGACCGCTCTGTGAAACAAGCTGCCTGATGACATTGTAATCCTAGCAAACACGGATGATTTCAAAGATGCGCTGAAAGCGAACGACCTGTGGCGAGTTGTTTAATTGGGTTGTATTCCCGTAAGTTTTCATTATTATTTTGTGCCCCCCTTATGTAAAGCTCAGAAATGCGCAACTTAAAAGTAATAAAGTGAAATGAAAAAAAAAAATCAAATGCGGGTCCGCGTCCTCTCGATTCGTGGGTTCACAACTCGCGTAACAGACGATGTAGCCTCGCGTGAGGAGGTCGAATTATCGTTGTCTTCGATGTGCCCTACTGTATTCTGGCACGCTCCTGAGGCGCTGCTGAAAAGCTCTCGACTCAGGGTTAAGAGCATCGTCTTCGACGGTACGGACGATTCTTCTTTTGTTTTACTTGTCTGGGCATGGTGGTCGAGTCCACTCCTCTCTTTACAGTGGGATGGGGGGGGGGGGGGGTCAGGCCATCTAAGGAGTGCTGAGAGAGAGAGAGAGAGAGAACGCGTAAAAGTGGTGTGATCCTTTATTGTTTTGTGGAACCGACGGCCACCGCTTTTTTCGCTCTCTATGCCCTCCCCTCCCCTAGCCTCCACAAATATTGGTCTGAAAGTGTAGAACCGATGAACGATCGATAACCCGTAACCGCCACTTCTTCTCTGACTGGTCGAGTTTTCGGTCATGAAGTGCCCGTCGTCTCCATGGCCGTCTCCTGATGATATGTTTAAAATTCAGAACATTAAGGAGAATGTAAACATAGAGTTCCAGTGGATACTTCGCTTGCCAAAAAAGAATATCACATTTTCATGGGCAAGAACAAGAAACTTTAATCTACGGAAACACAAGAAGGTAAGCTGGGACACCTGCATTCTGCATTGGTTATACATTGTAACTTTAGAACCCAGTTTTTCTTTTCTTGCGAATAACAGGCGAAACAGCCGAGTCAAAAGGGAGCTTTCGTAGGTCGCTTCCTTAGCTCCGAATCTCGTAGCGCAGGAAGACGCTGCTACTGAGCATGCGCACCGTTAGCTTTTCTGTACAATTTGTTTTTTCTTTTTTTTTTTCCCCGATTGAGTCGGGAGGTGGGCAGAGACTAAAGGCGTGATGCCTGACGAGGTCTTTGGCCTCCATACAGCTCCAGCACATATTGTAAAATAGTACAAAACGTTCACGCGAAAAATACCGTCAAGACAACATGATGTAAACATAGGTACATATAAACAAGTAAAACGAGCAGCCGCACAACGGTTTTGTCAGAAAATGTTAAAAGTCTGAGTGAAATACATAAATACCAAATATCAAATATCAAATATGAATATGATTTATGATTTTGCATAGGTTTCCATACACAGTGTCACTGCCCACCAATATTTCTTTTTGCTTTTTTTTTAATTGTAGGAGATTATATTTAAAATCAATTAGCCCTCTGTACTATTTTAAAATCTTTTTTTTTTCTTTTCAGGAATCATTTCTGGAGGCCGTAAGCTTGTGGGATGGCGGTAGTGGTTTCCGCTTTCGGTGCCTTTTCAGCTTACAGGGGAACGGAGTGCACCTATACTCTTTCTCTTAAATAGAATATTTTATTTTTTTACAAGGACTACCAAAATACGGGCGTATGAGAAATGAAAAGTAGTGTTGCACAACATTTTTTGAAAAATAATAAAATTGTTTCTGTTTCTTTCTGTATAAGTGTATAAAAAAGGTAACGTGAAAGTAATTTGTAACGTTAATTCATTACATTTAAAGCTCGGTAAATTGTAATTGTAATCCATTACATGTTTTCAAAAAACGAGCACAAGTCTGCTTTATTTGTTGACGGCGGGCAACACAAAACATAAAAAATAGTTTTTGTGTTTTTAACAACTTTGGTGTGATTGCGTTTTATATTCTAATAGACTGGCAACAGTCTTGAAGATCTGAACTACAGCGCCATCTAGTAAAATGTATGTAAACAGCTGACGCGAAACAATACGTTTGGTGCGCAAATACGCGGCGACCAAAAACGGCGGAAAGGCGAAAAATCAGGATAAGTATCTTTCTCTTGCCACTAATGCTTTGCGATGAGCGACTCTTTTACTTGAGAATATCGAATGCGCATAAATTATTCACCTTTTATAGTGACCCACAGAGGTTACCCAAGGGAGTATTTTTCAAACGTTTGCCTGGTGTTTCCCACGAGCAACAAAGTTATAACTTGCACGTTAACATTAAGCTTCATGATGTTAAAATCCTCAGACTGGGAAGGAAACTTGAAAGAAAAAGTGTAAGAAGACACCGAAAGAAGGGGAGAGGACGAACGTCTCAAACTCAAAAAGCAAATTTTGTTCCTTCCACAGCTTTTATACCCCCCCTCCCAAGGTCGCCTCGCTTCTTTCTTTCGAGAAATACGTTCTATACCCCAATAGTTCACCATTGTACTTTGAACGGACGTTCTGAACAAAAGATAAAAGAAAAACAAACGTTCAAAACCGAATCTAGAACCGCACGCTTCATATAATGTCCTCTTAAAAAAATATAGAAAGGACATTGCAAACAAAACACACACACACAAAAAGCTACAGCGTGAAAAAATATAATACATTCATATTTTTAGAACCATTTTGAACTGGTTTCCCAGCTGCCTTGCAGCTTCACTTACGCAGTTGCCGAACGTATTTATTACAATCGTTTCTTTCACTACATATTTCATGTCATTAGATTCTCTGCATAGCACTTCTGTTCCTTACCAGTCAACCGCACAATTGTTGAATTCCTGAATATGTGTATCCAGTTCCGCATTTGTCACTTTGTTTTTCACGTTCCGTTACTGCTCATTTAGTCTTTCATTGTCGCATCTTGAAGGGTGACCTACATTTTTTAAACCACAGGCCAACGATATCTCGTATACTACGCCTTTTTCGCAAGATACTGATTTTTCACCGTGCTTTTTCTGACATCCTCTATGTCCGTTTTGAAAAGGTGCAAATCTACTTAACTTGAAGTCCGTACTGAAAACGGACTCTACACCAAACGTTTTGGTACACGCCTTCAAGTTGTGGGATATGTCATGAGAATATGTTATAGCAGCTCTCCGGTTCCTTGATTCCTGCTTTTCTTCACATCTTTAATCTGTATGGACAGTTGTCTTTTCATGAGTGCTTGTTGATACCCCGCATCTTCTAGTCTCCTCCACTGTCTCTGTACTGCTTGATTCATGTAATGTGTGCACGACCTATCCAGCGCATTTTTTTACTAGAGACTTGACCACTCCGTATTTGACGATCTTTGAATGACAGCTAGGTTTGGAAAGAACTGTTTTTTTTGCGTTATCTTCGCATACTTCCCGCACAACCCACCCTTAACATGAACGCCTATATCCAAGAGCTGTCGCACTCCTTCTTCAGGTTTTTCCACAGTGAACTGCAGTTCCGGTGCCGTCGATCTTACTAAATTTCCTAGAGATTCTGATAAACCGCCCTTAAACTTGCAAATAATGATGTCATCAATATACCTTCTGATGAACCCTACATCTCGTGCCATTTCATTCATTTTGTGATACACAACTCTTTCCAAGGTGTTGAGGTAAATTTCAGATAATATGGGCACGACTGAGGAGCTTATACATACGCCTTCTTTTTGCACATTATTTTGACCTTCCACTTTTAGAAGAGTCGACTGTAGAATCAGATCCAATAACGTAAGGAACCCGTCTACTGACATTCCTGACTCAAATTGAAACCTGACTAAATTTAACTCCAGAAACTCTCTTACCGAGTTTATTAGTCTTTTCTATTTTAGAGAATAATACAAATATTTAATGCCCATTGATAATGCCCAGAAGTTTCCCCCATGATTAACAATCAAGATGTGAATCAGTTCTTCTGAATTCCTTAACGAAAGCGATTTATAAAGAGGCACAAGCCCCAACCCTCGTTGCAGAAACGTGGATACAACCATCTGCAAAGTTCCGTTCTCATTTATAACTTCTCGAAGAGGCATGTCCGGCTTGTGGTCTTTGAGAAAAAACTTTAAACTTACAAGAATGTTTGGCTGACTCATTACTGTCTTTACCATTTCTTGCTTATCTTCATCATTGAAAAACGTACAAATATTCCTTCTGAGTTTGAATAACTTGCCATCCCATACCGCAAACAGGAATTCCATTGCGCTTTCGGTTTTCTTCTGAAAAAACATGCATTGGCAAGATACCAAATCTGTCTGATTTGTCCGCCTGCAATAGTTTTAATGACGTGTTTGCAATTCCCTTTTGACCATGTTTACATTCCTAGAGTCACGTCTTTCCTTCGGATCAGTTTGCCCTATTAGTTTTTCCATTCTTCCTAGTGCTTCATAAACAAACGACACCTTTTGATCCTGATTAACCAATTACGCAATCGTCTGCGCAGACGAACCTCAGAGAAGCCTTGCCAAGACTTATCTGAGGTTCGCCCATTACTTGTCACAGTCGAGGCATAAGGGTTCCATGCGAGCACATGATTGACTCGTTGCAAGGCTATATGCTGTATCAACTGTTTGCCTGCCTGCTGTGTGACCTTTCAAATTTCCGCTGTTTTTCCAGCATACGAATGACGGCGATTTCGGTTTACGAGAAACGGCATTCGTAAGAGAATTGTCTCAAGTCCCTCCAGCAGATATTTGTTCGTTAATGTATTATACTACTTAATGTTCTTCGATGAAGCTTGCCGGGAACCTTGAAGATGGGCAAAGCATATCCTTCATAATGAGAAACAGCGCAAAAGGGACGGGACACAAGGTAGAAGGACACAGGACATACGCTGACTAACAACCAAAGGTTTACTATAACTTCCACGCGCGCACAGTGGCCCGCGCAAGCACAAGCTCTTCTTCCTCTTTCAAAAGATATAAATGCTAATAAAGAAAGAAACAGCTTGTGCTTGCGCTGGCCACTGTGCGTGCGTGGAAGTTATACTAAACTTTTGGTTGTTAGTCAGCGTATGTCCTGTGTCCTTCTACTTTGTGTCCCATCCCTTTTGCGCTGTTTCTCATTATGTCGTTCAACCAACCAGCCCAGCAAGCTATCCTGTTATATCCATCAACAGAACAGTAGCAGTTTTAAAATGAGACAGAGTTATCTTCAATGAATCTACGTTCAGGCCGGTGATGGGAAATAAAATATCGGTGGTGATATTTCACTCGCTTATGGCTTTCAAAGTAGGCGGAATTGTACTTTCTTGTTACGCTTAAAATTGCAGCAATTACTGAAACGTGGATGTACGAAATTTGAGTGACCGCTTACTTTCAAGTACAAACGTGTGTTTTATTCCTTGATTAAGTGCGGCTCTTTGTTTCTTCATTATCTTTCTACCTCTATTTTTGACTCTTTAAGGTATTAGTCTTGTCGATTCCGTAAATCGGAATCGTCAAGACTCGTCGTCTCCGTCCTTATCTGACCTCATGCCAGTACCTTCACGCCTGCCGGAACCCTATCTTCTCATCGACATCGGCGTGGCGCTGCGATCAGTGACGTCACCTTCGGCGGGAGCTATAGACACCGGCCTACAGCACTTCCAGTTCATTGGGCATGGCGAAGTGAAACCAACCACGATGCTGACCGAATCCGTCCTTTTCGCTGTTCAGGTTCGTTACGCACATTGCCCAGGCACTTGTATGTGTATCATTTATGATTGCTTTCTTGTTTGTCGGCTCCTGCTTTGTGGGGACGTTGAATCAAACCTTGGCCCCGACAGTGATTGCATGTTAGATAACATTCTCGAAGAACAAGCTAAGATCCTTAATGGTATTGACGACTTGAAGTCACAGCTAGTTTCTTCCGATGCAGTAATAGCCTCCCTTCGTACTAAAGTAACCGAGCTGGAAAGACTCCTGCAACTCATGAGCTCTTCTACATCCAAAATAGATGGTCTCGACAGCACGTTAAGTTTGCTCCAGACTAACACAGCACAACAAACTGAAAAACTTGTTGATCTTGAGGACCGTAGTCGTCACTCTAATTTAGTGATTTACGGATTACCAGAGCCAAATAATGAAACTGACCTTCAGCTTAAAGATCACGTAGTCGGGGAACTGTTTGAGAAGAAACTTGATGTGAAATGTTGTTCAATTGGTAGAATTCACCGACTCGGTCGAAAGAAAGCTAATCGTCCGGTCATTTTGTACCTCCAAGATTATAACGAAAAGCAGGCTATACTGAAGAACGCTAAAAAACTAAAAGGCACGCACATTTTTATTGAAAATGACTATTCACGTTGCACACTTCGAAAGCGTAAGCTGCTGTGGGAGAGTGCCAGGAAGTGATAAAGCTAATGGAAGGCGTGTCTTTATGGTTAACGATAAACTTCGCATTGATGACGACACGTTTATATGGGATGACAGCAAGAACGCACGGGTTAAAATTTCATCTACGCACCACCAACCTGAAAGCACGTGACATCACCGGCACTCTTCACCACAGTACTTGCGCCTTCTAAACATTAATGCCAGAAGCATAACAAACAAAACTGCGGAGCTTGAAAGTGTAATGCTCTGTCACGATCCTCACGTGACAGTTTTAACTTTGACGTGGCTAAGCGACGAAATCGATGACCGTGATATAGTTGCTGGTTCATACGGTATATACCGAAGAGATAGACCCTCCCGTAGTGGCGGCGTAGCCGTCATTTTAAAAAGGAGCCTATCTGCTGTAGTGCTAGATCAAATAACTGATCATGAAAGCCTGTGTCTTCGTGTTACTTACGGGAAGGAGTCATTCATCTTGATCGCTGTATATCGCTCACCCTCATCAAGCAATGAATACCTGGCTAGGCTTTATGATTATGTACTCAAGTTTCCAAGAGCTGCATGCTATTGGTTGGTGATTTTAATTTACCTAACGTTGATTGGCACAATTTATCATCCTCCTCACCCTCTGACCAAACCATTTTCGACATTGCGTTTGCCTGTGACCTTTATCAAGCAGTTAATGTACCCAAACGCGTCCAGGGTGATTCATCGTCCAATTTAGATCTTGTCCTTTATAGTAGGTCCCTGTCTCAGGTACAGGTATCAGTGGAGGATGGTTTGTCCGACCATAAGCTTGTTTCTTTCTCCTGCCTCATGGGCAGCTCGGATGGTTTTGTGGCCCAGAAGCGCAAAACTATTAAAGACTTTTCTAGGGCGAATGACAAATCTGTTCTAGATTACCTTGAGTTATCCTTAGATACATTTTCAGGGAACGACGTTAATTATTTGTAGAATAAATTTAAATCTATCTGTCATTTTTGTCTTCGAAACTTTATTCCTAATAAAAGTAAATATGTGCGCCGCAAAAACCCCTGGATGACACGCGAAATAATTCATCTAGTACGGAAAGTAAAAAGAAACCGTAGAAGTCGAGTTCACAGTTCCTCCCTCCCCTGCCTAAAGCGAGCACTAGCAGCTAAAATTCGCACAAGTAAACAGTTCTATCATTCCAATACACTTACACGATTCCTTAAGACGAATCCAGCGAAGTTCTGGCGACACCTCAGCTCAAATCAACAAAAAACTGTCGATTACGTCAAAATTGGGGAAATGTTGGTTCACGACAAACAACAAATAGCTACGGAGTTTAATCTTTTCTTTCAGTCAGTGTTCTCGAAGTCTTACACTAGACATTCCTCCTTTAACGAAGAAACTGAAATAAGCTCAGAGTTCATCACGTTTGAAGGTATCTTTTCTATGCTACTTAACCTCAAACCTAAATCGTCAAATGGTCCTGATAATATACTTAATGCATTTTTCGTCGTTACGCTGAGTGGATTTCTAGATTCCTTGTTGTTATCTTCCAGATGTCATTTTCATGTGGTGTTGTTCCCTCAGATTGGCGAATCGCTCGGGTTGTACCCGTTTTTAAAAAAGGAGACCGTACAATGTTAACGAATTATCGCCTAATTTCACTCACCAGCTCTTCGTGTTAACTACTGGAACATATAATTTCTAGTTACATCAATGATTTCCTCGATAAACATGAAATAATCTCGCCTTTTCAGTATGGGTTCCGAAAGGGACTTTCTACTACTACTCAGCTCATTTCAACTATTCATATTTTTGCTTCTATAGTAGATAGGTCTGGTCAAGTCGACGTCATCTTCCTTGATTTTAGCAAAGCCTTCGACAGAGTTCCTCATTCCGGTCTTATATACAAACTAAATGAGATTGGCCTTCCCAGCACAGTTGTTCACCGGATTTCAGCTTATCTTCAAATGCGAAAACAATTCGTCGATGTAGACGGTCACCATTCTGATCCTCTTCCTGTAATTTCCGGTGTTCCGCAAGGGAGTGTCCTTGGCCCTCTTCTATTTTCAATTTTTATTAATGACCTCACTTTTTGTATAGATAAAAGCGTGAGTATTCGTTTATTTGCGGACGACTGTCTATTGTTCAAGGATATTAACTCTACTAGGGACCAAGTTGTTCTGAACGAAAGTCTTAATGCAGTTTCTAGCTGGTGCGATCGTTGGGAGATGAAGCTTAACCAAGAAAAGTCCTTGTACATGCGCATCACTAACAAAAAGTCCTCTCATCAGTATGACTACTTTATTGGTGATAACTACATCTCTCGGACGATGAGCTTTAAATATCTTGGTATAACAATTTCTATCAACTTATCTTGGTCCTCACACATTGAACACGTTTGTGCAGCTGCCCGTCGAAAACTAGGTATGATAAGGCACAAGCTTAAGCACGTGCCTTCTCATGTGGAATGTTTAGCCTATAACACATTGATAAGAACGAAGTTAGAATACGCCTGTACAGTCTAGGATCCATTCACAAAAAAAGATATCAAGATACTGGAAGATGTTCAAAAGCAAGCAGTTCGTTTTATATTTAATCGCTACCACCCGCATGACTCACCTGCTGCCTTAATTCAAAGTAACAACATCATCTCTCTTGAATCACGAAGGAAGCTAGCTAGACTAAAATTTCTTTATCAACTCTGGTTTAAAAAACTCCGGCTTGAATCGTCGTCCTTTCTTCACCCATCCTCGACTAGGCGCACAAGGCATGACCATCCGCATAAAATAACTCCAGTATTCGCTCGAACAAATGCATTTAAATACTCCTTCTTTCCCAGAACCATAACAGAATGGAACAACCTACCTCATCACATATTTATATCTGACAATGTTTTGGAGTCGATTGAGCGTTTGTTTGATGTGTAACTCTTTGCATTGTGTTTTATTTTCCTGTTCCCCACAACCGCCACCCCTCCCAACTTTGTTGTGAGCTATTACATTTTTTTCTACGCATTTGTTTTTGTGCTTTATTACAATTTTTGCATGATTTTCCCCTGTTCCCCTCTCCCATTTTACGGATTACCTGGTGTTGCGCTTTTTGACTCCACTTTTGTAACCCCCAATCCTGCTTGAGGCCGCAATTGGCCCGCAGTATTCCTAAATAAATAAATAAATAAAAATAAATAAACTTCTAATCGATGAATAGCATCACCGAATAGGTGTGAGCTGTGTGTCCTTTTCGATTAAAAAGAACGCAAGAAATAAATAAAGAACATATCACTATAATAAAGTCAGGGGCTAAATAAAGGCAGAAAACATTAGTTCAGGGGACAAAGTACGAAATTAGACCGACGAATTTAAAAGCGATAGCCACCGACAAATAGTTCATCTTTGGTATGATACTTCCGTGACGAGGCAGGGGCCTTGCCGGCAACTGTCGATAATGACGGTGGTTATAGTTGTAGATGCTTTGCGACCCTCGCTTAAATAGGTTTACGCGCATTCATAAAATTGGTATGAAAATGTCGAAGGTCGGCTCTCTTCGTCTCCTCCTCTAGACAAACTAGACCCCACGGAGCCAGCGAAGTTTCGCTCACTTTGAGGTGTCAACCTTGCGGCCCTTCAGTGAGAGTACTGTGGTTGGAAATGGGGCACCCGTCCAAAACCTTGGCGTAGGCACGAGAATAAGAAAGCATATATCATGTTGAACCCCGTGAAAATCACAGCTACCCTTCGCGCTTATCAGGAGAAACCTGAATTTCTGCCACTTCAATAAACAACAAGTTGCAATTTACAAGTTGAGCGTTGATGCCTTGTTTGACGCAAAAAAGGACAGCTTTGTTTTTCTCTTTTTATTTTGAAGACGACATCTTTTGAAGAAAGCAGTCGTCTATATCTGGCTATAAGGTGCAAGTAAATTGTTTTGGTCAATAAAATAGTGCCGACTTTGGTCGGATTCTAAAAATTTAGGACAATATATATTTTATACTTCATTTGTGTAACTATGTAAACAAATTTCAAGCAGATAGCCAAGTATCTTTCTGAAACGCCGGTGGCCGCTCTAAGGTTTATCGGAAAGTTCACATTATTCCTATCAGCTGCCCTCCTGTTCGTGTTTTATAGTATTGTTGCTGGCCAGAAGACCCCTGCAGTCATATAAGTAACCAGTATGCAATAAATAGTGTTTATCGTTTTTGTTTTATCTGCAACAGTTTCTGCAATGATATTTAAGGTGTTTTATATATCTCAGCTAACGGGCTCTCGTTGATAATATAGACTGCATAACCAAGTTTACCTCATCGATCTCTGCTCTAACAAGTTATCCGGTAGCACTCGCCTGCCCGAACATGTAACTTGATATCTGCCCCCCCCCCCCTTCTCTTCGAGTGCAGGTGGCATCACTGTTGACATGACCGGCTTATTTTGTTCCTCAGTAACGTTCCTCGGATATTTTAGGAGTTGCTCTGATCATATATACCACCAAATAAATCATAGAATAGTAGCTTCCTAAGACATCTGTTATTATAAAGGTCGCCTGTCAGGTTGGCATTCAAGCCGGCATAGTTTAACCACGGATTTACTGAAAGACTTAAAACTTTATTATTTATCTCGGTGTCCCCAAAATACAACATTATATTACACCCGACACCTATATCCAGTATTTCTGGACCTTTCAAACTGTCAAGTAAAAAAAATAAGAGAAAATAAGAAACTTTTTTTTTTATATATAGGATCGATTAAAAATACACGAACATGTTACATTTGTGACACGTCTGAAGCTGTATATACAGGGTGTTTCCCGAATGGTGGAAAAATTCGATATTGGGAAAACTACGCGTCGCAACAAAATAAGGCTTGTGTCTTTTTGGTCCTGGGCCAGGGGCCTATTTAAGAAAATTATTAAAGTCCGGGATAATTAGATTGTTAATTATTTTTGCGTAATTAACTTTTTAAAATTGTGTTTAAGGGCATGGTTTCAATTAGAAAATTTCCCAGCATCATCGAAAAGCACTAAATCAACAAATTGCAGAACGATAGAAGGCACGCGAAGATTTCACGGCTTTCTGAAAAAAAAAAACGCATAAATTCGACGGGTTCTTAAGTTTCGGTTTGCAATTGGAGCGCATCTCGGCCCCGATGGCACCGCGCCCCGAGGAGAAAGAGTGCAGCTAGCCTCTGCTACGTTGCGCGAGGACAGCGCAGCAGAGGTTGGTTACTCCGAACTTTGATAATTTTCCTAAATAGGACCCTGGCCTATAACCGAAACGACACAAGCCTTTTTTTTTTTTTGCGGCGCGTAGTTTTTGCAATATCGAATTTGTCCACATTTCGTGAAACACCCTGCATATATATATTAAAGAATACCAAGAACCATTTATACCATGAGATAGCTTACAATTATAGCTTTGCACTGATACATGCTTGAGCAATTATTATAAACAGTTTGATTACTAGAGCAATTCAAATTGGGAGCAAAGTTTCTCTAGTAGCAAGTGCTCTATTTGATACGAACATGACTGGGTGGTTTCATTTGAAATGGAACGCCCGTGTCGGGGTGGGTTTGTTATTTCGCTTGAAAAAATATATATCGCAGCCTTATTTCCGCAGTCAACAAAACCACTTTTTAATATTAATTTAGAATTTTTGTTCACCGAAATTTGAAGTGGACCAAGGGAAAATGCTAAGTCTACGATGCTTGATTTGGGTACCCAGTTCTGTCGGTTGTTATCAATAGGTAAAATGAAGACACTCACAGTAATTGTGTTCCTTAAACTAAACTGTTTTGACTTATTACACTCCAGAAGTAAAGAACGCCCAACGTTGCATCTCTTAACGTCTCGGTGACATATTTGGAGCCTTGTATGTTAAGAGTCATAATAAATTGTGAACATCAACCGATGTTCACAAGCAGCGGAAGCAGCGGAAGCAGCGGCGCAACCCGGCTCCAACCGTTTCGCTTTACTTCGATGTCTTTGTTTTGCCTGTAAATAGTGTATATAAAGTTCGCTGTCGATGTAAGCACCGCCAACGACCAGGAGTTCCTTCAACCTGCGTAACTCTCCTTTCTTTTATTTCCACCCTGGCTCAGTAAGAGAAAAAGTAATACCGCGAAAGTCAGAAATTAATTTGTAATGTCAGTGTCCCTTACGATTATGAAAATATAATCGCAACTTCAGTTGATGGTAACTTAGTAAGTGTAAATTTAACAACTTTTTTTCTTTTCGGTAACGTTTAGATGTCTGGTTACTTTGCTACCTGTTATTGCCAATTTCAGGGCTGCAGATGAGGGTATATTTTAACCGGTGTTTGTGTTTGCCTCTTCATTTGCGCATCAACTATATGCTTCAGAAGCTATGGCTTTCGGGCTAAACTCGAAGTTGTTATCACTAAATAAAGAAAGGAATCAGATTATGAAACAACAGATCGCATCCCTGAACCCAGGCGGGGCCATCAACTCGCCATCCGGCTGAAATTATAATTCACCGGATGTGGTTGGCTGCATGGATTTACAATCGGACCCAGCTGCAGTAAACGGCGGTCGTTGTACACTCAGAGGCGAAGCCAACAAAGCCACAGGCCTGTGTTGTCCGTGATTGCACTCGCGCTTCGCTGGCCGAGGAGAGGAAATCATCCTAGCGGCTGTCAACAGGATGCGAGAGTAGCGCCTGTTGACGTGCGGCTCGTTGACCTTCCAATTCTAAACAGCAATTCAACTCAAACTATAACCTAACAGAGCTATTTTAGGTCTTCCATATGCCTCTGTTTTTGTGAGCCGTTACCGCAACAATTAGCACAATTGGTTCAAAACTCTCATCAGTTCTGGAGCCAACAATATTTTGTTTGTTGAATTACGCAGTAATAAATAATTGGTTCAATTTGGACATTGTCAGGTATTCCCGGGGTTACCCTCGAATTTTTTATATAAAAAAATAACCTCTTTAATTTAGTTCAGTGTCTCCTCACAACAAATACGATAGTGTTATTTCCTAAAGACAAACTAACGGATAAAACACATTCCTCAGTACAGTCAGAGCGATAGCTGCGACTCTAGCTGCGACAACTGTGGCGAAGTCATTGGGCATCGGCATCGCATTCACGCATCACAGTGTGCATGAACAAAAGTGTGCGGAAGCAAATAGACATCAGGGTCGCTAAACTCGTCAAACTCAAATATTCTTTGTGTTATGATATACAGGGTGTCACATAAGAAAATTTACACGTTTTTTTTTTTTACCGCAAAAATAAACTAGGCATCGCCGAACGCTCATTCGCCGCCCGAAGGTAGAGCTAGAGGTCACAACCAGATGCCAAAATTTCAGCCCGATCCGATAACTTAATCAAAAGTTATAAGTGATTTTCTGAAAATTTCAATGGGAAAATGGAGCCCATTTTTGATAGTTTTCGGTTTCTGGTGCCATAGAGCCCCATGTGTTCGAAAACTTCGTCGGCCGCCATTTTCCCATTGAAATTTTCAGAAAATCAGTTATAACTTTTGATTAAGTTATCGAATCGGGCTGAAACTTTGACATCCGGTTGTGACCTCTAGCGCTACCTTTGGGCGGAGAATGAGCGTTCAGCGATGCTATAGTTTATTTTTGCGGTAGAACAGACCAGTGTAAATTTTCTTTTGCGACACCCTGTAGTTGGGGGAGGAGCCAAAAGATTGCCTCGAAGTTTTCTTTTCTTTCAAACCGGCAGATCCGTTTATTGTCGTGACGTTTTTCATTAAATGGGCGAAAACTTCCTCTCACTTCCTAGCCACCGAACAAGAGCAGCACCAAAGAGCGCGTAGAGACGACCGTGTTTAATAGGTTTGACGTCACGAGAAAGATTATCTGCTGGGACCAACGGGTTTGATAGCCTAAAAAGCACGGCGGTTGGTTAGAATAATAGCATTCTAAAATCAAACCGTCCAAGTTCGCAGTCTGATATAGTTATTATTTCCGCCGATAAAGCCGAATTTTCTGAAAAGCGTCCCTGCCGTTCATCTTACTTCTTTTGAATATATAATCAAAGGGTAGCCCGACCTGGCTAGGCCAAAACCAGCCAAGTTGGGTTGTCCGCTTTCGGGCGGATTTCGCTTCCAGGCAGTCGTCCCCCATCGGCGGGATAAAATAATTTTACCCTTGTTTTAAATATAATGTCTCTTGGCCAAGTAGGAAAGCAAAGGCGTCGGTGTGGTCAGCTTTCTAAGATTAGCCAGACTGGGGTTAATAGACCGATCTCACTAAGCGTGCGGCGCATGCGTGACGCCGCCATAACTTTAGTTCACAGGAAGCAGACGGCTGTGCATGCGAGGGCTCGTGCCGTCTCGTGCTCTACACGCACAGAGCTCAAGTGGGGTTCTATACTTCGTTTCACTTTATCTGCGAGCGAAGCCAAAGCTAGAAGTGCGAGACCAGCGCTTTTTGCAATTCTCCCTAGCTCGCGCGCTCGAGCAAAGCCTGAACGCACGGAGCTTCCGTGCTCGCGCTTCCAGTTTTGCCTTCGCTCGCACATAAGGTGAAACGAAGAATAGAGCGTGCAAAAAGACTAAAGTTCCCGCGATGCATTGCGGCAGCGGTGGCGTAGTCAAACTGGGCGGTGAGATCGGTATATTCTGCTTTCATCAATAGAAGATAGAGTAATGTCAGCTTATCAATAATGATGGTGCTGATTTAAGAGCGCCATGACTCCAAGCTTCCATCGTACACAAAGTTATGACCGTGGATTCGAACATGCACCTTTGAATTTGCCGATTTTTTTCTGAAAACAAAAGAGGGCTCGTGAGAGGAGAACGTCTCCCAGCTGCCGTGGGGGCGCTGCATATTGGTCAGTGGCAGGCTCTGGTCAGTGGTAGAGTTCCTGTATTAGCGGCGAGATGTTTCGGTGGCGCCCTCGTTCGGTTACCTTTCGTGATGTCATTACCTTGTGAACAACAAGTTCGATGGTGTTTGTAATGTTCATGGTGGAAGCCTGAAATCATAGCGCTTTCAAAGCAACACTGCCAACACCGTCAAAATTGAAGTTCTTACATTCCTCTTATTTCCGTGTATGAGACATCCTTTGCTGACGTCATAGTTAGCGTTTGGCCAATCGTCGTGGGCCGACCACAGCGACGCTTTCGATCGCTCACATCGCCAATAGGCTCCCTACGGGAGCCAGAGTTGCGCGTTCATCTCCGTAGCGCCGTCTTTCCTGCACGGCATGTTGATCCCGCTTGTCGCGTTACTGAATTCGGCGAACAGCGGCGCCGCACGTTCGAGGCGCGCGGGGCGCTCGCTCGTCTAAAATTAAAGCTATCTTCCCCCTCTACCCCCCCCCCCCCCTTTCCTCCCACAACCCCTAACCTCCAAGAGCCAGTGACCATCGCGCCTGGTGCGCATACACTATTGGCACTCTCCTCCCGCCCTCATCTACTTTACAACGCTTACACACACACAAAAGCAGGGGAACGTACGCCGGGGCGCGTGCAACGTCTACTTTCCTGCACGGCACTTGATCCTCCCCTCACGTGATCGGATCTCGGCGAATAGAGGCGCGGTGGCACTTGGAAAACAGACGCGCAACTCTGGCTCCCGTAGGGAGTCTATACAGGAACTCTTAGTCAGTGGTAAAGCCCCTTCATGTTTCAAAAGTAGCGCAAGGTGCGTCGATGCACGAGGCACGTGCAACGTGCAGCCCTTGGGAAGATCATGGCGGCACAGCGCAGTACTGAGTTGGATTTCAGACGCCATGAATTTCCCAGAATTGGCGCGCGGCACGTGCCTCGAGCATGTCTGCAGCAATGAAGGACGCCAGTTTTCCCAGGATAGAGGGGCTTTAGTCAGTGGTCTTGTGAGCTGAAGGCGCCCAACGCGCTCTTGATACGCTACCCAGATAAAATATCTGCCCGTCATTGGCTTCGCCGATACCGAGGTGCTGGCGAGGGTTGCATAAGGCCGCAAAACTCGCTTGCCCCCCACCTTCGCACCGCGTTGCGCGGAGAAAATATCGTAGTGTCACCCTGTGCTCGCATGTGTAGTTTGTGTTTTCGATCGTTTTTTCGTTGCGCGTTTTTGCAGTTTTGTGGCGATAGCCACTGATGCATGAGAAAGAAGAAGAGACGTAGAAAGCCGCCTTTTGTCTGTCTCTCCACAGTTTTAAAGTTTGCAGATGGGTTACGGAGAACGCCATGCCTAAACATGGTTGCGTGCCGCGATTTAAGTCAAATGCTGCAAGAAATCCAGAGCTCTGCTATCTCGAGCTGCCGTCTAGAGAGAAGAGACAATGAAGTCCTTCCCGAACGTGACTTCGCACCGCTGACTTACATGGCTGGCTACTTGGTCTTCGTTTGCGAAAAAAGGCGACCTATTTTTATTCGTAGACATTGTCGTAATTTCAAAGTAATTAGCTGAAACATTCTGCATAGCAAAGCTATAGAAATGTCTGAGTGAAAAGCAAAGAATGCTAATGTGTAGAACCCGCTCAACTTTGCAGGTGACGTGTCCTGAATGCAAGCTGCAACTTAAGGGAAATGCATCACGTAACGGAGTATATCAGTTCGTGTTTAGCCTTGACCAAGGAGGACTCAGCTATCCATGACCTGAAGCTGTTTGGCTGTGCAAGCTCGTCTGCACCTTTGTCGAGAGAGCTCTACACTAGGCAGAGATTTGTCGTTGTGGACGGATTTGCAAGGTCCTCTCAAGCGCTGTGCTCCCCACCTTATGGACTGCCCGCTGATGTGGTGTACCAACTGCAGAGACCCGTATACAGCAAAGAGCTCTGCGAGCTCTTTTTCGGGAAGCTCCTCCGACCTCTTTTGGCAAACTGGGCTGGTGACCCTAAACAGCTCTCTAGAGAATATATTGAGACTTTTGCGGAAGTCTTTTTTCCCGAAAGGTACTCCGCTTGTGAACTATATATGACTCCCTTGATCTGTTTTTGAACAAAGAGTTTATATGGCTGAAGTTATGCACGAGGAGTCCGTTTTTTACTGTCCTTCACAGATAAATAAAAGGCACAGCTCGAGCGTGCTCCAGCGTTGGTTAAAACCGGAAAATATACGGCCTTGCTATATCCAACTATAACTCATATATTACAGTGGTAATAGAAAAGGGGCAACACTTCGGGGAAGAAGAAAAACGGCAATTCGCTGATACTGCCAGCTGAATGCGGCTCTAACGCGCACCCTGCAGCTGAGTGAGCTCCTCGTAGAATGAACTTGTGTGCTTTTATTCTACTCAGATTTGTCATATCATTCATGCAATCTTGCACTCATTTCAATTGAGACTTGCCGCTTCACGAAAAACAATTTAAATAGCCACACCGGGCCGGGCCCGGCGGACTGCTCCTCTCTCGCCGATAACGAGCGCCACGGCTGGCGCTGCGGGGTAAAGTTGAACTATCGCACTCACCGGCGGAGTAAGGCATACGACAGGCCGCTCCCCAGGGGAGTCCTAATCGAGCGCCCGTGTCAAGGGTATAAAAACTCTAAAAGGATGCCACCGAACGCGCCTGCACACTACTAGCCCTAGCACGAGGCTCTTTCTTGAACGTCTGTCAAGAACCGCTCGTGATTTTCTGGAACGCAAAACTTTTTATTCCAGAACCACTAGCACCATTATTTGCACGCTGTGCTGTTCAGTTGGAACACCTCTAAGCAGGGTGTCAAAATGGGGACGGGGAGAGGAGCGAGTCTAAACGCCCCCCCCCCCCCCCCCCCCAGTGGCATCGAAACAGGGGGCAACGGGCATAAAGGTGGAAGGGTGGAGGCGAACGCACTAGCCTCAGACCATAGACTATAGTGCCCATAGATCTCAGAAAGGTATACCCAAAAATTCGGGAGCAGCGATTCCACCTTTTTCAATGCCCCCCCCCCCCCCCCTCTCCCTCTCCCGAACATTTTGTACGGTACTTCCAGACTCCTTCTTGTGTGCGTGTGTGTCTGTGTGGGTCGTCCCCCTTTTTATTTCCCTCCCTTCGGTTCTTCCTCGCCATTCCCCGTCGCCTCCTCATCTCTCACACACCACAGACGTCACCACATAACCCACCTCTGGGTGACCCCGGTTTTCTTGACAGTGGCGGAAGATGATCTCTAAAGCCGCGTACACCACGCATGGCTCCACAATATCACAACGTTCAATCTTCGCGTCAATTCCGAAGGGAAGATTTTGACCTCAAATAACACCTTCCAAAATTTGAGAAACGTCACTTTGTCGTCACCATTAGCCTCCACAAACGACGATCTCGCGATGAGAAAGTTCAGAGTATTCACAGCCTGCCTAGGGTAGATTCTTGACAGCATTGACTCCAACGCAGCCTAGAGATGTAGGAACGCGCGGGCACGACGTCATCAGTGCAGCCGCTCAATCTAAAGCCCCTTCAGGTTTGAAAAGTAGCGCAAGGTGCGTGGATGCACGAGACACGTTCATCGTGCAGCCCTTGGGAAGATCTTGGCGGAACAGCGCAGCACTGATCTAGATTTCAGATGCCATGTTCTTCCCAGAAGTAGCGCGCGGCACGTTTCTTGAACATTTCCACAACAATGAATGGCGCCACTTCTCCAGGGATAGAGGGAAAAGCGGCGCCTGGCCCCGTGGTGTTGCTCAATCGCCTGGCCCCGCGGTGTTGCCCGCGCTCGCTCCAATGAAGCTCGCTACGAATTTTTGTTTCACAGTAGGGAGTTTTAGTGCATCGTTTTCTAAGGCCCGCTACCGCTACGGGCGCGCGCTTCAGAGCATGCATTGAAGTGGCAGCGCGAGTTCCCGCTATAGTAGCGTGGCTTGAAAACACAACATACAAAACTCTCTAATCTCGCTTGAATATGAGCACCGAGAGTGTTTGTATGGTTCATATCTTGTCCCGCGTGACGCCATAGTCGCGAGAGTCCAATCAGCGCGCTCTGGGAACCTTTTTCCCAACTTTGTGTTTATCGAGTTTAGCAACCCTAAACTGTACCAAACAAAAAAAAAAAAAAAGGAAAAAAAAGAAAACGCAAGCACACAACACAAACAATTGGTTAAAAGTTTGTATTCCATTTCGCGCGCGCTGGCCAGTGTTCGGCACGTGCTTTTCGCTCGTGCCGATTGACGCCGCCACATGACCCCCCCCCCCCCCCACTCCCCCCCAGCGTCCGAATCGGTCCTCTCTGCTCGGTTTCTAACGCCTTTGTTATTTTTTGTTCCGAAGCGCGTGGAAGCGCGTCCCCCTGGCAACAGCTCTTATTAGCGATGTCCGCGACCAAAAGCGTCGCTGCGGTCAGCTTTCCACGATTGGCCAAACCATGGGCATATGAGCATTGTCAGATTGTCAACTTTGACGGTGTTAGTTTCGGATTGCAATGGCTCCTAGCTTCCACTGTGCGTTTTAAACACACCACCGAACGCGTCGTCGCACCTGATGGTAAGTAGCGAGGATAACAACTGGTGACGTCAGGGCGAGGCAAATCCCAGTTGTGACGTCACGGATGGAAACCATAAGAGGGCGCCACCGAAACATCTCGGCGCTAATACTCCGTCTCATCCTACGATGGACTAAAGCCCAATGGTACAGGCCGCCGGGTCCAATCACGAGCCTGTTTGAAATCAGGTTGTATATTTGATCCGTTGTACGTATCAGTGCGCCGGGACGCGTCATGCGGAGGCGAGTTTTTCGTCTGCTTATCGAGAACTCGAAGCGGCGGCTCCGGCTGCTTGCTGAGTTTTTCCTCTAATTCCTTGTCACAGAACGAATAGTTACGAGACACAAGGAATCTCAACTGCTGATCCATATGCGTGTGCTTTGTCGGTATCGCTGTCAGCCTCGTACGCCCCTTGGTTGGCGCTAGGACTAACAGCCTTCCTTGCATGTACTTACTCGTCGGTAGGTCATTCGGTTAATTTTATCATTTGCCGGAGGCGAAACCTCCGTATCTTTCTGAACCATAGCCTACGGCATGCGTGTCCCGCTGCGCCGGGACAATCGGCGTCAGTAGTCAAGCGTAATCTGTGGGGACAGCGTGGGTGAAAGTTCATCTCTCCCAGCCTAACGCCGCCGTCACATTTGGTTTCCCAACGTCCGGTCGATTAAAAACAGGCTGCATGAGCTGAACACAGTGCTTGAGTCGATAGATAACAGTGTTTGCCCTCGGCGAAACATGCTTGAGCCCGACGACGTGTGCCGCCTCAACGGGATACACCTCCACTTCGCGTGAACGTGGGGATGCTATCCTCGCGCAATTTTCGCCTCGCTTTGGCCTCGCCGAACCTTGAGTGGAGTTCCCGAAAGGCTATATATGTTTATTCATGCACTTCCCGTACGAACTTTTTTCTCGTGAGTGTTCGCATTCTCCCCAAAGCACGCGCTCAGCGCTGCTTAAGACATCCATCGATAAGATTTCCGGACAATCCTTCACTCAGCGCTCACAAAAAACGACATTACAAGCTACAAAAAGCAATAAACTGTCATTATTCCCCCCACGCGCATTCTACTTCGTTATATTCATGCGATTTTGTAACACGAACCTCATTAACATGAACACTTGCTATCATGCAATATGGCCATCGTCTGTTTCAGTTTTAACATGTTCTTACTTACCAGACTGAAATCTTGCTTACTTCAGGGTTTTCTGATACTACGCTAACTTCATATTTGTAGGTGCTGGAATTAAACAATACAGATTTACAATGTATCTCACAAAACAGGTTTTATTAACATACCAGACATGGTGTCGCATATTGCGCCAGCAAGGAACAAATGCGACTGTTGCTTTGATTCCTTCCTTGTGTGAGAAAGAGACGCACCAGTCAGTCGTCGATAATGCCGCCTGATCCTGAACCTGCCGCTTGATTCGGTTGTTGAGTGAGCAAGAGACGCACCAGCCAGTCGTGGATAATGCCGCCTGATCCTGAACCTGCAGCTTGATTCGGTTCTTGAGTGAGCAAGAGACGCACCAGTCAGTCGTCGATAATGCCATCTGATCCTAAACCTGCCGCTTGATTCGGTTGTTGAGTGAGCAAGAGACGCACCAGCCAGTCGTGGATAATGCCGCCTGATCCTGAACCTGCCGCGTGATTCGGTTCGTTGAGTGAGCAAGAGACGCACCAGCCAGTCGTGGATAATGCCGCTGATCCTGAACCTGCCGCGTGATTCGGTTCTTGAGTGAGCAAGAGACGCACCAGTCCAGTCGTCGGATAATGCCGCCTGATCCTGAACCTGCAGCTTGATTCGGTTGCTTGTAGTGAGCAGAGACGCACCAGTCAGTCGTCGGATAATGCCGCCTGATCCTGAAGCCTGCCAGCTTGATTCGGTTGTTGAGTGAGCAAGAGACGCACCAGCCAGTCGTGGATAATGCCGCCGATCCTGAACCTGCCGCTTGAATTCGGTTCTTGAGTGAGCAAGAGACGCACCAGCAGTCGTCAATAATGCCGCCTGATTCCTGAACCTGCCGCTTGATTCGGTTGCTTGAGTGATCAAGAGACGCACCAGTCAGTCGTGCGATAATGCCGCCTGATCCTGAACCTGCAGCTTCGATTCGGTCTTTGAGTGAGCAAGAGACGCACCAGCCAGTCGTCGATAAGGCCGCCTGATCCTGAACCTGCCGCTTGATTATCGGTTCGTGAGTGAGCAAAGAGCACCGCCAGTCATCGTCGATAATGCCGGCCTGATCCTGAACCTGCAGTTGATTCGGTTGTTGAGTGAGCAAGAGACGCAACAGCCAGTCGTGGATAATGCCGCCTGGCCCTGAACCTGCCGCGTGATTCGGTTCTTGAGTGAGCAAGAGACGCACCAGTCAGTCGTCGATAATGCCGCCTGATCCTGAACCTGCAGCTTGATTCGGTTGTTGAGTCAGCAAAAGACGCACCAGCCAGTCGTGGATAATGCCGCCTGATCCTGAACCTGCCGCTTGATTCGGTTCTTGAGTGAGCAAGAGACGCACCAGTCAGTCGTCAATAATGCCGCCTGATTCTGAACCTGCCGCTTGATTCATTCGGTTCTTGAGTGAGCAAGAGACGCACCAGTCAGTCGTCGATAATGCCGCCTGATCCTGAACCTGCAGCTTCATTCGGTTGTTGAGTGAGCAAGAGACGCACCAGTCAGTCGTGGATAATGCCGCGTGATCCTGAACCTGCCGCTTGATTCGGTTCTTGAGTGAGCAAGAGACGCACCAGTCAGTCGTCAATAATGCCAAAAATAGTCCGAAAGCCGGGAGATGTCATGATTAAAATAAGAACACCGACTTCACATAACAAGAAAAACAACTTCATTAAACGTTTCGCCTCCCATGCGGGAGGCATCATCAGTACATACACAGGAATGAGATAGCTTCGGTCAACGCAGTCCTATTTATCGGGAAGGTCCATATAAGCTTCCGGGAGGGGGCCACGGTTCTTGTTGCACGCCGCCTTATCTCCGCGGATGAACCATGACTCAAGTAGTTTGCGTGGGCCCCACCTATCCTCCTTCGCCAAAATCGTCGCGGCTGTGAAGTCAAAGGTGTGTCCTGTGGTCCACGTGTGGTCGACCAGCTCCGTCTTGAGACGGGTGGCGTTTGTGGAATACTTGACGTCACGTTGGTGTTCTTTCAGCCTGGTTATCTTCTTGCGTCCGGTCTCCCCAATGTACGAAGAGCCGCAGTCCTGGCAGGGGATCTTGTACACAATGCCTTTCTCCGTATCCGCAGGGGTGGGGTCCTTTGGCTTGGACACAATGCTTGCTATAGTTCGGTACGGTTTATACACAGTTCGAATACCTACAGGTTTTAGGGCGCGGCTTAGCGACTCGGACACTCCCTTAACGTACGGAATGCACAAGACATTACGTTCTTTGTCGGCTGGATTGGAGTGCGTTTTTTGTTTCGTCTGGTTGATTACCTCATCTACAAAGCACCCGGGGTAGTTTCGCTTTTGTAGAGACTCTTGTACACGTGCGAGCTCATTAGCACAATAGGTCGCGTTAGAGGGCACAGTGTTTGACCTGTGAACAAACGTTCGTACAACAGACCTCTTATGCTGTACAGGGTGGTGCGAAAGAAAATCTAGAAAATTACCACTGTCACATGGTTTACGATACACCTTGGTTTCCATCCTGTTGTTCGGCTCGTCAGTTCTGATCACACACACACATCTTAAAAGGACAACATGTTATTTTGTTCAGGCTTGTAGGTAAACTTAATCGCGGGGTGAACGCTGTTTAAGCATTGGTGAAAATCAACAACAAAATTCTTGTCTATGATAACGAAAGTGTCATCAACATACCTACGATAAACCTTGACAGGAAATACAATCTCACCAAACACTTTCTCCTCGATATAGTTTATTACAAGGTTAGCGGCAGTGACAGAGATAGGGCTTCCCATTGGACAGCCATTCATTTGATGGTACACCACTCCACGGAAGGCAAAGAAACATTGGTTCAGACAAAAACGCAAAAGCAAAATGATATCATCTACATGCAGAGACGTGCGAGTAGAGAGCGTTCGGTCATCAAGTAAGCGTTGTCGGGCGACATCAACTGCAAGATCGCTGGGAACATTTGTGAAAAGGGAAACAACGTCAAACGAAATCATGCTTTCGTGTGGAAGAAGAGTTTGAGTGCGAATCAATTGTACAAACTCTTGGGAATTTTTTACACCAAAGTTATTGTTCCCTGTCAGGGGTGTTAGCAATTCTACCATATACTTTGACAAATCGTACGTGGGGGAGCCAATAAAAGATACAATGGGACGAAGGGGGCATTCCGGCTTATGTACCTTTGGGAGACCGTAAAGTTTAGGCGTGCTACCATCGGAGGAAAAAAGGCGACGGTACAACTGGTCACTAAGCCTACCTTTCTTACGGAGTTCTTTGAGATGATCAACTAGCGATCGCTTAGTTTTTGCAGTTGGGTCGCGGGGCAATTTAACAAAGTGGTCGGTATCGTTAATGATCGCGTACATTTTTTCGTCGTAGTCGGTCTTGTCGAGGATCACCGTTCCGCCACCTTTATCGGCACGCACAATGATGATTGATTCATCCGATCTCAGTTCCTGTAGCGCCTTGCGTTCATGATCGGCAAGGTTAGGCTGAGGTGGCTTGGCATTGTTCAAAATCGAGAGCACGCGACTACGGGCAAGGTTCACGCCAGTCACGTTGTTTATATGTCGTAGTTTTTCTTCGATTTCGACTATGAAATCACGCTTGGGAACGTAGCGAGGGGCCATAGCAAAGTTAAGGCCCTTGGCCAAGAAACTCACGTGGTGGTCCGACTGCTGTTTGATGAGTAGTTGAAGATAGTAGTTCTCTCGTTTCGTGGAGCAGGCTCCTCGGGTTGAAGTCGGGCGAGCTTCTTGCAGTGTATTTCTGAATACTTGCTTCTTTCCATGTCTTCTGCCTGTTTCCTTGTGATGAATATGCTGCGTAGGCCGTCGTATTGTAGTACATGCCGAAGATTCCGTTCTGCCGATGCTTGTCGTTTTCTGGCGTAGGTGATCCGTTGTTTGTTGTCTTGGATGCGAGCTTTTATGCAGTTTCGGCTGAAGTCGCGGGCCAACTTGCGTTCATAGGGGTGTGCACGAGAGGCTTGCAGCGTAGGCCATGAGGAATGAGGCCCCGGTGGAGGCACTGGCGGTTGAAGTCTTGGTGGCATTCCAAACGAATGATAGATGTTGACTGATTGACGTAATCTCTCACGTTGCTGAGTGCGACGGAACCGTAAAGGTTTCGGATAAATTCAAAAAATAGTCCAAAAGCCGGGAGACGTCATGATTAAAATAAGAACACCGACTTCACATAACAAGAAAAATAACTTCATTAAACGTTTCGCCTCCCATGCGGGAGGTATCATCAGTACATACACAGGAATGAGAGAGCTTCGGTCAACGCAGTCCTATTTATCGGGAAGGTCCATAGAAGCTTCCCGGAGGGGGCCACGGTTCTTGTTGCACGCCGTCTTATCTCCGCGGATGAACCATGACTCAAGTAGTTTGCGTGGGCCCCACCTATCCTCCTTCGCCAAGGTCGTCGCGGCTGTGAAGTCAAAGGTGTGTCCTGTGGTCCACGCGTGGTCGACCAGCTCCGTCTTGAGACGGGTGGCGTTCGTGGAATACTTGACGTCACGTTGGTGTTCTTTCATCCTGGTTATCTTCTTGCGTCCGGTCTCCCCAATGTACGAAGAGCCGCAGTCCTGGCAGGGGATCTTGTACACAATGCCTTTCTCCGTATCTAGATTTTCTTTCGCACCACCCTGTACAGCATAAGAAGTCTGTTGTACGAACTTTTGTTCACAGGTCAAACACTGTGCCCTCTAACGCGACCTATTGCGCTAATGAGCTCGCACGTGTACAAGAGTCTCTGCAAAAGCGAAACTACCCCAAGCGCTTTGTAGATGAGGTAATCAACCAGACGAAACAAAAAACGCACTCCAATCCAGCCGACAAAGAACGTAATGTCTTGTGCATTCCGTACGTTAAGGGAGTGTCCGAGTTGCTAAGCTGCGCCCTAAAACCTGTAGGTATTCGAACTGCGTTTAAACCGTACCGAACTATAGCAAGCATTGTGTCCAAGTTAAAGGACCCCACCCCTGCGGATACGGAGAAAGGCATTGTGTACAAGATCCCCTGCCAGGACTGCGGCTCTTTGTACATTGGGGAGACCGGACGCAAGAAGATAACCCGGATGAAAGAACACCAACGTGACGTCAAGTATTCCACGAACGCCACCCGTCTCAAGACGGAGCTGGTCGACCACGCGTGGACCACAGGACACACCTTTGACTTCACAGCCGCGACAACCTTGGCGAAGGAGGATAGGTGGGGCCCACGCAAACTACTTGAGTCATGGTTCATCCGCGGAGATAAGACGGCGTGCAACAAGAACCGTGGCCCCCTCCCGGAAGCTTATATGGACCTTCCCGATAAATAGGACTGCGTTGACCGAAGCTCTCTCATTCCTGTGTATGTACTGATGATGCCTCCCGCATGGGAGGCGAAACGTTTAATGAAGTTGTTTTTTCTTGTTATGTGAAGTCATTAATGCCGCCTGATCCTGAACCTGCCACTTGATTCGGTTCTTGAGTGAGCAAGAGGCGCACCAGTCAGTCGTCGATAATGCCGCCTGATCCTGAACCTGCCACTTGATTCGGTTCTTGAGTGAGCAAGAGACGCACCAGTCAGTCGTCGACAATGCCGCCTCATCCTGAACCTGCAGCTTGATTCGGTTGTTGAGTGAGCAAGAGACGCACCAGCCAGTCGTGGATAATATCGCCTGATCCTGAACCTGCAGCTTGATTCGGTTGTTGAGTGAGCAAAAGACGCACCAGCCAGTCGTGGATAATGCCGCCTGATCCTGAACCTGCCGCTTGATTCGGTCCTTGAGTGAGAAAGAGACGCACCTGCCAGTCGTGGATAATGCCACCTGATCCTGAACCTGCCGCTTGGTTCGGTTCTTGAGTGAGCAAGAGACGCACCAGCCAGTCGTCGATAATGCCGCCTGATCCTGAACCTGCAGCTTGATTCGGTTGTTGAGTGAGCAAACGACGCATCAGCCAGTCATGGATAATGCCGTCTGATCCTCAGCCTGCCGCTTGATTCCGTTCTTGAGTGAGCAAGAGACGCACCAGTCAGTCGTCAATAATGCCGCCTGATCCTGAACCTGCAGCTTGATTCGGTGGTTGAGTGAGCAAGAGACGCACCAGCCAGTCGTCGATAATGCCGCCTGATCCTGAACCTGCAGCTTGATTCGGTTGTTGAGTGAGCAAAAGACGCACCAGCCAGTCGTGGATAATGCCGCCTGATCCTGAACCTGCCGCTTGATTCGGTTCTTGATTGAGCAAGAGACGCACCAGCAGTCGTGGATAATGCCGCCTGATCCTGAACCTGCAGCTTGATTCGGTTGTTGAGTGAGCAAAAGACGCACCAGCCAGTCGTGGATAATGCCGCCTGATCCTGAACCTGCCGCTTGATTCGGTCCTTGAGTGAGAAAGAGACGCACCTGCCAGTCGTGGATAATGCCACTGATCCTGAACCTGCCGCTTGGTTCGGTTCTTGAGTGAGCAAGAGACGCACCAGCCAGTCGTGATAATGCCGCCTGATCCTGAACCTGCAGCTTGATTCGGTTGTTGAGTGAGCAAAAGACGCACCAGCCAGTCGTGATAATGCCGCCTGATCCTGAACCTGCCGCTTGATTCCGTTCTTGAGTGAGCAAGAGACGCACCAGTCAGTCGTCAATAATGCCGCCTGATCCTGACCTGCAGCTTGATTCGGTGGTTGAGTGAGCAAGAGACGCACCAGCCAGTCGTCGATAATGCCGCCTGATCCTGAACCTGCAGCTTGATTCGGTTGTTGAGTGAGCAAAAGACGCACCAGCCAGTCGTGGATAATGCCGCCTGATCCTGAACCTGCCGCTTGATTCGGTTCTTGATTGAGCAAGAGACGCACCAGTCAGTCGTCAATAATGCTGCCTGATCCTGAACCTCCCGCTTGATTCGGTTCTTGAGTGAGCAAGAGACGCACCAGTCAGTCGTCAATAATGCCGCCTGATCCTGAACCTGCAGCTTCATTCGGTTGTTGAGTGAGCAAGAGACGCACCAGCCGGTCGTGGATAATGCCGCCTGATCCTGAACCTGCAACGTGATTCGGTTCTTGAGTGAGCAAGAGACGCACCAGCCAGTTGTCGATAATGCCGCCTGATCCTGAACCTACAGCTTGATTCAGTTGTTGAGTGAGCAAGAGACGCACCAGCCAGTCGTGGATAATGCCGCCTGATACTGAACCTGCCGGTTGATTCGGTTCCGGAGTGAGCAAGAAACGCACCAGCCGGTCCTGGATAATGCTGCCACATGCCGAGTCTGCTACTGGTGCCACATTGCATCATATGGGAATGGAAACGCAAGCACGCCTACCATTCAAGTGGTTCACAACCCATCTCTTCATCTTCATCACATCTATCAACGAGGTCATCTGCTTCCCACATCTGTTTTTTAACTTCAATGGCGTGATTCACATAGCTTTCCCAGTTCTCGGGTTTCACATTTTGCAAGGCAGTCGGAGTAAGCTTCTCCACCTCTGCAATCTTGAACGATTGGTTCTGGCACGCAACTTCTCCTTTCACTTTGCTCCATACCAACTCAATTGGATTAAGTTCACAGTGATAGGGAGGCAAACGGAGGACGCTGTGGCCGTGGTGCTCTGCTATCGTATCAATGCGGTACTTTTCCAGCTCGGGCCTTGCAGCCTTCGCTTTGCTGACAAGGTTCAAGAGCTCCACCTTCAGCATGGACAAGTCCGATGCAATCCCGTTGTTGCTGAGCCACTGGTGAATCCCGAGCTTCTTTGTGCTGGTGGTTGGCAGGGAGTGTAGTTTTACTTAGTGATACGAGGCATTGTCCATAACTACAACACTCCTGGGCTTGAGGTTTGGTAGCAGCTTCTTGATAAACCACTCTTCAAAGCGTTTCCCGTTCATTTCTTGGTGGTAGTCACCGCTGCCTTTCTTGGCCCGGAATACCTCGGCTGCCCTCACAACAAAGCCCTCCTTGCTCCCGGCATGAACAATGATGAGCCTCTCGCCTTTTCCAGAGGGGTTCTTCAAGCCGGTTGTAAGGCCCTTCTTCTGTGCATCACTTGAAGATGTGACTGACTGGTCCTTCCATACCCTGGAGCGTGTATGTCCGGCATTGATCCACGTCTCATGTAAGTAGTAAATGGGCCTGTTATCTTGGCGGTACTCCTTGATATACCTCAGATAGGATGCCCGCCAGAGCACGAGATCGTTGCGCTCAAGCAACAACGAGTTCCTCTTGCGCGTCGTGAACGCAAACCCTAGCTTATTCAGGACTCTGCAGAGAGTGGCACGGCTGATACTGGGGAAATCGTCATTTTTCTTGATTTAATAATTCAGGATCAGGCGGTCAATAATGCCGCCTGATCCTGAACCTGCAGCTTGATTCGGTTGTTGAGTGAGCAAAAGACGCACCAGCCAGTCGTGGATAATGCCGCCTGATCCTGAACCTGCCGCTTGATTCGGTTCTTGAGTGAGCAAGAAACGCACCAGTCAGTCGTCAATAATGCCAAAAATAGTCCGAAAGCCGGGAGATGTCATGATTAAAATAAGAACACCGACTTCACATAACAAGAAAAACAACTTCATTAAACGTTTCGCCTCCCATGCGGGAGGCATCATCAGTACATACACAGGAATGAGATAGCTTCGGTCAACGCAGTCCTATTTATCGGGAAGGTCCATATAAGCTTCCGGGAGGGGGCCACGGTTCTTGTTGCACGCCGCCTTATCTCCGCGGATGAACCATGACTCAAGTAGTTTGCGTGGGCCCCACCTATCCTCCTTCGCCAAAATCGTCGCGGCTGTGAAGTCAAAGGTGTGTCCTGTGGTCCACGCGTGGTCGACCAGCTCCGTCTTGAGACGGGTGGCGTTTGTGGAATACTTGACGTCACGTTGGTGTTCTTTCAGCCTGGTTATCTTCTTGCGTCCGGTCTCCCCAATGTACGAAGAGCCGCAGTCCTGGCAGGGGATCTTGTACACAATGCCTTTCTCCGTATCCGCAGGGGTGGGGTCCTTTGGCTTGGACACAATGCTTGCTATAGTTCGGTACGGTTTATACACAGTTCGAATACCTACAGGTTTTAGGGCGCGGCTTAGCGACTCGGACACTCCCTTAACGTACGGAATGCACAAGACATTACGTTCTTTGTCGGCTGGATTGGAGTGCGTTTTTTGTTTCGTCTGGTTGATTACCTCATCTACAAAGCACCCGGGGTAGTTTCGCTTTTGTAGAGACTTTTGTACACGTGCGAGCTCATTAGCACAATAGGTCGCGTTAGAGGGCACAGTGTTTGACCTGTGAACAAACGTTCGTACAACAGACCTCTTATGCTGTACAGGGTGGTGCGAAAGAAAATCTAGAAAATTACCACTGTCACATGGTTTACGATACACCTTGGTTTCCATCCTGTTGTTCGGCTCGTCAGTTCTGATCACACACACACATCTAAGAAGGACAACATGTTATTTTGTTCAGGCTCGTAGGTAAACTTAATCGCGGGGTTAACGCTGTTTAAGCATTGGTGAAAATCAACAACAAAATTCTTGTCTATGATAACGAAAGTGTCATCAACATACCTACGATAAACCTTGACAGGAAATACAATCTCACCGAACACTTTCTCCTCGATATAGTTTATTACAAGGTTAGCGGCAGTGACAGAGATAGGGCTTCCCATTGGACAGCCATTCACTTGATGGTACACCTCTCCACGGAAGGCAAAGAAACATTGGTTCAGACAAAAACGCAAAAGCAAAATGATATCATCTACATGCAGAGACGTGCGAGTAGAGAGCGTTCGGTCATCAAGTAAGCGTTGTCGGGCGACATCAACTGCAAGATCGTTGGGAACATTTGTGAAAAGGGAAACAACGTCAAACGAAATCATGCTTTCGTGTGGAAGAAGAGTTTGAGTGCGAATCAATTGTACAAACTCTTGGGAATTTTTTACACCAAAGTTATTGTTCCCTGTCAGGGGTGTTAGCAATTCTACCAGATACTTTGACAAATCGTACGTGGGGGAGCCAATAAAAGATACAATGGGACGAAGGGGGCATTCCGGCTTATGTACCTTTGGGAGACCGTAAAGTTTAAGCGTGCTACCATCGGAGGAAAAAAGGCGACGGTACAACTGGTCACTAAGCCTACCTTTCTTACGGAGTTCTTTGAGATGATCAACTAGCGATCGCTTAGTTTTTGCAGTTGGGTCGCGGGGCAATTTAACAAAGTGGTCGGTATCGTTAATGATCGCGTACATTTTTTCGTCGTAGTCGGTCTTGTCCAGGATCACCGTTCCGCCACCTTTATCGGCACGCACAATGATGATTGATTCATCCGATCTCAGTTCCTGTAGCGCCTTGCGTTCATGATCGGCAAGGTTAGGCTGAGGTGGCTTGGCATTGTTCAAAATCGAGAGCACGCGACTACGGGCAAGGTTCACGCCAGTCACGTTGTTTATATGTCGTAGTTTTTCTTCGATTTCGACTATGAAATCACGCTTGGGAACGTAGCGAGGGGCCATAGCAAAGTTAAGGCCCTTGGCCAAGAAACTCACGTGGTGGTCCGACAGCTGTTTGATGAGTAGTTGAAGATAGTAGTTCTCTCGTTTCGTGGAGCAGGCTCCTCGGGTTGAAGTCGGGCGAGCTTCTTGCAGTGTATTTCTGAATACTTGCTTCTTTCCATGTCTTCTGCCTGTTTCCTTGTGATGAATATGCTGCGTAGGCCGTCGTATTGTAGTACATGCCGAAGATTCCGTTCTGCCGATGCTTGTCGTTTTCTGGCGTAGGTGATCCGTTGTTTGTTGTCTTGGATGCGAGCTTTTATGCAGTTTCGGCTGAAGTCGCGGGCCAACTTGCGTTCATAGGGGTGTGCACGAGAGGCTTGCAGCGTAGGCCATGAGGAATGAGGCCCCGGTGGAGGCACTGGCGGTTGAAGTCTTGGTGGCATTCCAAACGAATGATAGATGTTGACTGATTGACGTAATCTCTCACGTTGCTGAGTGCGACGGAACCGTAAAGGTTTCGGATAAATGCAAAAAAATAGTCCAAAAGCCGGGAGACGTCATGATTAAAATAAGAACACCGACTTCACATAACAAGAAAAATAACTTCATTAAACGTTTCGCCTCCCATGCGGGAGGTATCATCAGTACATACACAGGAATGAGAGAGCTTCGGTCAACGCAGTCCTATTTATCGGGAAGGTCCATAGAAGCTTCCGGGAGGGGGCCACGGTTCTTGTTGCACGCCGTCTTATCTCCGCGGATGAACCATGACTCAAGTAGTTTGCGTGGGCCCCACCTATCCTCCTTCGCCAAGGTCGTCGCGGCTGTGAAGTCAAAGGTGTGTCCTGTGGTCCACGCGTGGTCGACCAGCTCCGTCTTGAGACGGGTGGCGTTCGTGGAATACTTGACGTCACGTTGGTGTTCTTTCATCCTGGTTATCTTCTTGCGTCCGGTCTCCCCAATGTACGAAGAGCCGCAGTCCTGGCAGGGGATCTTGTACACAATGCCTTTCTCCGTATCTAGATTTTCTTTCGCACCACCCTGTACAGCATAAAAGTCTGTTGTACGAACTTTTGTTCACAGGTCAAACACTGTGCCCTCTAACGCGACCTATTGCGCTAATGAGCTCGCACGTGTACAAGAGTCTCTGCAAAAGCGAAACTACCCCAAGCGCTTTGTAGATGAGGTAATCAACCAGACGAAACAAAAAACGCACTCCAATCCAGCCGACAAAGAACGTAATGTCTTGTGCATTCCGTACGTTAAGGGAGTGTCCGAGTTGCTAAGCTGCGCCCTAAAACCTGTAGGTATTCGAACTGCGTTTAAACCGTACCGAACTATAGCAAGCATTGTGTCCAAGTTAAAGGACCCCACCCCTGCGGATACGGAGAAAGGCATTGTGTACAAAATCCCCTGCCAGGACTGCGGCTCTTCGTACATTGGGGAGACCGGACGCAAGAAGATAACCCGGATGAAAGAACACCAACGTGACGTCAAGTATTCCACGAACGCCACCCGTCTCAAGACGGAGCTGGTCGACCACGCGTGGACCACAGGACACACCTTTGACTTCACAGCCGCGACAACCTTGGCGAAGGAGGATAGGTGGGGCCCACGCAAACTACTTGAGTCATGGTTCATCCGCGGAGATAAGACGGCGTGCAACAAGAACCGTGGCCCCCTCCCGGAAGCTTATATGGACCTTCCCGATAAATAGGACTGCGTTGACCGAAGCTCTCTCATTCCTGTGTATGTACTGATGATGCCTCCCGCATGGGAGGCGAAACGTTTAATGAAGTTGTTTTTCTTGTTATGTGAAGTCATTAATGCCGCCTGATCCTGAACCTGCCACTTGATTCGGTTCTTGAGTGAGCAAGAGGCGCACCAGTCAGTCGTCGATAATGCCGCCTGATCCTGAACCTGCCACTTGATTCGGTTCTTGAGTGAGCAAGAGACGCACCAGTCAGTCGTCGACAATGCCGCCTCATCCTGAACCTGCAGCTTGATTCGGTTGTTGAGTGAGCAAGAGACGCACCAGCCAGTCGTGGATAATATCGCCTGATCCTGAACCTGCAGCTTGATTCGGTTGTTGAGTGAGCAAAAGACGCACCAGCCAGTCGTGGATAATGCCGCCTGATCCTGAACCTGCCGCTTGATTCGGTCCTTGAGTGAGAAAGAGACGCACCTGCCAGTCGTGGATAATGCCACCTGATCCTGAACCTGCCGCTTGGTTCGGTTCTTGAGTGAGCAAGAGACGCACCAGCCAGTCGTCGATAATGCCGCCTGATCCTGAACCTGCAGCTTGATTCGGTTGTTGATTGAGCAAACGACGCATCAGCCAGTCATGGATAATGCCGCCTGATCCTCAGCCTGCCGCTTGATTCCGTTCTTGAGTGAGCAAGAGACGCACCAGTCAGTCGTCAATAATGCCGCCTGATCCTGAACCTGCAGCTTGATTCGGTGGTTGAGTGAGCAAGAGACGCACCAGCCAGTCGTCGATAATGCCGCCTGATCCTGAACCTGCAGCTTGATTCGGTTGTTGAGTGAGCAAAAGACGCACCAGCCAGTCGTGGATAATGCCGCCTGATCCTGAACCTGCCGCTTGATTCGGTTCTTGATTGAGCAAGAGACGCACCAGTCAGTCGTCAATAATGCTGCCTGATCCTGAACCTCCCGCTTGATTTGGTTCTTGAGTGAGCAAGAGACGCACCAGTCAGTCGTCAATAATGCCGCCTGATCCTGAACCTGCAGCTTCATTCGGTTGTTGAGTGAGCAAGAGACGCACCAGCCGGTCGTGGATAATGCCGCCTGATCCTGAACCTGCCGCTTGATTCGGTTCTTGAGTGAGCAAGAGACGCACCAGTCAGTCGTCGATAATGCCGCCTGATCCTGAACCTGCAGCTTGATTCGGTTGTTGAGTGAGCAATAGACGCACCAGCCAGTCGTGGATAATGCCGCCTGATCCTGAACCTGCCGCTTGATTCGGTTCTTGAGTGAGCAAGAGACGCACCAGTCAGTCGTCGATAATGCCGCCAGATCCTGAACCTGCAGCTTGATTCGGTTGTTGAGTGAGCAAGAGACGCACCAGCCAGTCGTGGATAATGCCGCCTGATCCTGAACCTGCCGCTTGATTCGGTTGTTGAGTGAGCAAGAGATGCACCAGCCAGTCGTGGATAATGCCGCCTGATCCCTAACCTGCCGCTTGATTCGGTTCTTGAGTGAGCAAGAGACGCACCAGTCAGTCGTCAATAATGCTGCCTGATCCTGAACCTGCCGCTTGATTCGGTTCTTGAGTGAGCAAAAACGCACCAGTCAGTCGTCGATAATGCCGCCTAATCCTGAACCTGCAGCTTGATTCGGTTGTTGAGTGAGCAAGAGACGCACCAGCCAGTCGTGGATAATGCCGTCTGATCCTGAACCTGCAACGTGATTCGGTTCTTGAGTGAGCAAGAGACGCACCAGCCAGTTGTCGATAATGCCGCCTGATCCTGAACCTACAGCTTGATTCAGTTGTTGAGTGAGCAAGAGACGCACCAGCCAGTCGTGGATAATGCCGCCTGATACTGAACCTGCCGGTTGATTCGGTTCCGGAGTGAGCAAGAAACGCACCAGCCGGTCCTGGATAATGCTGCCACATGCCGAGTCTGCTACTGGTGCCACATTGCATCATATGGGAATGAAAACGCAAGCACGCCTACCATTCAAGTGGTTCACAACCCATCTCTTCATCTTCATCACATATATCAACGAGGTCATCTGCTTCCCACATCTGTTTTTCAACTTCAATGGCGTGATTCACATAGCTTTCCCAGTTCTCGGGTTTCACATTTTGCAAGGCAGTCGGAGTAAGCTTCTCCACCTCTGCAATCTTGAACGATTGGTTCTGTCACGCAACTTCTCCTTTCACTTTGCTCCATACCAACTCAATTGGATTAAGTTCACAGTGATAGGGAGGCAAACGGAGGACGCTGTGGCCGTGGTGCTCTGCTATCGTATCAATGCGGTACTTTTCCAGCTCGGGCCTTGCAGCCTTCGCTTTGCTGACAAGGTTCAAGAGCTCCACCTTCAGCATGGACAAGTCCGATGCAATCCCGGTGTTGCTGAGCCACTGGTGAATCCCGAGCTTCTTTGTGCTGGTGGTTGGCAGGGAGTGTAGTTTTACTTAGTGATACGAGGCATTGTCCATAACTACAACACTCCTGGGCTTGAGGTTTGGTAGCAGCTTCTTGGTAAACCACTCTTCAAAGCGTTTCCCGTTCATTTCTTGGTGGTAGTCACCGCTGCCTTTCTTGGCCCGGAATACCTCGGCTGCCCCCCCAACAAAGCCCTCCTTGCTCCCGGCATGAACAATGATGAGCCTCTCGCCTTTTCCAGAGGGGTTCTTCAAGCCGGTTGTAAGGCCCTTCTTCTGTGCATCACTTGAAGATGTGACTGACTGGTCCTTCCATACCCTGGAGCGTGTATGTCCGGCATTGATCCACGTCTCATGTAAGTAGTAAATGGGCCTGTTATCTTGGCGGTACTCCTTGATATACCTCAGATAGGATGCCCGCCAGAGCACGAGATCGTTGCGCTCAAGCAACAACGAGTTCCTCTTGCGCGTCGTGAACGCGAACCCTAGCTTATTCAGGACTCTGCAGAGAGTGGCACGGCTGATACTGGGGAAATCGTCATTTTTCTTGATTTCATGCAGAATCTGTAATTTAAGAAATGCATGTTTTAGCACAATTGCAGCCAATACGCTCACATCTACTTATCTGGAACTGATTTGTGTTATTCATTACTAGGTCAGTGTTGTCGGGCAATGTCTCGAATACACGAAGTAGAAACAAGGGAAAGAAAACAGACTAAACACAGCATCCGGGCTTTTAAATGTTCATAGTGACAGCCAATTGACTCCTTCGTTTCTCAAGAGGACACTCCAATTTCTTCTATTGTTGAGCAATTTGTGATAAAATGCAATAATTATTTTAAATTTTTTTTTATTTCAGCTTATGTGCTGGAATTAATTGAATAACAGAATATCCAACAATTACACTGTGACCACAACAAGTTAGTTGTTGCAATGAAAATGTCCTGTCATGACAACAAACCACAAAACATTTGAGATCAAGGCAGAGATTTTGCCTGTCAGACAACATTGTGCTGCAATTAGGTGCAAATGTGATTGAGAATTTTGTCAGTGTACCCACAAATTTGTGGCAGGCATTTGTCGGATACTGGGATACTCTACTCCACATTATAAATGCAGCGTATGTACCTCACACATAAATGAACATATCAGCATATTCTGATTACATTTTGTTTTATTACAATATTAAATCTGGCGCTCATGTTCGGCCCCGTTTGGTGCCAGCAGCCTTTAATATACAGACAGCAAATATGCGCCAACGTCATTTAATCTGCAATATTTGAGCTTTGTTCGCGAGCGTCTGCATATGTGGAAGCGGTGGACTCATTTGGGAGGCGGTTGAATGCTATTTCAGATGTCACGGGGTAATCATATCTGTATTTTTAAGCAATCCCTCATCTTTTTCTAGTTAGCAGTTCAATAAGTTGCATAAAATAAGCGGAGGCATAAAGATGTGGACTTGCCTTCAGTAGCGACGGACACTCGTTCCGCCGGAAGAAACCATGCACGATCAGCCGGAGTGCCTGGTGATGGAACGAGTCCAGCACACTTGGCGTGGCCGGAGGCCTTTCCCGTCTCGTGCGTATAGGTGAGGGCACTGACGGCGCGCCAGTTAAGGCACTCTTTTCAACAAGCTTTTTCCATCTAAAGATTGTGGCGTACCCTACACTCGTTAAGTCTGCAACTCTCCGAACGGTCTCGTGATACGGCGCATCCGGAATCTCGACACGAAGCTTAAAATACACGTTAAGTACAATCTGCCGCACCAGACTACTGAAGAGAGCTTTCTTAAATACCGTCTGGTAGCGATGTGGCGAAGAGAACCCGGGATCAGAACCAGTGGCCATTAGATAATGAAGATGAGTCTGATCGAGTGGTCGCGTGTTCGACAAGGGAACGTACGTACGAAACGTGCACGAAGATTGGATTGGATTGTTATGGCTAAGGCGAAACGACTTTACCTCAGTGTTGCCTGCGCGCCCTCCAACTACTCAAAATAGTTGACATGTGTGCGAAATATGGCACCAATATTTATGAAACTAAATACAATTTACATTTACTTAACCAATATAAAATAGCGTGTTATAACAGTAGAGAACCATACGCGTAATATTGGTGCTCTTCGTACTCGGCGTATCGGAATTTCTTGTGCGCACTTTTTTGCAATGCGGATGCACGCTTTTCTGAGGCGGTGCTCCACCCGCCAGCCTTCGGGCCCTAGTCCTGTCGGAAGATCAGCATCATCGCCCCCGCCGTCGTCATCATTATCGCCACCGCCGCCGGGTGACCCTGGACTCTGCCCGCCGCTTCCGCGCGCGGACCCTCTCTCCACCAGATCGCGACAAGACACGGCACGACTCACACGTACCTGTATTGCTATGTTAGAATAAACCCACTCCGTTCATCAATCTTATCTCGACCACGACATGGTGGCAGCGGTGCTAACGTAGCAATTCAGCGGCTACAGTTCCCCACTCATCTAAATTGATGCCATGGCCCAGTCTGAGCAGCAACCAGAAGCAACGGCTCCAACGCCAGCCTTCAACCCATTTGTCGTCGCTCTCCCAGAGAAGCTCGACTTCCGCCGTCCAGACGACTGGCAGCCCTGGATCACGCGATGGGATCGCTACCGTGTCATCTCGGGACTCAGCAAGCAAGACAGCGCTGCTCAGGTAAATACGCTCCTGTAGGCCATGGGACGCGAGGCGGAGGACGTTTTAGCCTCTCTCAAGCTCAGTGACGAACAAAAGCTCGACTATGACTGCGTGAAGAATGCCTTTGAAAAGCATTTTTTTCCACGGCGAAACATCATATACGAACGCGCTACGTTCAACCGCCGAAAGCAAGAAAGTCACGAGACAGTCGAAAGTTTCGTTACCGACCTCTTCAAGCTGGCAGAGAGATGCCAATATGGCGCCTTGAAAGACGAGCTCATCCGGGACCGACTCGTGGTAGGCCTCCTCGATACGGCTCTCAGCGAGAAGCTGCAACTCGAGTCCGCGCTTACCCTCGAGACCGCGGTGGCTGCCGCGCGAAACTCCGAAGCAGTTAAGCAACAACACAAAGAAATGAGAGCTACGCAAGGTCAACACGGCGCCGCCGTCAACGAGCTGAGCTCCGCACGCAGAAAGAAAAACTGGAGCAAGAAAACAACGCCAACGGCTCGTCCAAAAAAATGCAACGAAGGGGTCCGCCAGCCATGCAGATGGTGTGGCAGTGCTTCGGTTCACACCAAGACGACCTGTCCGGCATCCGGTCAATTATGCAGGTCGTGTGGAAGACAAGGCCACTACGCTTTCGTTTGCCTGTCTTCGAAACATCGTGAGAGACCAGGTACTTCCACAGCAGCTCGCCAAGTTCGCCACACAGCAGAAGTGGAAGAGGTGTACCTCGGCGAACTTAAAGACACTTCAGCTCATGACGCTTGGAGAATCACCCCGTCAGTGAACGGCATCTCGATCACATTCAAGGTCGATACGGGCGCCGACGTCACTGCCATCGCGCCGCGCGACTACAATTGCGAAGTGATGGGCCCTCTGCGAAAGCCAGAAAGAGCACTTCTCGGTCCTGGTCATCAGAAGCTTTCGACCGCTGGACACTTCCAAGCTTTTATGGAATGGGGCGGTCAACGAGTTCAAGAGGATGTTTTCGTAGCTGAAGGTCTACAGGAGGCTCTCCTCGGAAGGCCAGCCATCCGATCTCTCGGAGTTCTCCCACAGCTCCTCAACGTCAGAGGCGAGACAAGCCGCACAGAGGACGTCTCCGAACTACTTGCCAAGTACCCTCAGCTGACTTCAGGGCTTGGACAGATGAACGCCGTGTACAAGGTGGTTCTTCGACCAGACGCGAAGCCCTTTGCTCTTACGTTCCCAAGAAGGGTGCCACTGGCGATGCTACCACCTGTGAAGAATGAGCTTTCCAAGATGCTAAAGCTCCGAGTTATAGAGCGCGTGACCGAGGCCACAGAGTGGTGCGCTCCGATGGTCGTCGCAGAAAAAGCAAATGGCGAACTGCGAATTTGCGTAGACTACACCGAGCTCAACAAATACCTCGTCCGAGAGCGGGTAATCGTGCCTACCGTAGACGAATGTCTGGCGAAGCTCTCCGATGGCAAAGTCTTCAGCAAACTCGACGCCCGAGCTGGATACTGGCAAGCACCTCTGGCAAAGGAATCGCAGAAATACACGACATTTCTGACGCCGTTCGGACGCTTCAAGTTTCTTCGCCTTCCCTTCGGAATCTCGACCGCACCAGAGTTTTTTCAGTGCGAAATGCTGAGAGTCCTTGAGGGAGTGGAAGGCCAAGCTTGCCTGCAAGACGATATAATCGTCTGGGGGAAAACACGGGCTGAGCACGACGCGAACCTAGTTAAAGTCTTCGAACGACTCAGCAAAGCCGGCATAACACTCTACATCGACAAGTGCGCCTTCCTACAGCAGACGGTCAAGTTCCTAGGCCACATCGTTTCCGGCGAAGGTGTGAAGCCCGATCCTGAAAAAGTCGATGCGATCACACAGATCACTCCACCATCAGATGGGAAAGAACTGAGATCATTCTTGGGGATGGCAAACCACCTTGCCAAGTTTTTGCCACACCTGGCACACACAACGAAGCCAATGCGGGATCTCCTCTGTGCCGACGCTGCGTGGCTCTGGGGACCCGACCAGCAGCGAAGCTTTGAAGCAGTGAAAGAAGCTCTAGCCAAAGCGCCAGTTCTGACGCACTACAATCCGAAGGAGCCTCTCATCGTCTCAGCGGACGCCTCATCTTACGGAAATGGTGCGGTCTTGCTACAAGAGACCGACGGCAAGCGGCTGCCCATTGCCTATGCATCGCGCTCTCTCACTGAGACATAGCAACGCTACGCTCAAATCGAGAAAGAAGCGCTCGCGATCACATGGGCATGTGATCACTTCCGCATGTACATCTTAGGACTGCAGTTTCACATTGAGACAAACCACAAACCGACCACAAAGCGACTCAACGAGCTGAGCCCCCGACTGCAGCGATTCCAAATGCGCCTGTTCCAGTACGACTACACCATAGGTCACGTTCCGGGAAAAGCGATGTACACAGCCGACGTGCTCTCACGCAAGCCGTTACCCGACACAACCTCTCGTACAAGGGAACTCAACACCAGAGAGAACGAGCTCCTCACGCTGGAACAGCTTCCAGCTTCGCAAGAAATGCTCGATCGCATCAAGAACGAGCTACAGACAGACCCGGTAACGAAGAGGGTAATCGAGTACACCCTCCGAACATAGCCTGATAAAATGACGCTTCCTCAAGGAGTTCGCCAATACTACGAAGTCGCCAGCGAACTAGCCGTACTAGACGGACTGTTGTTCAAGGGCAATCGGCTTGTCATACCAGACGCCCTACACTTCGAAATCCTGGAGAAGCTTCACACAGGTCACCAGGGTGTGTCCAAATGCCGCGCCAGAGCACGAGAATCAGTCTGGTGGCCAAGCATTGGGCTCCACATCGACAGCTTCGTCCGAAAGTGCCCCGTTTGTCAAGAACACCGGAAACCAGGCAAACCTCCGTTTTTGGCGACTCCACTGCCAAACTACCCATGGGAAGTCATCGGCATGGACCTTTTCGTCCACGAAGGCAGTAACTACTTGATTGTTGTCGATTACTATTCAAGGTTCTTCGAGCTGGAACCTCTGAGGCGGACGACGACCAGGGACATCATCGCCGTCCTCGACCCAATGTTTGCACGATATGGAGCGCCGAAAGTTCTCCGAACAGACAACGGACCGCAATTCGCTCACGCGAATTCGCAGTGTTTCTGAAGGAATGGGGCGTGACCCAATCAACGTCAAGCCCGTACTACCCACAGAGCAACGGGGAGGCCGAGAGGACAGTCCAAACGGCTAACCAACTCCTTGGGAAATCGACAGATATCCACAAGGCACTGCTGGCCCAGCGTGCGACCCCGGGAATCGAAGGTTACGCGCCAGCGGAGTTATTCATGGGACGAAGACTGCGCACAAACGTGCCAGTAAAACCAGAATCTCTCCAACCTCGCTGGGACACCACTGACTTTCGCTCCAGAAATGCCTTATACAAGGAGAAGATGCGACAACACTACGACGAGCGCCGCAGAACACGTGAGCTCGACACCATTCCACCTGGAACTGCGGTCAGAATTCTGACGGGAGCAGCGTCTTACGGCCACATTCTAGGGCCAGCGCCTCAACCCCGTTCCTACGTGGTGCAGACGACGACCGGTACTACACGGCGAACAAGAGGACACCTGCCCCCGGCCGTGGCACCTACCGTCACAAGGAGTGGACGTATAAGCCGTCCACCTGACCGCTTTGGGGAAGTGTGAGTGTTGTTCTTCCAATGTGGGGGAGGTGTCGGAAGATCATCATCATCGCCCCCGCCGTCGTCATCATCATCGCCACCGCCGCCGGGTGACCCTGGACTCTGCCCGCCGCTTCAGCGCGCGGACCCTCTCTCCACCAGATCGCGACCAGACACGGCACGACTCACACGTACCTGTATTGCTATGTTAGAATAAACCCACTCCGTTCATCAATCTTATCTCGACCACGACAAGTCCATCGTAGGGTGAGACGGAGTATAGATTGACAGTGCTACAACGGGATATTTTTATCGGATTCTTATTTTCAGAGAGCGCTTGGAGGGATTATTGGGTACTACAAAACCGCTAAGTTTAAAGCGGCTTTTCATAGACGCCAAGGAACTCAAGGTAAAGAACCTGAAGTGTTTTCGCTGGACCCCAGCAGCGCTGAAGTGCGCCTCAAATTGCACTGGGTACCTTTCCATGTACCAGACGAGGTCATACATAAGGTCTTAAAGCCCTACGGGAACGTGACTGCGCTTGAAGGAAAACCTCGCGTGCTGAAGGTTTCGAAGGCGTGAAGTCGAAAATCAGATTAGCCCGAATTGAACTGAAACACAGACATAAACATTGAAGACGTAGGTTTACTACGGTTGATTGAACGCCATTTCATTGATACGCGTTTAAGAAAAGGGGCTCGTTTTATCGAAGCTCGGCTAAGAAAAATAACCGCATTTCCACGTGGTGAATGATGTTGATTGGGGCGAAGCTCTGGTGGTGCTGATGATACTGATTTTATTGTTCATAGGTAGTGCTGATGGTGTTGATTTTTGTTTTATTGCTCATAGGTAGCGCTGAGTTCCGGGTGTCGTTTCGACTTCATTAATACTGTTTTATGGTCGGTGAAATGCAGAGCCATGCATGCAAAGTTTAACGCGATCATATATACATTTGACCGCAGCGCACTCTCCTGTATAGACGTCGAGCGGCTACATGCAACGTTTCATCCATGAGAGCCCTAGCTCTTGAGTTACTACCACATTTCAGAGCCCCCTACTCGTCCCGCAGTCGTGGCCGAGTGGTTAAGGCGATGGAATAGAAATCCATTGGGGTATCCCCGCACAGGTTCGAATCCTGTCGACTGCGCAAACATTTTTTTTCTTTTTTTTTTGTGAGCGTGGACGCCGGACGGAAGGACGGACAAGGCTAGACCCTAAGGAGCTTCGCCCCTAAAAGTGGAGCCTCAGTTTAGAGAAATGCCGCTTATGGGAAACATGACGCTAGTTAAAAAAAGGCTCTCCTACTTTTAACGAGTATCACCATGGCGAAAATAACCATGGAGAAGGGGAACAAGAGGGACAAAGGACAAACACAAAACTCCAAACACAGCTAGGTGACTGGTGCGCGACCGAAAAAATCCGCCTGGTCCAGGTATCGAACCCGGGACCTCTCCATTACCAACTGAGCTAACCAGGGGTTCGACGTCAGTAGAGCAAACGGGTTTTATCAGCTGCCACCAGTCTAACACCAACAAGGGTGAAGCTTGCAATTTAAGTCTTTGTTTCACCTTGTCATTCGTGACATTTTGGTGGAGGCGCTGGGTACCGCATGTCCCTACAGCGCTCCCCTCCGAGTTCCCGCAGAGCAAGTCTAAACCCAAGCCCCCAAGAACCCAACGAACACCAGACCGAGATCGATCAAGTCGCCGGAACCTTGGCCTACCCCCGGAATTAGGACCCTTGCCACCCAAGACGAAGCAAACAAGGAGGACGACGATGGCCACCCAGTCGGAGACCCCGGTCGCTTCTGCCGTCGTATACCTGGCCGTCGCACCCCGGACTCCGACGCCTTTCCACGAGGAAATCTACTTCGCTCTGGAAGGCACGGCACGCACCTGGTTCGAGAACAACGAAGCGTCGATTTCGTCGTGGGACGAATTCCAGGCCGAGCTGCGACGCACCTTTGCCAACCAGCAGCGACGACAGCGGGCCGAAGAACTTCTCCAAGCAAGACACCAAGGGCCAAACGAGAACGTCACAAGCTTCGTCGAAGACGTTCTCCGCCTCATGAACCGCGCCGACCCAAACGCTCCCGAAGAGAAAACGTTGCGGGTCATAATACGCTGCGTGAAAGAAAACATCTTTGGGGGCCTCGTGCGGAGCCCGCCTATCACCGTCGAAAGTTTCATCACTGAGGCCACCAAACATCGAACGTGCCCTTCACGCACGGGCCTCACATTACCAAAGACTTCCCGGCTTCGCTCTCCTCTCGCCGTCTAGCTGCAGCATCCCGGACATCCGCGACATCATCCGGGACGTGGTCCGGGAGGAAATCAAGAAGTTGCTACCTGCTGCCACAAGCCCGGCTTCGCGCTCAGTCGCCAAGATTGTCCGGGAAGAAGTTCAGCAGGCGCTGCAGCCAGAAGTTCTCGTCAGCGCCGCTCCTGAACCACCGAAGCTGAACTACGTCGCAGCTACCCGACGACCACCACCCCCTGCTCACCCGTAAACGGCGCAACCCCGACGTGAACCTCCAGCGCCGCAGTTTTCCCGACGCCAGGAAGATCGGGCGTACGTCCGCCCAGAACAAGCTGCGCCACGAAAGACCGACGTGTGAAGGACGGCCGATCGACGCCCGTTGTGCTATCATTGCGGTGAAGCCGGCCACATTTACCGTTGATGCCCCTACAGACAACTGGGGCTGCGCGGGTTTCACCCAAACGACCCGCGGCCAAGGTATGACGAACGCCCCGCGACATCAAGGAGTACCTCCGACGTTCGCCATCTTCAACGCCGTCTCTCCGCCGTGAGTCCCGCTCACCGTCGCCCAGACGTTCAGCGTCTCCTGCTCCACGAGAGCCTGTCTCCCCTGCGTCGCCGAGAAAACTAAGTGCGGCAAAGCCTGGAGGTGGCGTTGCCGAAGACGACCGAAGTAAAGAGCCTCCAAGAACGACGGAGGCTCTCACTCTCCTGACGCTACGCACCACAACGACGCGCCTGCATTGGTGTCCAACAACCTAAACGTTATTATCGACGGCCACGATGCATCGGCACTCGTGGACACCGGAGAAGACTATTCAGTATTGAGTGGGAGGCTCTCACGTCGCCACCTACGAAAAGTGACAACGCCGTGGGAAGGCCCTCAGATAGCAACCGCCGGTGGGCACCTCATCACACCAGTCGGGAGATGCACTGCCCGCGCCGAGATCCACGGTGAGACGTGTCCTGTGAAGTTCGTCGTTCTGCAAGACTGTGCGAGGGATGTTATCCTCGAAATTGACTTTCTCTGCGAGCATGGCGCCGTCATCGACCTAGGAGCTAACCGGTTGACGCTACGAAAACCTGTTTCACCACCGGAGGCACCCAAAGCGACATCATCCGCGGTCCGAGTCCTCGCAAGCCACGCGAATTTACCGCCGCGGTCAAGTGTTTTCGTGCCCATCGGGGTAACCGAAGCTTCTTGCGGAGAAGTTCTGCTCGAGGGAAGCCTCCTGTTGCTTCTAGGAAGAGGAATAGGCGTCGCAAGAGGAGTAGCCGAATTTCAGGATGGCCGCACTGTGGCCCTCGTGACGAACTTCCGAAATGAAACGCAACACCTCACGGAAGGTGCAGCCGTTGGCACCGTCGAGGAACTCCAAAACTCCGCCGAAATCGCCGCCATTACTGACGCGTCCTCGCCACTTCAGAGAGACAGTACGTCGCCAGCGCAGTTCGACATCGACCCTAAGCTTTCCGGCCGGAAACGAAGGCAGTTGATTAACCTCCTCGCCGAATACCGCGACTGCTTTGCGACGTCGTCGAAGGCGTGCCAAACCGCCGTTGCGAAGCACTTTGCCACATGTAATGGGATGAAAGTGTTTTGGTTTTGTTCCATTTCTATTCCGACTACAACCCACGAACAGCTCACTGCTGTGCAGGAAATCCCGTCGACGGTGCTGTCTCGCACACTGCAGTTGACCCGAGAGAAAGTATGGACTTCGGCAACACAGGTATGGGTCACGACACAGGCGTTCCTGGTGTGCGATAGCTAGAACACAGCACTTTTTCCGAGCGGGCCTCTTTTGATGAGCGACTGTCTGTTTAATTTGTCTAAAATAACCTTTTGCAGTGCCGATGATCTCCAACTCAGCAATGCCGCAGGTGCTGAGCACACAGTAAGCTGCAGTGAAGGTGAGTTGACATGTGCCCTCTTTCTTTTTAAGGAAACATAGCAGTTATACTTTTGCCACATGTAATGAGATTGAAGTGTTCTGGATGTCGTTCCATTTCCATGCCATGTAAAACACACTAACAGGTTACTGTTGTGCAGGGAAGCCCGTCGACGGTGCTGTTCCGCGATTGCAGATGACTGAGAGCAAGTACGGGCTTTGGTCACGGTAGTGGCGTTCCTGGTGTCCCGTAGCTAGAACACCGCAATTTTCCCCTGCTGTCTTAATTATCATTTCGTAGAGCCAATTCTCTCCGACTCAGCTACTCCAGACTGCCACAGCACAGCGCACACAGTGGACTGCAATAAAGGTGAGTTGGAATGCACTTTTTATTTTCTGGGAATCATAGACATTCTGTAGACAAGTGTAATGTAGTTGAAGTGTTCTGTATATTGTGTTCTTCAATGTTGCCTACAAAATATATATTATTTTACAGATTTGGTCACCTACGAAGTCTGGCAGAATCTGCCATGAACAATGTCATGAAGAAGCCATTGCTGCATTTCGCCGCCAGCTTGATCTGGCCAGCAAAAAGCATATAAAGCTTTCTTAAGATCTTCAGCATTTAAAAGGTGATTTTATTGAGTTGATGTATAAAACTAAAAACAAAGCCGTTCATTAATTTCTGTGTAATGGAGACCGTATCATTGTTTTCATGAAACTTTTTTTTTTATTTTCTTTAGATGTACCTAAACGACACTTTCCTGAAGACCAGGTTCTCTGCATGGATCGCCTAGACATGAGGGGCAATAGATATTCTGACGAGACTGTTAAGTGAGCCCTCCAACTTCGACTTGCCTGTGGGCACAGGGGGTTCGCTTCTCTTCGGGAACATGTACTACCGCTGCCATCAGAGCGAACTCTCAAAAAAAACAAAAAAACTGAGGGAATCAAGTTTAAGCCAGACATGAACGAATACTGAATGAAAAATATTTCAACATGTTCAATTCAAATTATTGTTGCGCATCGCTTTTTGATAAAATAGCAACCATAAAAATTTATTTTGAATTTCCGGACTTTAGCGGGAACTACTTTCTGCTGCCGAGAGTAAGGTAGCAAACATGCGTCTCCAAGAACGTCACTGCGGCTGCTTATGAATGAAACGCAGCTGGCACCAGGCCTGGAGTGCGATGGAACAACAAGAATGCTGATAGGCCAAATGACCCTGCAAGGTTGTCACGCTGCAAACAATGATGGCACCATGACTGGTGCTACACACGGGCTTGGTTTTATGCTCGCCGGACTTTCATAACTCTTTGTCACCGATGGAGACAAAGAAAGTTGTCTTCGAAATAATCGTGGAGAGTGAAAAAGTTTAACTTGTTATAGACGGCCCTGTTTCGTACATGGGAGCATGCAACAAGGGCTTGTGGAGACAAGGTGGAGCGGCTTTTACAACGCACGGCGATGCCATTGTTTTCTTCGACCATTCATGTGCTGGTGATTGAGAGGATAGGACCCTGTTTTCCTTCGCCGATGCTCCGCACAATCTCAAAATGTCCGAGGCCACCTCATCCGTGAACAGGTGATATATGTGCCAGGTGATATTGTCGAGAAGCACGGCCTATCGACAAATGGGATATGTATTTTAAGCAGCATGATAGACTAAAACAAAGAGGGCACTGGCGAGCTGATGTAATCTTACCATTTTCTTAAATTACTCGAGGAAGGTGAAAACTGAAGCAACAAAAATAGGTGACAAGGACAGGTGGTCTCTTCATCTGTCCCTTGTGCTTTTTTTTGCTTCAGTTTCTGACCCCTGTCTCGGATAATTTAAGAAAATGAGAACCTAGCACTACAATCCGAAAACCTTTCCCAGGTCCTTGTTACGTACATCAAGCTTGGTGCAATCGATGCGAAGGAAGACTTGAAAATTGCTCCTCACAAGGAAAAGCATCTGGGCCTGAATCACTTCAAAAGAATGAATGTTGCAAGTGCAGTGGCGGTTACTAATTGTGCTGTGGTTTCAGCCATCAGGTTTTTGGTAAATATTGGACAGTTTCCTCGTGAGACGTTGACAACAGCTTGGTTTCTGGAGGCGATGGTTCGGTGGTTTGTGTTAATGACATCCCGAAGCTTTAAAGTTGGAATGAGCGATTCAAAGGAAAAATAGCTCCAAAATACAGTGACTTGCCTTAAAATGTTCATGAGCCTGTTCAGAAGCCTGTCGATCCGAGCGCCAGGCCAGAAAGATTGCTTCAAACCTTTGCAGGGAGGAGTGATAATTTCAACCCAGGGCGCTTTAGTCCTTCAAGAAAAGCTGTTGTCCCAGCATGTCTATAAGTTTGTAACTTTTGAGTCGTGTCAGCCAAGACGCGCTCGAAAACTTGTTCTCGTGTGTGAGGCAAAACCTCCAATCCCTCGAGCAATGGAGATCAAGTTGACGCTGAGATTGATTGCTCTGTCACAGTTTTTTTTTCCAAGCCGTCAGGGCAATTTAATCATTGACCACAGTGTAGATCTGACATCCTTTTTGCAGTGACCACCAGCTCACATGCAGGATGAGGAGGTTTTTGACCCTCATTGTCTACCAGAGGCAGAGTTAACTTAAAAAGAGAACAGGAGTCTCCAACCTATCTGATTGCTATACTTCGCGGTTTGTTCTGAAAAACACACAAACTGAGTGAAGTGCGCACTGACTTCTTGAAAGAAGCACGTGCGACAAACACCACCTTGATAGAGCTCAAGTCGTACGAACCGAGACAAACGCCAACCCCCTCTTTACGCCCTCTCGCAATGTGTTTGAACTGCTGTAGCATGCAGAGACTACATTCAGGTTGAATGAAAAAAATGTCCTGAAGATCAGTACTAACAAGCTGGCTGCAACAGTGATTGCTACTTATCTTGGGCCGCCATTGCCACGCTGCCATCACCTGGCGTACAAGCTTGCACTCAGGTTTCTTTTGGTGAGACTTCATTTTTATCTGCGGAAGTTGAACCTCCTTGCTTCCAAGAGGACAGGCCCAAATTGTGGGAGCTGCAGCGTCGCTATGAGAGTTTTAGCAGAGAATGTAAAATGATGTTTGCGAAGTATTTATTCTTCATCTGTATGCGACATGACATCCTTTTTGAAATGCTTTTACTGTTCGCGGGGTTTTTGAAGTCTGCATGTAGAGTGTAAACCTAATGAACTGAATGCATTTTAAAAAATTGTTTAAACCTATTTCGTGAGCTAAGGTACTGTAATCTACCATGGAGATGCAGCTAAGTAGTAGATTTCTCTTGTGAAAATAATTAATAAAAAAACGTCCCTCAATCAAAAGTTACAAATAAAACCAATAATTTTCCTTTGAACTCTGATGTAATCGAACCTTTGTTCATTAATTTTGTTCCTCTTTTGCCCGAAAAAGCTTATTTTCCATCTCAGTCAATAAAAAAATATCGATTGTATTTGTAGCTATAAATTTGTGCAAGCTTTTTTTAAATATTTTTACAAAACAAATTTATTACCTATAGGCAGTAGCTGCATTTTTATGGTAAATTACGGTACTGTAGCTCACAAAACAGGATTATACGATTTTTTAAAAGTGCGTTCTATCTATTACGTTTACGCTGTACATACTTTTCTTTATTAGTATAGTGGTTTCGTACAAACTCTACTCCAGATTAGTTCCCTGAATGTATTGATGTCTCCCTTTCACGCTGGCACGTCAACCTTTGTTTTAGCGATGACATTTTTTTCTTTGCAATGTATTGCACTGCTAAAAAGGACAGAGATATTTGTGCGGCAATGAAAACAAAGGAACAAAATGTGTGTCACTGGGGACTTGTTCAGGGCATTGCCATTAATGTCATTTGGCATAGTATCTTACAGTGAGGGTAAAGCATCCTACTAATAATCGCCTTTTAACATCATTGTTTAATTAATCTAGGTAGGGAAAAAATATAGCCTACAAGCGAAGAAAGCTTCTGTCTGCACAGGTAAATCAAGTAAATGCTGTGTTCCTAAGCTGGCCTTCTGCATTTATGCATAGAATACTCCCGTGACTCGTCAACGTTTAATTCGTTGTCAAAACAAACAACACCAACAGAAAAAAAACAAGCTATGGAGCTCGACGTCCGAATGCTTTGAGCAAATCTTAAAATGAGGTTGGACTCTAAGTGATGCAGTTCCACGCGACAACTGGAAGGAATACGCAGGTCGCGCTCGCCTGCGTTGTGCGCCTAAGGACGTCTTTGCCGTATGCAGACGTTTTCCGGGAAAACTTCGAGACTCCAAAAAAAGTTTACTCAGCATGTGTAATGTATGTCAATAATACAAAGAAGAATTGTACAAGTACGGACTCGGATGCATGTGGAGATCAAAATGCAGCGGAAAAAAACGGAGTCGCATGTGTGGCACATCGCCTTAATTAATGTTTATAAATGATCGGCAGAGAGCAAATTATGCAATGTGATGTAAATTATTTACGGAAGCTACTCACAGCACCACAGAAGCTTTTGTGTAGCCCATCGACCAGTTTAAATAAAGTCCTTTCAAGGCGCTCCAGTGCATGTCACTATTGCCTTCACACCACCGTCGACGCGTGGACCCAAGATGGCGGCGCAAAGTTTCGGTTTCAGCGCCGCGCCGCGGTACTAAGACGGACCTTCGGAGTTTCGTTACTTTGGGAACCCATACGGTGACTCTATACTCCATCTCACCCTACGATGGACTAGAGCCCGAAGGCTGGCGGGCGGAGCACTGCCTCAGGAAAGCTTCCACGCGCATTGCGAAAGAGTGCGCGAGAGAACTTTTGATACGCAGACTACGAAGAACACTAATCTAACACATAGGGATCCCTGTTATGATAGCGCGCTATTTTATATCGGTAAAATAAAGGTACATGGTATTTCGTTCCATAAACATTCAAGCAATATTTCGTAAACATGTCAACTGTTTTGAGAAGTTGGACGGCGCGAAGGCAACACTGACAGAAAGTCGTTTCGCCTTAGCCATAACAATTCAATCCAATCCAAATTTTGTGTACGTAAAACCTACCCGGACCCGCATCTCCCTTCCCCTTCGTAAATACGCCCCCGTGTCGAACACTCTATCCGACTCATCTTCATTTCTTAATGGCCACTGGTTCTGATCCTGGGTTCTCTTGGCCCCATCGCTTCCAGACGGTATTTAATCCCTTCAGTAGTCTTCAGTAGTAGCAAGCAGACGGAGCCGTCGCGAGGGATCGATAAGCAGACGAAAACTCATCTCTACATGACCCGTCTTGGCGCACTGATACGTACGACGTAGCAAAGATACCACGTGGTTTCTAACAGGCTCGTGATTGGACCTGGCGGCCTGTAGCATTGGGCTTTAGTTCCATCGTTGGATGAGACGGAGTATAGTACTTATTTGGGCAGGGAGGGGGGGGGGGGAGGGAGGGCTCTCTTGTTACACGAAGAATAAACAAAAGAACGGACAAGGATCCGGGCGCCGGGCGCAGAGGACCATGAAGTGGGGGTGAGAGGATGAGAAGTGAAAGGGAGAGGAGACAGGGTCGAGGTTGGCTGGGGAAACCGAGGAAGTTCTTAGCCCGGTAGGATGAGGGGTTGAAGGGAGTCGTCTCAAAACACCAATGTGACGCTTCGTTGAGAGCGAACAAGGGCCAATGCTTGGTCAATGCCATCAGTCGGGGTGTTATAGCGAATTCCACAGGCCGGGTCGTTTCGGAGTTGCACCGCCTAGGAAACGTTGTACCTTCATTACTTTCCGACTTTTAGTGCAGCAGTTGACTAGGCAGCATGGAGTTCGAAGCAGTAGCCTAACGCTGTTTCTTTGTCGTGTCGATCAATGTTGCGTCAGAAGCAGATTGAAGAGAGTTCACTACAAAACATTGCGATTTTTGATTCTGTACTACACTGATACCAGGTTGCATAAGAAACATGCGGCGCGCTGCAGTTGCTCAATATTTAAATTATGCCGCCTAGCTGAAGGTGTAACTTCAGCCTTTTTCCGACTTGTAGTACATAGTTTCTAGGCAGAACGGAGTTCGAAGCACTAGCTGTGGCGAACAATGTTGCGTCAGAAACAGATGGCAGACAGTCTACTACACAACGTCACGATTTTGGCATCTGTGTAACAGTGATACTGTATTGTATAAGAAACATGCCGCGCTCTGCAGTTCCCGAACACTCATATTATGCCGCCTAGAAAACGCTGTTCATTGAGCCTTTTCTCGGGTTTTAGTACACAGTTTTCCAGGCACCGATACAGTTGTAATCTGAACCATAACGCTGAGTCTTTGTTGTGTTTATCAATGTTGCGTCAGAAAAATATTAGAGACAGTTTACTACAAAATGTTGCGATATTTGCGTCTGTACTAGAGTGATACAGCACTCCATAAAAAAACATACTTTGTGGTGAAGTTTGTCAACATCTAAATTATGCCGCCTCGAAAATGTAGTGCACTAAGCCTTTTCCCGACTATTAATAGGCAGTTTCCCAGGCAGCACAAAATTCGTAACATTAGCCTAACGCTGCGGCTTTGTCGCGACGACCAATGTTGCGTCAGATGCAAATTGGAGACAGTCTTCTCCCGGCGTATAGAACACAGTTCCCCAGGCAGCATGGCGTTCGAAATAGTAGAGTAATGCTGCGTGTTTGTCGTGGCAATTACTGTTGTGTCAGCAGCAATTCGGAGACCATTGCGCAAAATATCCTGACAGCCCCGCAACATCCGGGACATTCTTGCAACATATCTACAACACACCAATGTTACTTGGGGCGCCGTACGCCTTGCTGTGCAAACTTTCGCAGAATAGAGATTTGTTCTGAAGTTATCATCGATATCGTTACTTCCGAGTTTTGACCTACACTACCGCACGTGGGTGTAATTATTTAATTACGTCTGGCACTACCAAAAACACAATCGACAAGACTGAACTTTCCTGCAAATTGATGGAGAAGTATCCGTTTCCCATCTGGACTACCGGGTCCCATTATTGATGCGCTCCGTCACGCCTGGGAGCTTCATTTCGTATCAGCCCCGAAAAAACCCTGCACACTGTCGGCTGCGAAGCGTCCACAATGTCAGCCGTAACATCTTGGAACGTTCCGGCTTCATAAAAGTTCAAAGTCACCAAGAGCTGCAGCATCGGTGAGGGCGGCGGGCCCAGAATACTTGCGCTCTCCGCCAGGGACAGAGAAGGCAGAATGCTCGCTACGGTCGCCTTTGTGAAGCGGCACAGAACAAGATATTCTAGTTCACTGAAGTTTTCCAGCGTGGTTTTGGCGATCCCTGAAGCACCGTCCTCGTACATGTCCCGATTGGCTGTCGCCTTCGTCATCATACAGGATTGTTCCTGCGATTAGAATGAAGTGCACAAAATTCCGCGACCACCTCTTTGGTCCGCGACTCTAAACTCCTAACTCGAGTCTTGAATCTTCAAGAGGCAACGCTGGGGCTAACTTTAGATCCTCAAGAAAAAAGTCGAGTATTTCACCGAGTCGAGAAGCGCTTGCAGTCGAGTTCGAATTAGGAAGCGCGAAACCAGCCTCAAGTGAAGTTTCGAGTCGAGTTGCGAGTCGAGGCCCATTTATGAATACGGCCGTTAATATAGCATTGTACGTATTTCAGCTCACCCTCGTGGTTAATAAGGGAAGCATCCACTGGAACAAGTCTTTATCACACAGCGACCGGAAACATACCGCGGTACCTTAATTCCGCCTTATGAAAAAAGTCAATTTTCGTTGAAAACTGTTGTACAAATACCGTGACAATGTCACGTATTGCCAGAGACAATAATTGAAAATTTGTTTATCTGCCTTTTTTAGTGCTATTATTGTGACAACACACATTTCTACAATCAAGAGGCCATTTCAAGTTTCTTTGTTGTATTGTTTCAGACTATTCTATACGGGGATTTCAAGAATAACATCATGCGGCTATATTTCAAGAAGATTGGAAGTGCTGTGGTATCAAACCGCGAGCGGGCGTCGTATAGAAATTCGTTGTTTTGCGATGTGCCTACGGGCGTAAGACAATCAAACCGCCGCTTTTATTATTTGTAGCGAGAATTTATTGTAAACATTAATTTACTGAAAGTTGAATTTCTATGTACTAGTTGAAATCAAAACGGGGTAGAAACCTTCTCAAAAGCACGTGTACTGGCATAGCATTGCCTTTATATTATTCAATGATTTATATATTTTAGAGCTTTTCGCTCTAATTTAATCTTGAACAGAATAAAAACTTTTATTTGACTTCAAAAAGACAAGAGCAAACAGTAAACCTTTAGTTCCGTAGGTACGCATGTTAAGTAAGAAATGTGAAAATGGGATAAGAAAAGTAGTTTGCACAAAATGATAGCAGTTCTATGTGCCTAATCAGGTTTTACGTGCCGCCAGGGTAAAAATAAATACGTCTGAATTTCCCCCAAAAGACCCAAGCTCCTTGGATCGGTGTGTTTCTATCTGAAAGCCGGCATCAGTGACGGCTTCCTTCAGTACATTTTCGGTGAGGTTAGCGTGAGGAAATTGAGCGGTTCCTACGGGATAGTTCTTTATGCCACCGGCGCCGTTAATGACAAGCACACCGCCAGGTTTCACGAGTGGTGCCACATTGCAAATCACCCTTCGGAAAGATTCGTGATCTGCTGCGGCCGCGTCCAGGCATCCATTGGAAAGAACGACGTCGAAGGTTTCCCTGTGTTCCATCGGGAGCACCCCGGGCTCCAACACATCGCAAGGTACCACCTTGCGGATGGCTGAGCGTGTGCGCTCGATTATTTCCAACGCCCCCTTCTTGATGTCACTGGAAAGCGGAACAAAGAAGCGGTGGTCAGTTTTTACGAAGTTACGTATTGTGACGTTGGGTACAGAGAGGCGCAAAAAACCTTTAAAGCATCAGGGTTTGAGGTTTTCTTCTCAAGCGGTTCGGGTAAAATGATTCATATAGTCATAAGACGCTTCTCACCTGAGAGTGGAGGTAAAAGATTCTTCGAGCCAAGAGATCCAACGGATCAAGATATTCAATTTGGGACAAGAGGTCAAACTAATCAAGAAAAACCGAGTTATACGACATATGACTTGTTAAAAGTCAACTCCACAGTTAATTAGGTTTACGCACTCCGCAAGTCCACTATTAGTGAAAAGTCTATAAAAAAAGATTTTGCCTTACGGCAAACTCATTTTTGATTTGTAATCCAGCTTTCAATAGTGATTTGTTTTCTTTACCGCACAGGTAAGCGTAAATTTGCTTAAACCTTTGTTTAAGTTCCTTTTTTTAGACATTTTAGTTTGGCATTTTTTGGGCGAGTTTATAGACGCATCTAGGTTTCACGTGTTATGTGTGGGTCGTTGGATTTCGCGGACTCCGCTGATGTATCGGGGAATATTTTTGGAAAGCCAATGCTTTCACTATCTTCCAACTTGTACGTTTTGTGTTTTCGTTATCCGCAGACCCCCTTCTAATCGATTCATTCTCTCACCGCTCTGTACCCCATGATCCACTTTTTTCACGCTGAGAGCACGCTTTGATTAGAGCGGTGTTCTTGCTTTGAATGATACTAGTCGCAATAGTATGGAAGATATCAGGGTTACTGATTTTTGTTTGCACCACACGTTTGCGGCTTTTAAGTGGGACATATATGTATGTGCAAATAAAGGAAATCTGTTTAAGGTCCAGCATTGCCCTCTTTTTGTGTAATAATTTTTAAGCAGTTGCGGCTAAGCCATTTAAAGAGAAAGTGAACGATGGAAGGTTTAAAATATTTTGGCTTCAAAGCGGCTATCCCAGCCCTGCTAGCTATGGCGCTGATGCGCTCGAAAGGCAGTGCGTGCCAGAGCGTGGATCGTCTCGCGAGATTTTATTAAATTCAGCCTGGCCTCAGAAAACCGTCGGCTTCGCGTATTATTCCTTCTCCCAAAACATCCTCACAGTCCACTGGAGGTGCGGAATTGACACCCCGGCATGTTTCATCGCCTACGAGTCAGACGTCACTAAGTCCCGCTCTCAGGCAACGCCGATCTGAAACCGCGAAGACGCACTCTACCTAGGCTGGCTCGATAACATCGGTAACCCTACCTCAGGTCCTCCTGTCTCCAAGAGCACAAGCGAATCACTCTCTAATGCCGCTCATCTGCTTGCCCTCCGGTCTCTGGGAGCCCCGAGGTTTCTCACAGTTCGGTGGCGAAGACAAAGAGAGATGAGCTCGACCTCTAAGCTCGGGTTAGTTTACACAACCGATGTGATGACTCAACCAAGCTAACAAATGTCTTTTTTATCTTAGCGATGTTGCGAAGACGGGGTTTCTTAACCATGAAACAGAAATTACTTTATATGACACATTTTCCCGGAATAAAGAATATATGGTCGTCCTGAATACTGCAAGGCGACAGCCCGCAAGAAACTCGCAACACAATCACAGCTCCTCTGTGAGCGCTACACATACTACATAAAGGATGTACTGACCTTCTGCAGAAAAATTAATACCTATTTTCCAGAAGCAGATAGCGTATGACATGTGCTCCAAAGGATTGCAGACGAGGCCGTCAACCCCTTTGTCCCGCAAACTCCCGCAATCGTAACCATGTGTCCATCGCAATAGGCAGCTCCCAAAGAACGTTTCGCAGCTGCTGTGTCACCGCCCCCGGAAGCCGACATTCTGGCGATTTCACAGAATGAGAGTGCCTTACAATAAATCATACGCCGAATTTTCTGCGAAGAGCCGACTCAATATTTCGATACGTCAACAACTGAAGTGACAGGCGCTTCGAAACACATTCGAAATCTCATCTCAGCAGAGCTCACACAGGCGATGTCATGCGCACCTACAATAACGCCTTCCCGGCCAACATATGCTTATATTCTTCTGAGACAACCTAATCCGGCACTGCAGCACCCAATCGTTGCCACTATGTTGACGACTCCTTCCACATGGCAGCGCCCGCAACTCACGTGGCGAGCACCAGACAATCGTCCCATCTGATTTTACTTTGAAATGCGAGGCCGTATATACCGATATTTTAGGCGCCGTCGAGCCGACGAAGACCGCAACTTCTAGCCGCGTCGAAAGGCAAACCAAGTGCCCTCTCCTTGTTACCACTTTGATCACATAAAAAGTAAAACCTCCGCTTACCCCGGTGGTCCCGGAACCTATAACTGGAATCCACGACTGCAGTCGCTTTAATCGTACCGGCGTCGTCGCTCACCTTCTCTCATGAGCATTGTTATTCCTCTCACATATTTTCACTCGAAAAACTAACGTCTGCCGTTTCTGGAGGTGAAACTGCCTGCGATTGAACCCGACCGAACCCTGCTTTATACCAAGATATTTTATTCACGCTAAAATAAATCATCATTGATTTCCGCGCTTGTTAATACTGGAGCAGCTGTCTTTGTTATTGATCAAGATGTCTGTAATATACTACGCAAGGTCAAAACGTCACCCAAAACTCCCATATTGCGAGGTGCAGGAACAAGTTCAATACACGCCACTGCCGGCTGAAGTGTTCAAGTCGTCATTCGATTACAAGTTTCACACCTTCACACCATCGAATTCCTCGTGCTGCTACAATTCACATGCGATATTATCCTGGGGTGGGACGTTCTAAGCAAAGATCAAGCTCTTGTGGATTCTGCCATTTCAGAAACTTGGACCACTGAAACGCCCGATTTGGCACATTCCACTCAGGATGCACCCAACAAGCTCCACACGCCCAATGGCATTATCCTCTCACCGTGACATTATTGTGACATGACAATATCCTCTCAGCTCCCCCATCGACGCTGTCGGTCCGCTACATCGACCACACGAGTTCCAATACCTGTTCATTTGTGTAGACAGGTTTACACGGTGCTCTAAGTAGCCCCCATGAACAATATAGCGGCACAAACGGTTCCTCGAATGTTGATCGAAATGTGGGTCCTTCACACTACCACCACAAACCGGGGGCGACAATTGGAATCGCTATTATTTCGTCATCTGTCTCAATATCTAGGCCCTCATCATATACATACAACCGCGTACCACCCGATGTTCAATAGAATGGTAGAGTGCTTTCATCTTCAGTTAAACGCTGCCATCAAAACGCAGGACAAAACAACCGCATGGATGCAGAAGTAGCCTTTGATAATGTTCGCCATACTGACAGATTTTTAGAACAACTAGAACTGCAGCAAGCTGAACTGGTATATCGAACATCCCATCGCCTAGCAAAATATTGTTTTGATCAAAGCATCAAATCTCCAATTCCCAGCCCTGAAGACTGTTCCACCGATTGCAACTTCTGATGCATGATATAGAGGACCCGTTGCCTCAAGACTGTCTTCTTTAGGACGTACGTCCGCCAGTCCCGGTCTGACAAAGTGCACAAATATTTTTCCGTGACATGATTGTGCCAAAGACCGCTACAACCCCAAGATGATGACCCATTTTATAATATACGTCGGGACACCAAGACGCTCAACTTATTTGTCGGTCTGTCGAGCCGTATCCATCGAACGCGCCAAGCAGACTCACTTGAACCCCGCCCCAGTACTACGTCGTTCACCGGCTCCTCTTTAACGCCTGAGAACCTACTCTACACTGAGCGATTTCTTTTTTTTTTATTTTATATTTTTTGGCTGAAAGAAAACGAACGCCTATTCAATGCGTGTCTTCACTCGGGGGGGGGGGGGGGGGGGGAAGTGTTGTATCGATGAATGGAGGCGGCATAAGAGAGATAAAGAAGACGTGCACGACTTATGAACATTCCGCACGGCTCTTATAGCCGCGGACTACCACAAATGCTCGTTGTAAATAGTATCAAAATGTTTGTTTAGTCTTACTCAACAACATCAAATCACGTGATGTCACGTTCCTCGCTACATTTAGTGGGCTACTTGATGTCACGTGATCGTGCCCTGTGACCCTAAGACACGTGACGTGGGTTTACTCGCAAAATTTAGCGATAAAAGTGCCGTCACGGGACCGTGACATAAATACATGATGCGAATTTCCCCGAATTCATTTAGCGGAAAACTTAATATCGCGTTACTTTATCACGCCACAACAAGTGACAAATATTTGAAGGCGCCAATCGACAGGGATAAAGAAGACCGGAAACAACACAAGGCGCACTCGCAACTGAAGTTTATTTATGAACGCTTATTCATCACAACAATCGATGAAACCCCTTGATAAAACCGAACTGTTTCTCTGAGAGGGCAAATCAGGGCTCCCTGACGTACTCAATTCCTTTTGCCCTAATCTCGAATGCCTCGCGAACTTCTCGGCGATTTGATCTTTATATTAGAATCTTAACATAATGCAGAACTGGTGAGCATGGGCAACGACTACAATGAATGGAGAGATTACCAGAAGAGATTGCTTTTATGACTGCGTGTTCGCGGGCACGGTCATTGATTCACCTACCCGTCTGACCAATGAACACGGAACCGCAATTCAGCGGTACCTCGTATACCAGGTTTATGGCACACTCGGCATATTTGGTCCGATGTTTTATGCTGCACTGCTCTTTATTTGGCTGAGGACTCTTGATTTCGCAGTACAGACGTACCATTTTATTGTGGGCTAAGAATTGCGCCGAAAGTTTTAAACGCTGTCCAACTTTCTTTGAATTAGGGGATATCGCATGCCGGTGAGGAAAAGTAACAGGGTGTCTTAAGTTATTGCTAAGACGACCTAAAGTCGAAAGCCTAAGCGCCGAGGCAGTAAAGACGGACGCATAATTTACTTAATTCACTTTGATTCCTCTTAATTCGGTTTGTCATCCTTCTTACTTTCATTGCCTTTAATTCGCCTGAGTGGTCACGTAAACGTGATAGCGAACCTCCGAAACAGCGCGAACTCTGACGACTCACGTTTGGCGCCGTTTCAGTGGTCCCGGTAATAGCGAACCTCCGAAGACAGCGCGCTCACCGACGTACGTACTTTTGGCTATTTAGGACATTTGGTGTTGCCAACGTTCCCACATGGTTTGCCCCTTTGAATTCCTTTAACAATCCTTCCGCAACCTCAGCCAGGCAGCTTTGTGGGCTGCCGTTTGTAGGCGTGAAATTCGTAAATTACAACTACCTTGCCCATTTGCACATAGTGCTCGCAATGTCGTTTTGATGACGCCTCCAGGCACGTGTTAGCAGTGCTCTTTTTAACTATGTTTGAGTGAGCAGACTTTAGGTCGTCTATGTTTGACTATGTTTGAGTTGGCTCGTACTCACAGCATATTTTGCCCTCCAGAAAACGTAGGTTTAGGTTTACGAACTGCACTGTTCCTTCTACACGATTCTCATGAGTAAACCTCAAACCGTCAGACCATGAGAAGAACACATGAAGCATTCCAGGTACAACGTCATACAGTGATCGCTCTGCCATTTCGCTAAACACAAGGTAGTCGTCAACATACTTTAAAATCCTCATCCTGCTGCCGATCCCCAAGTTCTCAGCAATGGCGTTGTCACAATTACTTTAAAACTGTATCGCACAGCACCGGCACGACAAAAGACCCGATGGCTTTGTGTTGTTTCTACTCTTCTTTGTTTCTCTTTTTTTTTATCGCTTTTATATGTTTGACTATGAACCAACTCTACCAAATTTTAACTTTGGAACAAGTGACATCACATGAATGTTTTGAGTTGAACATTATTTATGATCCGCGGTTTTTGTAAGTATGAACTACCTTATTTATTTGTTCATTACTATCCCAGGAAAAAAAAACAAAAAAAAACAACAACATTACCTGATCAGGGCAAGTTATGTGGTTTTAGCGACAAAAAGTGGACAACGAGGGCGAAGGGGACAAAGGAACTAAAAGAGCCCCAAGGAGTAGGGAGGTCGAAGAAGCAAGAGACTGACGGAATTACATAATATGGTAGTAAGTTGGGAATCCCTACATACCTATAGCCTTCGATGGCAGCAATCTGCTCGGCTGCATGGCTCCAGTCAATGGCGTCTTCTTCCCCGTTGATCCACTTGTTGAGTTCGAGCCTGTTGCCTTCGACCAAGTCGCTCAGCACGATGTGCTTGAATCGACTGGAGGTCATGAGCGAGCTCAAAACGACCGGGCCGCTGCCCACATCCAACAGAGTCTCGCCCTGAATGAAATCTACGTAAAGGAGACGAGAGTTTTATGTAGACCCAAATTCATTGTGCAACAACAAAAAAAGCATCGCTTCAATTTTGTTTCAAAAAGGATTCTCAGGCACAAACATTACGTTTTTCGTATTCACAAGTTCTGTGTCATCTTATGCCCGGGTGGGGCACTAAATACCTTGCCCAATTGAAAAACAAGGTAGGAAAGTGACTTCGCTTCACAGCCATCGTAGCTCTTTTGGGTTGTCACAGCGTGCCCACTCTTCAACACCGTGACGTCGCCACGCTACGCGTGCGTGCGCGTTGTGCCTGCAACCTTGGGCATTAAACGTGGCTTTAATTGTGAAGACAACTATAGTCACTGACATGATGAGAACGGCAGAAAGGAGCTTCAAGCGTCCAGCCTCGAGAGCGAGTTGTCTACTTTCGACAACGCTTCGGCGTCCCGTGAATCTCGAACGCGTACGCGCCGCCGGAGAACGACGACGGGCGTGCAGCACGTGCTGGAGCCCGGCCGTCGAAAATGACGAACCCTGCTTTTCTCAGTATGTAATTTATACACAAAAGTACACTGCAAATATGTTTGTTCCTCAATCTGTAATCTGAGGAGTTACAGTTCTTAACTAAACGAGTCAACATTCCGAACGTTATGCAATTACCCGATTGAAAGAAACCGTGAAGAGTTTCTACTTGGGAAAATGAATATTTCCCAAGAACAATCTCATCCAGATATTGCCGTGGTAAAAAATGTTCTTTGTAAGCATCCCTCAGGGCTTGGGATGCCATGCTTTCAACGCCGTGCGAAGTGGACACCCTGGAAGCGAAAACAGAATATGTTTAAAATACATCGTTTTCTGCTTTATAACTGTTTATAAACTCCTTCTTTAGTTTTTTATTCTGTGGTACGCGCTAACTATCAAGCTTAACTTTCACTTGAAACCTTGGATATAGTTTCGCTTTGTATATTGGTTTAAGGAAAAACATTTTTATTAGAAAAATACAAAATAATAAAGCATGTATTGAAGAAGACAGACAGTGACTCTCTTCCCACTATTGTGTATAATCGAATGATTCTTCACACCCTATTGTTGAGCATACTCGAGTTAGTTTGAACGATAAGCCCCACTTCTATGAAACCCACGTTATCAGGAACCACAAGGACAGACTTGGAAGAGAAATAATTGAATCCTATCTGATTACCCGTGATAATTGGAACATTGCCTCGCCTTCCCTTAGATCAACCAAGACGGAAGTAAAGAAGTAAAGCTTTTGGGGCAGGAGATCAAGTAGTCAGCTCTTTTTCTTCCTTTTCCGGATTGTTTTCTCAATTTTATTCCCGTTCTTATTTTATTATCGTTCCTTAGCAGTTCCCTTACGCTATTATCTTTATTGTTTTTCTGATAGACTCTTTTTTCTCCGAGGTTTCTGCTTTTTCCTAGGTGTTTCTTTTTTTTCCTAAGAATTTTAATGTCAGGGAAGGGAAAGGGTAACGCATTCAATAAGGCATCATTAAGAATCTGTTGCTATTTGAAGAAAGGTTACAGCCTGTCTTCCTTCCAACATGTTTTATCCTTTCGTGTTATCAAATCATTTTTACCAACCATTTATAAGCTCGTTTTCGTATATATTATAAAGCAGGGGAGGTCAATAGAAAAGGGTGATTCCGGCGTAAAACAGCAAGTGTGAAAATAATATAAACTGTGCAGTGAGCCATGGCGTGTATAGCTGAATAACGTCTATGTTTCGGTTATCCCTCCTTTATTATGCTGCAGTACACTCTAGTATACTTGAATTAGAGTTGGACACCTTAAAGTTCGATTGACGTTTACTTTCCTTGAAGTTTATTATCGGCTGTTAATAATTTGTTTTATTCAACTGAACAATCTAAGCCCAACTTTGATTTCCGGGAATTCTGTCTAAAAAATCGTTTGTCTTTGGTATGTAAATGATATTTTTGCAAAATATTTTAGCTCTAACCTTTTGTATTTTTGACGAAACCTTGAATTTTGTTGATAACAGGCCCCAAGGGGAAAATACAAATTATTCCTCCGAAAGGCTTGAAAAAGTATTGCGAAATAAACACCACATTGAATATAATTCTATGATATTCTAGATTATTCAAAAGCAATTTCATGTATTTCCAAGTGTTTTTGGTGGTGCATGCTTTAAGAATTGTTAAGAAGGTCATATTCCCCATTTAGTTTGATAAACAGGCTACCACAGTAAGACTTCAATCTTACGTCTGATCGGGGTAGGTGAAACGAATTATATTTAAAAAAGATATATATAGCAAAGGAACAATATTGAACATACAGTGAAATACGTAGTTAAAAATAAAACTGGCAAATGTGGTCAGTTTAAAAACATTTACTCAATGGCTATGAATATTCTAGAGTACAACAACTGAGTTCTGTTATTTAAAAGTATTGCAAAATAAACAGCTTGAGAAGCAAAATACAGTTTAACATAGACCAAATTGGTTGAGCACCACTAAAAAGATGAGAGCAGCTGGATGGCAAGCATGCAAACGAGATCGGTGCCTGCGCTCGCAAAATGCGAACGTGCAGCTTTACAATTATTTTCTAACGATAAAACCTCACGTCGGAAAATCAACCTCTTCAGTTCATTTTGTGAAGCTGCCGCTGTTACTGGGCTTTTAAATCAACATTTGGTGCCGAAACCCGGGAATGAAGGACCGGGACAACACACGACAAAGATCGACAGAGCAGTGGACCCGTATGAAATAGGCTGAGGAACAAAAACCCCACGGGCACAAAACACAAGACTGATCACGAAAGCAAGTGCTCTCTTAAAAAGTAAAGGTTCAACGATTAGCCAGCTTACCCCCGCATCCGAAATATTGCGAGCCAAATAGATGAGCTAATGAGGTTGAACGGGGAGTTTGAGGGACACATACAGAATGGTTCATTTGAAACCAAACTTGAGGCAATCGTCCCGTATGAAAATAAAGCGACTGCCACCGTCAGTGCCCTCGAATGCGGAAAAGATCTCCTAGATCATATACCCTCAGGAGGGGCTCCAAGAGATCCTAGTCCTTAACCAACCGACGCCGGGGGCATCAGACACGCGAGTACTAAATTACCGAAGCTCACCATTCCGCCAATCGTGGATGAAATCTCAAAGTGGTCAGCGTTGTGACAACGATTCGATGAAATTATTTTCAAAAACCCCACATTGTTCATGAGCGAAACGTTCGGCCGCCTTCGAATGTAATAGGGCGGAGAAGCGGAAGCACCTGTGGCTGGATTACCAAGGAAAGTGACTTTCTACGCGGATGCAATAGAGGACCTCAATCGCCGTTGTCGAGAAAGAAATGATTGAAGCAGGACTATTTCTTCTTACTGAGGTTGCTTTCACCTGTTAAGTTATCCAATGATACCTCAGGTCTACGAATGATGTTCGACAAGGTGCAGATCAAGATACAAGGTCTCCCAAAAGATGGTTCAAGTAAGTTAAGTTTCTATCTCTGCGATATTTTGATGCGCGATCTTCCACGGGACATCGTCATGACCAACCACAGAACCGCTCATTTCTCTGCGGTGACTGCCATGCCTGCTGCCAGCAGTCAGCCTGTCAGCTCATAACTGGATCGACTGCTTGATTTTATATCTATCGACGTCGAAAGTCAAGAGAAGAGCGAGTTCAAGACCACAAAACCGAAGGACACAAAGACCACGCCATACAAGGACAGCATTGCTCGAAGTGAATCCTCTAGACCGACCGCATTGGTGCTCTACAACAGACAATCACCATATAAAACGAAATGCTTCTTCTGCAACGAAACAAGACAAAGGATTTGATTTGATTGCATATATTTTATTAGCTAAAAAGAGTCTAAGGATATAGAGCGCCAAACTCTGCAACTACTTCAAGGAACGGTTTTTATAGAAGAAAGCTCTTGTGCCCAGTGATTGGATAAAAGGATGGACATAAATCTATATATAAAAAATGTAGACGAAAAGTTAAAAGTTGCAATGGTAGTTTAGGGTCGGCGTAAACGTACAGTGCCTTCTAAAATTAAAAAAAAAAAATTTATGATTTATGAAAAGTTCACTTTCAAGCCGAAGAGCAATGTGTAGAGGCGTGTGTGCTGAGTAAAACTGGGTGAAGTGGAACTGGCGATATCTGCAATATGCGGCGCACTCTGTAATTACATGCACCACAGTTAATGGCTGTGAACAGTGTTCGCAAGTAGGTGGATCTTCTGGGCTAAACAGATACCTAAGTGTCAAATGCGTGTGGCACATTCTTAACTAACAATGGAGATACCTGCGTCCGCTAGGAGCGACTACCGCTCGCTCAGTGAACAGCGCCGAGCTCAGCCACTTTTCAGTCAGCGTAGGGAGAGCGGTAGAGCCTGTGGGGATCCCGCGGATCGCGATAAACTTAACCAAAAACAGTAAGATGCGCGATTGGGCGTGTAAGCCGCGGCCTCTGAGATCTGCTTTTTGTGTGTGTGTGCGTTTTTGATTTTGTGTTTTCTTCTGTTTCAATTTTTATATAACGATCGTCGCGGAGCAGCCGACGCTCCGGGATATATATATATATATATATATATATATATATATATATATATATATATATATATCATTTGTTAAAAAAAATTGTGAGGTTGGCTTCGCTGCGTAGCGTTCCTCAGTAAAGAAAATATGTTTGTTTACTTGTGCTTTGATTGCTTCTCGAGTTCCCCTGGCGGAGTCGCTAGGGCTGGTTTGTCGTCTTAATTGTTCCTCGAGGACCCCCGGTCTGGGTCTCGCGTACCACGCGCTGTGCCTCGCTCGAGCGCAGCGGGGCCTCTCGATGTTTTGTAGCCTTTTTTAGTGGAAAAGCGTCGTGACTCGGTACTGTCCTTGCACCCCGACGAGGAGGTTTTCCTGGAAGCGGTGTCCGGCTGACGGTCGACGGTTAGGGCGAAGGATTTTGGGAGTTTTCGGGGATCTGTGCACGCGTCCTTTCTTAATTGAATTTTGTATTGCATATGTTTGTTTTGTACCGCGTGGCTCCCATTGGTCTACAAAGAGCGATATCTCATTGGTTTCTCGGATGGCGGGAAAATCTCAGCAAAGTCGATATAAGAGCCTAAAGGCGCGGGATTTGGGGTTCACGGTTCAAGTGCGGAAGTTGTCACCGGCAGTTTGAGAACCGCAGGAGATAAGGGCGTGAGTGTGCGACCTGCTGCTTCAGGACGAACACCAAGTGCAATATGTCAGTATAGAAAACATTTTTCATCATTCCTTTGTTGCGTTGTGTGACTTCCTTGGGATCGAACGGGGCACGGCTTGATAGGGTTTAGTTGAGGTCTTATGACCCACAAGCTGTGCCTCCGCTCCCGCGCTTTCACCAATGTGATAGCCCAAACAGGCAGGTCGACCTTATAACACCCACGGGTGTACCACTGCAGTCAAGCTGCGACTGCCGAGGTCGCTTCCCGATGAGTACGCGCCACACCGCCGCGAGAGGCGCGCGCATCGGCACTGAGTTAGATCTGCAGGGTGCCCATAGACGACCTCGAGAAAACGGTCCCTGTGATGGACAGTCGCGCACTCCTCTACCGTCGGTTTCACAACATGAAGTTTGTTGTTGGTTTCGCGGGCCCATTCATTTGCCGTTTACACCCGATGCTTATATTTATGACCGATTTGTAGTCTTGGTAGGGTATGTCGTGAATGTGCACATTCCTTGTTGCACATGTTGATATGGTCTGATCAGCTGTTTCATTGCCAGGTAAATCCACGTCACTAGGCACCCAGCAAAAAATTATCTGCAAATTGTTTTCCACAGATGTAGCAACCACTTGATGTTGTAGATGAGTGATTAAGGGGTGTTTCCCTCTCTCAACGGATATTATCACTCTCAGAGCGCTTAATGAATCACTGTAGACTACATAGTACGGGTGCCTATTTTGATGATGGGGTCTATGGCCAATATTACACCACACTACTCTGCAGTCAAGACAGATGCACTGAAATTAATTTTCCGCACACGTTTATGTGACGATTCGATCACGGAACAGCCAACAGAGAAATCGGATTTTGTTGCGCCAGTAGAAAAGCTGGTGTAGTCTTCATATGTATCATATGGATGACAGAATTCCAGTGCTGGGAATCTCGACGCTGCGAAGCTCGGGGGTCTTGCTTGTGTACGAATCAACAAGATGTAGCAACCAACAAGTATGCATACATCGAGCTCGCAACTTTACATTAGTGTTGTTGATCAGGAAGTTTGTTTCGTGCGTCCATAGACGAAACATGACACTTTGAAATTACTGTTTTTCATAATACGCCTGAGTACGCGAGGTAAAACTCGGAGGTGCCATTGAAAAGCTCCATTTTAACACACTTCTCATCTCTTATCTGTACGTCCCTGGAGCACTGCACGAAGTGAAGCCCCACCCGCTTGCATTCCACGAATATTCAACATCGCGTATGCGCACAAAGTTATCCTGCAATCCTATAGGCACATTCGCACATACAAACCGTTTTAAGAAAGCAAAAGTCGAGCACTTGTGTGAAGATTGTCGCACTGTTCGCCGGAAGTGCGCCAGACGGGCATGAACCCCTTTGCGGTGCGCCAAACGAACGAATTTATTCAAAGTGCATTTGACGGTTGCTAATGGCCATAATATTTGTTATGTGTTTGCTTTCTTCCTGACTGAGTATGCCGAATTAATTTCAGACACTCCATTCAGGCACAGAACTTGGGCGTCAGGAAAAGCTCGTCCAAAAAGGCTTAGCGAGGAGTAGGGGACGCCTGTTAAGGCCTCCGTCGTAGCTAGCCGATCTCAGCGTTCGTGAAAACTTAATCTTCTATTAGCATAAAATTTGAGTAAGATATGTGACGACACGACGAAGACATCATAGTAACGTTTGTGCAGTAGTGAGGTCGAATTTATTGCGTTTCCTTAAAAGTTCATGTGCCAACGCTGGGCTCAACTTTAAAATCCTGTGAGGATGCGGTTTGCTTTTCGCCCACTGAAGTAACAAGAAGCGGACGTTTGGCAAACAAAATACGTGTAGGGCTCAAGGTGACCAAATTTCAGTTGTAGTTAACTGGTACTAGACGGGATTACTAACATTGAGCTCAAAGATGCGTTCGTGGGGTGAGGTAACTAAGCCACATCTTACTACGTTTGCATACGCACGCACAATATCTGGTGTTTCGGGAACCAAGGAAAGAGCCCCGGTCTTCGTTTTGTATCGCTCGAGAATAAGTGTATTGTACATTCGTAAGAAGTCAGATAATCGAAAACGCAAGCAGCGCGTTCGGTCGCGGCGTGATACCATGAGATGAACCTGCTCAGTCGATTGAAACTGAAACTGAGTGGTCAACTAGTTCCCCGAGTGCACTGCGTGGTATTTCGCCGCGATGGGGCGCGTCGGTTTTGGAATAGGTCTATTGACCTGTAGATTCTGAGCAGGCACAAACGATCGGAGCCTCAAGTAATGCGGGATAGAACTATCTGAATATGAAGCAATTTATGGCATTTTAGTTTTAACTTTTTGATATATTGGCTGAAAGGTAGTTTAGGGTCAAATATAAACCGTAGAATTGTATACTCTATTTTTATCTGAACCCGCGCATTTAATATGGTAAACGAAGGCATCGGCACCGCACCAAGTTTTCATGGGAAACAAACGCAAACAGTTTTCTCAATCAAGAACTTAAAACCGCTATTGTCAGCCCATCTTTGCTATTATTAGTGGTTTGTTGAACACGGTGGTCGCAGATTAAATTGTTACATGAGGAAACGGCGATTTGGGGGTTATCTACATGCAACGAAAAGTGAACTGATGGCGGTATATCACGTGCAATAGAATTGATTTGTATAATTAAAAGGGTAACAATTAGGACACCACCCTGCGGAACGCCGTTTTCCTGTAGAAACCATCACAAGTGTGCGGGCCCCAGCTTTACCCGCAAGGTGCGTCCACCCTAATAGCTCTCAATAGCATGAAACATCCGGCCCTGAATCAATGTCAATCAAGTCACTCAAAATGCCATGCCGCCATGCAGTAACGTATGCTTTCGCGAGATCGAAAAACACCCAGTGGCAGTACTCTCATTGACAAAAGCCTATCGAACAGTTGTCTCCAATCGAAGCAATTGATCCTGTGTTGAGTGCGATAAGCGGAAACCGCACTGGTACTTATCCAGGATGAGATGTTTTTCCAATTGTCTATTACGAACTTCTTTTCTGTTTCACAAAGTCGTTTGTCAATGCTATTGCCCTGTATCTATTATCATAATCTGCGTTATTTTCTGGTTTGAGCAGAGAGATGCTTGTAGCCGTTCTCCATGCTGATGGAAAACGTTCTTCGTTCCATCTTCTGTTGAAGACGTATAAAACCAGATCGAGTGTAGATGGGTTCAGACGATTTTACATGAAGCAGTGGGTATACCGTCAGGCCCAGCTGCCAAGAGTTTAATTGACACTATTAATAGCCATATAAAGTTCAATAGGTGTGAAGGGCCTATTATATGGCTCCCGTTAAGCACCAGGTGCCTTTATGGTCCTGGCTTTTTTTCTGCTGTTTTAGTCGAAGGAATTATGGTGAATAGTGCCTGGAACTCGAAACTCGAACTGTTCTAAGAGAATATCAGCTTGTTCCTCTACACCAAGAATCTCCAATCCCCGACCCGTGGGCCAGATCCGGCATGCGGAAGTCTTCCGATCGGCCCGCGGCTGGCCGCGCTCCTTGCAATTAAACCCGGCCCGCGGCCCGGTTTCGGTAGACACGCTGACAACGGCGCAAAAAGTGCGCCTAAAGAAACTGCGCAGAAATGCGCTTCAAATCGGTAAACAAAGATACCAGAAAGAACGAGAAAAAGTACATGGTAACACGGGTTCTCTCGCCATTATTTTCATTGAACATTGTCATCACCAGTCACCATTCTTAGTCACCTGCTTTATGTCTGTTTAACTATGTTAAAGTTTTCTTGCGTTCTCAAGTACATTCTGCTTAGTGTCCTGTCATAACTATTCCAAGTTGTCAGCGTTAGTGTTATCATTTTATTAGTCTCTTAAACTGCACGAGTGTGCCAAAGTTCCGCTTTGAGTTAGTCCTGGTGAGTTTTCTGAGTCACAATTGTAGTGTAATGTCATAATTGGCTAAATTTTAATTTTAAAATGAAGTATATGTATTCATTCACAGTTTTACTTTTTAACTCTTACTCTAATGTTCATTTTTCTGCTGAAATACTTATCAAACTTTATTTATCAAATATATTTTGCTTTTTGTTACTCCTTGTTTATCCGGCCCTCAAGACGCCCACATATCTCTAATCCACCTCCTTCGAGAGAAAGTTTGAAGACCCTGCTCTAGACTTTCTGGACAGGTTCCGTTCCAGGATAACAGGGGGATGGTGCAAGTACGATCTGATGAATTGATTTTGTTATTTCGATCCCAAACTTTTCTGGGGGATGGCTGGCTATATATTGATGTCGCATACCCTTGAAAATTTGTTATTTTTGATTGCCGGCAAATGTAGCGCGCACGGGTCTTTATTTGATTAAAGTTAAGAAGTATGCTTGATGTCGGATATCCTCAAAACATGCTCCATGCCTTTATTTCTGTTTTCTTGGTTCCGAGCATTCTTCATTTAACCAAGTCTTGGGCGGCGTGGGATTTGTCCTGAGTTCACAGGAATTGCCATTATGGCTGCCTTAATGATAAATTTCGTTAGGTGTTTGAACTTCAGATTGGGCAAGTTGGTTGTTCATTTTGGTCTACGTTGCAGCGCACTAAAAAAACTGTCACTCAAGCTTTCACACACACAAGGAACAAAACACTCACACAGAGCTAACTAACAACTTTGTAAAGCGTGGTTAACTTCTGCTTATACTCATACTTCCATTTGAGACAATTTTTGAATAGAAAAAGACAAAAATAGCAAGCAAAAAATTTTCATCCTGTGCTTAGGCCAACTTGTGGCTACATATTCAATCTTTTCTTGTGACAATATTATGGACGGTGAAATAACACATTTGTCCTCTAGTCGAATGATGTTCTCGGCTGCGATACTTTATCTTACTAATTGCTTTACAGTTTCGCCTAACACGGTGGTGTTGTTGAAATGTGCGACTCGCCCACACGCCCGACAGTGTGTTCCTAAGTGGCCAGAATTGATGCTTATATTATTGTTGTTGTGTTCACGATGGCGGTCATTAAGACAACGCCCAGTTTGTCCTACGTATTGTCTTCCGCAGGAAAGGGGGAATGAATAGACAACCTCCTTAACGCAAAGCACAAAGTTCAATCTATGCATCTTGGAGCAGCAGATTACACGATTTGAGTTCGCGCTCACGTTTTTACACAGGCTTGAAAGTTTGTTGGGAGCTGAAAACACGATATCAACATTGACTTTGTTCGCTGTTTTCTTAAGGCCGTGAGAAAAATTGTGGATGTACTGGACGACGACTGGTCTACTTCTCCTTTCACTGTGTGTTTGCTTGATGCAGCTTCCTTGCTTCACTTCTTTAAGGATAGTTTCAACCACTGACACCAATAAGAAAACAGGGTACCCTGAGGACTTCAGCCTTGCAATTTGCCCGTCAAAACTCTTTTGTAGAGAATGTGAGCTTGAATTTGTGATTGAGTTCTTAAGACATGACCGCAGTATGCCTCTTTTCACGAGATTTGACTGCGCGGAGTTGAAGGGGAGGAGTGTGTTTCCCCCCTGGGTTTATAGAACCAGAAGAAGTGATCGGGTAGCTCCACCAGCCGGAGTTCCAAGAGTCTTAGGACCCTTCAACCGGCAACTCGGGGTTTATTTCTAAGGGACTAAAAAAAATCCTTATGTAAGAAAAGGAGGTCGCCCACCATGCTTAGAAAATTGTTTCCATTGGTGGCTAAAAAACGTACAAAAATCGTATACGTATCAAGACACTCGCACTACTTTTGTGGCCTATAACCTGCGTTGTAAAATCCTATCGAGGTGTGCGAGATATAGGTCGCTGATTACATGTGCAATGCACAATCTTATGCAAACTCCTCTCTTTTTTAAGTAGGTGTGTCCACCACTGGCAGCAAAGGTGGATTTTAGATAGATAGCTAGCAAGTCCAAAAACTTACTTTGAAGCATGCCTGACTCATTCTGAAATGCAATAGCACCAAATGTGTCGATGCTGTCTTCAATACTTTCAAAGAGACGGTCTTGGGGTAATGCATATTAGAAGTCCTTAATGTCAATTTAAAAAAAAAAAAACTTGCATACCTTTGTTTGTTTTTGTTCTTCTAGGAAGTTGAAAACTTCAAAAGAGCTCAAATTAGGTATAGATCGCCTACGGTTAAAACGTTTAGCCTGTCTTGTAGGAATAACAGAACTGTGTTAAAACTTGACCACACCCTCCATTCGTGCAATCTGCTGCTCCAAGAAACATGGAACGAACTTTGTCCCTTGCGTTGACGAAGTTTACCATTCATTCCCCATTTCCTGTGGGATGTAGGACAAACTGGGCGATGTGTTAATGACCGCCTGCATGAACAGAACAAGAACATTGTAATCGCCAACTCTGGCCACTTAGGAATACACTGTCGGGATTTTGGGTGTGTCGCACATTTCACCAAAAGCATCGCGTTAGGCAAAAGTGCAAACCAATTAACGAGGAAAATTATCGAAGGCGAGAACATCGTACTACTAGAGGACATATGTCTTAGTACGCCGTCCATAATATTGTCCCAAAAAGTGATTGATTATTTAGCCGCGATTTTGCAGAGGCGTTAGAAAGAAATTTGTTGAATTTTATTTTTCGTCTTTTTCTAATTGAAAATCGTGTGAAATTGAAGTAAAATAGAAACAGAAGTAAATCACGCAATACAATTTTATTACTGAGCGCCTTGTGAGAGTTTTGTTCGTTTTATGTATGAAAGCTTGAGTGAGTTTTTTTTAGTGCGCTGCAATGTCGACCAACGTTATGTGTTCATTCAGTTTGTGAATTGAATGTTTGCTAAGAGCTGAGCATTGGAACCATGATGATTTCTTTTTTAGGGGCGAAGCTCCTTAGGGTGTACCCTTGTCCGTCTGGCGTCCGTGCTCACATCGATCTTGCTGGTGCTCGTGCTAGTGAACGTGCTCGTGAGCTCACGTGCTCACGTGTTCATGAGCACGTGAGCACGTGCTCACGTCCTCGTGTAGGGCAAAAAACGTTTATAAAGAAAGAAAAAGAAAAAAATGTTTGCGCAGTCAACAGGATTCGAACCTGTGCGGGGACACCCCAATGGATTCTAGTCCATCGCCCTAACCACTCGGCTACGACTGCGGGACGAGTAGGGGGATTTGAGATGTGGTAGTAAATCAAGAGCTGGAGATGTTCTGGATGAAACGTTTCATGTACCCGCTGAACGTCTGTAGAAGAGAGGGCGCTGAGGTCAAATGTGTATATAATAGCGTTAAACTTTGCATACATCGGCTCAACGTTTATAGACGAGAGGGCGCTGCGGTCAAATGCTCAAATGCGTATATAGCCACGTTTTATGCCATACTTTCTCTTTGTGACATGAATGAAAACGAACGAAAGGCTCGACATGCTGTGGCTCAGCGTTTACGCAGACAAGCACCACAAGAGCTTCGCCCTAATCAACATCAATCACCACGTAGAGATGCGGAAAATGTTTTATTTTTTCCAGTTTCCCGTCTCAAAATTTCAGTGGAGAGTTTTGCAATGAGGAGGAGACCTGTGTTATTCTGTATACAATCGACATATGGTCGTTGCATAAAGGCTTAACTTAACTTCCATGAATTTAAAAAAACAATAAAAAAAGGTTAAATTATAGAACGGTCAGTTGATGTAAACGAGTTTGTGGATGCAGTACAATATGTTGGTCTGTTTTCCTTAAAATGCAAAACTTTGTCGACAATGTAAACTGTTCGACGATCGCTCCGTCCTTAACGCATCTAGAACTCCCCAACACATATTGTGTGCATTAAAATCGCCAAGAAAAACCAATGGATGTGGTAGTAAAGCCACGAGTGACTCGAGGTATTCACACCTTAAATGAAAGTTTGGAGGAAAGTAAAGCGAACAAAGGGTTATAATGCGGTCAGAGAGAACTCGATTATGCACTGCTTCTATGGCGGTGTTCAGAAAAACATCATCACATACAGCTGATCCCTGCACTACTATGGCCAGAAAACTGGTACAAGTGGTTTCTATCCTTGGGTAAATGATGAAAGTCCCTAACTAAATTCGACTGACTCCTCTTCAGTGGGTTTCCTGGAGGCGCAAATCCAGCGGAAGATATTCCTCTAACAGGGAGCAAACATCGTCACAGTTATGCAGGAGACTTCGACAGTTCCATTGAATGAGTCTCATTGTTGGTCACATGTTTTAAACCTAGGACCCTGAGGTCGGAAGCTTAGCACAGAAGCAGCTAAAGCTTGAAGCACCACTCACAGTGCCGGGTTATAAAGAAACACCCAAAAACGAATTTCATAAAAAAAAATAAAAACAGACAAGAATGTGTGTTGATTGACTCTGCAGGTGGACAGTTTCAACCAGACCTTTGGAAAAAAATCATATAAGAAGTAATGCCACAGGCGAGGGAGTTGCCAATAGACCTCTGGCTGATCTCTGAGGAGCTTCCCCTCTGACCTATAAGGGGGTCGATTTTAGGGTTGATGCCACCGGCAAGGGAGTCGCCGCTATTTCTCTGTCTTAGCTGATCGCCAAGAGTGAGTGGGGTAATGCAGGAGAGCGACAAATAACCTTGATGCTGTAAGGTGTATAGAGCATAACGTAAACTTTATGAGAGAGTTGAAACCGTATCCATGAATACGCACTTGCTTTGTGCCAGTCTCTGCACATGTCGCTGTAGTATTTTTTTTGGGGGGTATCATACTTTTGATGAGTTTTTACCACACTTTGAAGCAGAGGATACCCCCGCGGACTGCAGGAGGCATTCATTGCCTCATCCCCGCTTTGCGAGGAAGATGAAGAGCGGCCCACAAGAAGTTGTGATTGTGCCTTCACATTTTACTCACAAGAATGGGGGGAAAGGCGGCGCAGGGCTGTCACCTTTGGGGGTACAGTCTGAGTTGGATGCATCTGTTCTTGAGGGACAGCAGGTGAGATTTTGGGGGTTTGGGATTTTCGTGGGGCAGAAAGGTCCAAAAGGCCGACCGTCGTCCCCATTAAAGCCGTTTTCGGTGACTCCCCCTTGCTGACAGCAGCGGCGAGGGGGCCGCTCTGTAGGAACGAAATGCGTTTCCAGTCTTAATAGTTTAGATTTTTTTCGTTTTCAGTGTCACTATTTCTATTTCTTCTTTAAGATTTGTGCTTGAGAGGAAGTACTCAGGGTGATTACCTTGAAAGTTCATGCATCTGGAGAAATTGCTTCCGCAGTCGTCAGTACGCTGATCGCTGCTCGAACAATTTACGCTGGTTGTCCGTCCCCAACAACCGGCAGCGCGATGTTAGGAACGCTGATAGCTAAGGCAATGTCTTGGATTGCGGTCGTACCTTTTAGTTGAGATATCCCGCTTTGACCGCCTGGGCAAGGGTTGTGAAGATGAATACAAGCAGAAGGCGCGTCGAAAGCATCTCTTGATCATGTCGACGTCAGCTGATTCGCGTCACTGCAACATACATGTGTAAGTTACTTCCAAAATCTAATTCAATTACAATTACAATTGCTTGGTTTCAAAAGTAGTGTAAATACAATTAAAATCACTCCTACTGAAAGTAATTGATTACAATTATAAATTACTTTTAAAGAGTAATGTAATTGCTTTACAATTACTTACTTTAGAGAGCGACACGACTTCGGCTGTACAATTCAAACGAGTTGGATATAATGCAACGTATTTGTTCATTCCTTGCCCCAAAGCTTGAGGAGGCTTAAAGGGGTGATGCAAACATTTTTGTACTTTGCACAAGTACGCGTTCGTTTTTAGTTTTTCGTTAGAAGTTCCAGAAAAAATTAAACAAAAACGAGCACCGTTCACCCCCTCAAATCTCAGCCAGAACAAGCGGCCACGTGAATCTGGAGCCTATTATATGCCGCCAATGTTGATCGTAGCCACGCGCTGGGGTTGGCAAAGCACAGGAGACGTGCTGAGTTCCAGACATTGTTATGTCTCGGCTATTGTCGTCGTTACAGCGATTGCAAACGGGCCACTACCCGAATGCGTGTCGAGGCATGGATTGTCACGAGCCCAGATCGAATCCGTACGCAGTCTTCGAGTCCACTGTGTGAGCAGCATTCGAATATCGTCACAGTTGGGATCGCAAAGCTCGATGACGCATTTCGGGGATCGTACTGTTGCCTTTGTCCCCACAGCTCCGTCATCGAATTTCGCGAAGGAGCCAAAGGCGGCTTTGGAAGGAGAGACTGGAAGAAAAGGTCCGCTTTCTTCCTTTGAATTTCGCTGCGGCGAAGACGCTTCTTGGTCAGTGGTGTTGCGTTCGAGTTTTCTTGGGTCCCACTAGTGCCAGGAAGCTGGTGTAAAGTAAGAAATATTCCTACCCAATGTCGCTGCACAGCCCCTTTAAGCATCGCTGCATAAATGTCACGTATTGTACTTTCCTTTTATGAATCTTGTTAAATTCATATTGAAAATTGACAGTTTGGGGCACTGAGGTAGTACATTTTTATATTTTTAATAAAAATAATAAATTGGTTCATATGCTGGAAGACGCCAGATCGCTAAAGAAAAGATTGTGTTGACATATTTTTGTTAGCCAGGCAAATAAACATGTGACAATTAGTCATATATAAATTTTTTATAAGTGTTGTTATAAAACTAAAGCCCACACGTGCTAAAATGACTACGTTCACATACAAACATCATGGCATTGTAAATTATTTACATTGGGTCGACATTATAATGGTTCAGATATATATAAGAACCGAATTGGGGCTCCCGAATTATAGGTGTCAATATTTACAGGTGGGAGGCCGGTCTACAAAATGCTTATGCAAATAATATCTGAAGTAAAACCAAAAGTAAATAAACTTCAAAAAATTATACAAAGATACAAATATCTGACAGTAATGGAAGAGGAACGTCAAAACTGGCAAAAGGAAAGATACATAACTTAATAGACAGTTATAATCCCCAACCAGAGCTAAAAGCTGAAGCTAATTTTTTTTCTTTAAATATTTTGGCATGTTTACGCTATTGTTTTCTGCTCGCGCCGCAGTCAGCGCTACATGGCGCCGTTGAGTTAGGCTCCAAAGAGGACTGTTTTTCAGCCCGCAGTGTAAGCAGCATAACAACAAACAATGCGACGCTTTTTATGTTTTGCGTGTGAGTTAGTGCGTGTCTATGCGTGCGAGTGTTTCACCGAGAGCTAGGCCGGTTGTGCGAGCGCTGAGGGTTTCAGAGAGGTTCTGTCGGCGCCACAAAGTTTTGCAGAAGTATTTGTAATTGTGCCTTAAATTTTGCAATTACTTACGCTAGAAATTAATTAAATTACAATTACAACCCCTTTTAGGCAAAAATAATTAATTACAATTACAAATTACCGACAAACGTAATTATCTTACAGTAATTCAATTAATGCAATTGAATTACTACACAAGTATGCACTGCAATCACATCCTGGTTGTTGAGCCCTTTAGAAATTTCTTTATTTGTGCTCTCCAACTTATCATCTTCAGAGATCACGCCTCTAATGATGTTGAGACATTGGTGTGTTGTTACTTTGAAAGCCCCAAAAGGCTATACTTTCTTGCTCTGTTTAAACCTCAACAAGGAAGTCCCCAGAGTGGTGCTTCTTTGCTGTTTAAGATGTTCCAACAGATGATTTAAGGGTTTTTGCCACAAAGAACGGGAAGAGCTTTCTAAGTGGTAGTTCCTATTCCCAGTGCATTAATACAAAAAATGCAAATGCTTGAGAATTGAAAGTAGTATTTAAAGGAACGATGTCTTCGGTGCGACTCCATTTCAGATATAGACCAGATTGAAGCTTTGTTTTGGGATCTATATAAAAAAGGTAAATATTTTACATCTTTGGTGTTCCACCCATCATAAAGCCCAACATGGAAAAGGGCAAAGGCTAACAACAAAAAATGCTTGGGGTGAGGCGCCAAAACAACGAGGACACGAGGAGAGAAACAGACAGGAGCGCCTCGTCCTGTCTGCTTCTCTCCTCATGTCCTCGTTGTTTTGGCGCCTCACCCCAAGCATGTAAAACCAACTAGCCCAACTAGCCGTTCTAAAACAAAAATGGCTTTGCTGAGACCGTTACTTTAGTACCCCTTATCCAGGTGTTATATACAGAGTGGATCTAGTCTAGCATCCTTCTCCACTCAAGGTGTGACCTTGCTGTAAAGAAGGTGAAAAGGGAATAGTGAGAGAGAGGGTGGATTATTAGAAGCAAAGGTGGGAGTGAAAAAAGGGAAGGGATATTAGAAAAGAAGGCGACTGCCTCAATCATCCTGACCGGGCCTTAACCAGAACTTTCGTTCATGAAAAGCAGTGGCCAAAGTGGTGTATTGCCTCACCCAGGAAGCAGATAATGTTCCAAACTTTCTCCGGGCTCGGCTCAATAACTAGGAAGCCCTTTCGCCCAAACACGGGAAAGCCACGCATAACCAGACGTGGGCTGGCAAACCCGCATGGCTAAGGGTCCGTATCGCAACTTACCAAAGATTTACTAACGCAGGTTCCCACTGCAAGACAAGCAATAGTACTACAGACTGCTCCTCCGTTCTTTCCTTGGAACAAATAAAAAGCAACAGCGTGTGGAAAAATGATATCAGGTGCTTTAGATGCGCTCTCAGTGATCATCGAGCGGCGACTGCAGACGAAAGATCAGCTGTGCAAGTTGCAGTGGAAGACACGCTAACTTCATGTGTAATCCGGCACGAATAAAAGCCAAAGAAAGGAAACCCGTCCCTAAAACACTACAGGACGGTTTCTACTACATCAAGCCACCGAAACATCAGAGGGCCCGGCTTAGTACGTCTGGAAACCTTCCTGACATTGGCGGTCAGCGTTACCTACTTTAGGTATTTTAGAAGCGCGATCGACGAGGTCATCCAGCAGCCGTTTGTCACCAAGGATCTGTCAAGACGCCTTCAGCTCAATTTCGCTGGCTACACCAAGATGGCGCTCAACACGTTTGGTTGTGCTTCGACTCAAGAGAGCAAGAACCGTCGTGTAGTGGAGCTTAAAGTTAGAAGTGAATTCAACGTGAAGGGATCCAAGAGCGAAGCGATCGAGGTCCCAGTGATATATCGAGATATTTACTACAACGACCAATCAAGTTTTTGTAGCTGACATGAAGAAAAATGAAAAGCTAATTGACGATCGCCTCATGCTTCCAGCGGTTTCCGCTGAACCAGGCGTCAGTATTTTGAGTGTGTCTGACCAGATATGGGCCTTTATAACTGGTGAAGTCTCTCGGAGTAAGACGTGCTGCACGCTTGTTGCATTAAATATCAAGCTGGGTTGGACTTTCCAAGGACGGACACCTATACTGAAGTCGCAAAAAACAACAACAATCAAGCTAAGTCGTCTGTGTCCTGCAATCACCTGCACAAAAAGGGTTGAGGACGTTTTCCGATCATTTTGGGAGTTTGAAAGCCTGGGAATAATATATTCAGCTGACAAAAAGACCAAAACAAGTCAAGTCATGCGCCAGTTTGTGCAGAACATTCGCCGGTCTGGCACACAGTACGAAGAGGCGGTAGCGTTGAAAGACAATATAGGTGCCATTAAGGACAACAAGTAGTAGCAATGACAAGATTTTCAAAACTAGTAAGTCTCTTCTACATGACTGAACTCCTAAAGCTTCCTTACGACGAAGCTATAAGAGAGTACCTGATAGCGGGTCACGCAGACTGCCGGTGACGAAGGCAGAATATTTTGCATGCCGCACCGCGAAGCCATCACAGAAAATGCGCTGACGTCATGACTTCGACTCGTTTTCGATGGATCCGCACACGCAGCTGGGTGCAAGTCTGTGGACGATTGTTTAGAGAAATATTTTTTTCAGAGTCAACAAATGGTTTCGCAAACGAACCAACGTTTGGCCATCACTTAAGACTTCCAGAAAGTATTTGTTCAAATATCTGTAAAAACAAGAAAAGCTAAATATGCATTCCTTTTTTTTTCTGGTTTTAAGAGCTACCGTTTTTATTTTTTAATGATAAGGTTCCTTTTGATGCTACTTGTACTCCATTTCTGCTGTCGGCTACGATCTTCCAACACCTGAAAAATATTCCTACAGAAAGGAAGAAAGTCGCCGACATAATTCGTAGCTGGTTTTACGTGAACTACGTGGTTATTGACACAGATTTCGAGGAGGAAGCCATCAAGTTGGCGCAGGAATTTCTCTCCGAAATTGGACGACGAGTTCACAAAAACTGAAAGCTGTGCTACCTCGAGAGGAGGCAAATGCCAAAAAACGTCTCTCCTATCTTTGAACCAAAACCGATGAAAGTTTGAAAATGTCTAATATCCAGAGAACGGATGTCTTGAAGTTAGCAATGCCAACTCTATTAAATGTTCTACATTTGATTGACGGCACAAAATAATTCGTATTACACGCCGCACCTATGGTTCTTGATCCCCTGGGAGTCTCGTCGCCCTTTACAATTCAATGAAAGATACTTTTTGAGAAGCTATGGGCGGTGAGGAATCACGTGGGCTAGTGCTCTACCCGAGAATCTGAAGAACGAATGACAAGAATGGTGTCGTGACTTGCCTAAGATCAATGCACTTGTCCTCCCCAGATTCGTATCCGAAAGAGGACAGCGAAGGAATACCGGAATTCATATTTCCTGCGACGCAAGCCCAAGTGCCAATGGAGCTGCAGCGTGCGTAACGAAGACGTCATCGCCACCTGAACGACCTACAATTCTATTAAAAAAAGCTCGTTTTTCTCCAATCAAGGAGCATCCGCTTCTTGGCCTGAAACATATAGGAGTCTTCATCGCATTGAGAGTGCACACATATTTGGAAAGACCATCCCAGACATTCCGTACGAATATACATTTTGAATGGATTCTTCCGTCACACTTGCATGGATCAAGAGCGACCCTATTGAGAGGAAGACCTTTGTGACTAACCGAGTTACGGTGATATAAAGAGACACTGATCCTTCTCGTTGGAGATACTGTCCAGTGGATTTGTTTACCCGTTGTATCGCAGGTTCCCGACTGGTGTCGAGATAATAATGGTGGTCAGGACAAAAGTAGTTGACTGAACACGAAAGTAAATGACCTTATCTGAGGTTGAGTAACGAAAAAGGCACAGGCTTGTAAAAAAAAAAGAGCAAAGCAGTTCTATGTGATCTTGACAACAACACCTGAAGCTATGTTGGATCTGACGAGGTACAGCGAAGTTCATCGGGTTTTAAGAGTGAAAGTGTGGTGTATTCGGTTTCTCACGAACTGCTGAAATGGCAAACCGTCTAGTGGGCCCCTGAGTGCCAAGGAGACAGCTAATGTCAAACAATTGTTAATTAAGAAGGTTCAGAAAAGTATTTACCAATGAGAGTTAAGATGCCTCTTAGAGAAACAAAACGTTCAGACGCAGTCGGCTCTAACAGAGATGAGTCCCTTTCCGGAAAAAGACAATCTCTTCCAAGTTGGAGGCAGGCTTCAGATGCTGCTAGCATTGGACAATGTGAACATCCAATTATAATGCCATGTGAACATCACTTCACAGCTCTAGTTGTAGAGAAACCACTCACCCAAGTCCCTCATGGTGGAGGACGAGAAACGTTGGCGCAACTCCGACAAATAGTTTTGATTATAGGAGAAAGGTTTTGTAAAGAAAATGATATTCAGCTACTCTTTATGTATGAGGTTCCGCTTTAATGCTAAGACAGTCCCAAACGGCTCCACTTCCCTTTGACCGACTCACGCAAGGCGCGCCTTTTGATGTTGTAGGCGCAGATTTTCCGGGTTCCTTGTACGTCAGGGTAGCACGCGGTAGCGTGAAGTCATACGTCGCACTTTTCGCTTGCGCAATATTTCATGCGGCTCATCTTGAACTTGTCTCTGCGATGTTTAAAGAAACGTTTTAATGATCTTTCGGCCTTTCACGGCACTACAAGGAATGCCAACAACGATATGTACAGACGACGCATTGACATTCAAGAAGCATCGAACGACCTACATGCATTGCTTAGAGCGATGCAAGACGAAGCTTTTACGTCTTATCTGGCAAAGAGCGGAATTACTCGAAGCTCATTGATCCCAGCGCCTCATGGTGGGGAGTCTGGTGCGAGATCCTTATGCGAACGATAAAGAACACCCCACGAAAAGTGCTGGGAACGGCATTTCTAACCGTTGAAGAATTGTTCAGTATTTTGACTGACGTTGAAGGAATAGTCAACTCCCGATCTCTTATAATGAACGTAACAGACGCCACCGAGCCCAAGCCGATAGACCCAGGAGATATCTTTCTTGGGAAAATATTGCCGTGCTTGCCCGTCTCAGTAACAAAGGCGAAACACCAATGAAAAAAAAAAGAAAAAAAAAGAAAACAGGGGTACTGAAGAGGATAAGGTATCAACGATGCTTAAGTGACAACTTTCGAATACGCTTGCAGCATGAATACTAGCTGCAGCTTCGATCTGCGCACCATGTGTAACAAGCTACTGCGTCAACACTAAGCGCTGACGATGTTCTTGTGCGTGAGAGTAATGCACCTAGGCAATTTTGGCAAACGGGAAGAGTGCTGAAGACTCACAGAGGAAAAGACGACAATATACGGTCCTGTCAAGTAAGGCTTCAAAATAGATTGATAACCGACCGACCAGTTCAACGCCTTTATCCACTGAAAGTCGGCACGTGATTCATTTTGAGGCCGGGACAGGGTAAAAAAATAGACCAAGCTGGTTGAGTGAGAGCGAAGAAGAGGAGAGCAACAGGTTGACAGCAGGCAAACGAGACCGAGGCCTACGCCCGCGGACGGCGAGCGTGGAACTCGTTTTTTTTTTTTAACCTTTTGTTTAAACGATAGCAAAGCACGTCGGGAATTAGAGCTCTTCCGTTTTTTGCCAAGCTACCGCTGTTCGTGCGTTTTCAAATCAACAAGATAAAATGTGTTCGGTCTAAAAACACATGCTTTACGGTTTATACCTAGTTAATCACTAAAAAAGAAACAGATCAAGTAAAAATATTTTTTTAACAAAATAATTATTCTTGTTTTTTAGTCTATTTCTAGCTTTATACAAATCGCAAAATGTTCAGTTAAAAAGAGGTGTTCTTTCTACGTATACATTTTTTAAAGGCTGTACCTAATTAGACAATTTAAAAAAAACGAGAAAAGTTTCAAAATGTCGCCTTTTGTTTAATTGTGAAAATATTATTTTTTGTATATGTCCATCACCTTGTGTCCCCGCCCTGAGGAAGGAACGATAATTATTGCATATGTTTGAAGACTATGCTACTGAACTACAAAGCAGACGTCGCTACATATATTAACTAAAAGAAATGAGAACAGTAGGACGTGTCCTCTGAACACCCGACCTCCATAGGCGCTCCATGCCTTCCGCCGTGCTTGGACTGCGCGCGTGCGCTCGAGGTACACAAGACCCCAAAGCATTGTAGAAGCTAGACAGATCGCTCTGGAGGCAGAACCACTGCGTTGCTTTCGCCCTTTTCTCCTTTTCAATGACTATGCTCTGATATGCAAATGAGACGACGAAAGCAGGGGGCAGTGCTGCCGTTCGCGTCTTGATAAGAACAATCTCACGACCCACGTTCAATTTTTGCGAACGGTGGTTTCAGGGAACCTTCATTCATTCATGGAAACTGATACTGCATTTGCCAAAGAGCTTGAAGTCATGCTTTAGGCTAATTTCGTTATATTTTTGTATATTCATTAAAAAAAATAAGACAGCCATCAGAAAGGGAGGATGGGGCCAATATAGTCGTCTTTCACTTTATATTACATGCGCGTCGCCGAGCTGGCGCGTGCGGTGCCGTGTGGTCAAAGTGCTTGGCTATCGCGCGGAGGCCCTAGGCTCGATTCCTGGGATTGGACGCTTCTTTTATTTATTCTTCGCCTTTAAAATTTCTCGTAGGTTCGAGAACCTTATAGTCTGATTGAGATACGAGTGTTCAACGCGCCGAACGTCCTACGCCGAATGTTCTAGAATCCAACGTGGCTACATAGGGGACTCCGCGTGACCAGCCGGGCTCAGTCTCACCACCAGCGATTGATCCTGCTGTTTCGCCGACATCGACGACTGCGTCGCAAACTTTCTTCTATTTTGTTTTGGGCACAAGTTCGACCCATTAAAACGTTTTGTTTCTCGAGTTATTAGCGGCCTCATCATTTGCCATTCGTGACATTATCCTCCGAGACTTTTATCAAAAGAAATAATTTGCGATTAGAACATTGATTGATATGCACTTGCAGAAAATAAAAGATTTAGAAATAATGCTTAATTTTGTTTTCACCGTGTTTTTCATAAATAGTTTTTTCTTCAAAACAACATCTTGAGTCGCGCTCCGGCTCAAAGACCCAACGAGACTACGTGTGCTCAATGTGTCCAAATTGGGCCAATGGTAGAAACTAACTTTACTTGCGTATAAATACTTTTTTCAAACTTTGCGCGCATTTTGTCTTAGTTACAAGCTACAAACAGCCGTAGATCATGCATTTTTTTGTTAAAAACATCTCATTTTTGTTATGAAAACTGAGTATTTTAAAATCTTTTCAATACTGAAATTGGCCCAAATGCAGAAATTATTTTTCGCTTTAAAATTTAGTCATCGTTAGTAACTGTGCTCCTTTGTTGTGTAAATTATAGACGATAGATTACATTCATTTATATATTTTAGACCGACCACTAGTTATAGCTTTAATTATTGAATACTGATTATTTTGCTCAATGTTCACGTATTATGAATACATTTTAGGGAACGCAATCCCTTTTTTTTTGTTATCGACATTTTTTAAACATACTTTGTTTGCCTAACTACACACACAAGTATTAAGTCATTGCAAAAGCCTGTTTTTGAAAACGAAAGGTGAATATTAGCTTTTTATAGCAATCTTAAGGCATCTGCACCCTTAGGGCACTGGTAAATGCGTTACAAAACTTATTTAATATTTTAGAAAAATACATCGTCCTACGAAACATGGTGTCTACTTCGCTGTCCCGTGTCAAGCTTTTGCGAAAAATAAAATTGCGTTTCACCGTTTTGGACTGTTTAGGCGAAATCCAAGGTGTCTTTAAAAAAAATTGAAGTTCAAGCTAAAATATTTCGAGAAATGTACTATTACATCATCCATAACAAGATAACAGGCACACTTTTTTCAGACCGAATCTGAGAGGATGAAATTTAGGTCAGGATAGCCAAATTTATAGACGTTAACAGGCTTCGTCTTGCGAAGGTTCTCCGCATGCACAAAGTATTTTGACCAGGCTTATGAACGCTTCCTAATCAATATAGTCACCAATGTTCCTCGCTTTAAAAAGATAGGGGCAAAGACGATGCTAGATGTGATTAAGGGAGCAGTCTTGACGCCGTTCTTGCAGGTGTTCGTGTTGACTAAAATGTTCGTTGCCTCGCCAGTGAATCTTCATAAGTCTTAAGTTGTCTGACGGAAGGGGGCTTTCGTTGTTTGAGTGCCAAACCACGCGGACGTTTCTGAATAATTGCAACAGCTTCTCTATAGTATCCGCGCTCTCGGCTGAACGTACTATTCACTAGTTACGTTCGTTTTATAGGAGAATAATGAAACTGTGAATATCTTCGGTACTTGGAAGTCGGCGATTGAAAAAAGCTTTTGTTTTCTGATAATAATAGCTAAGGAATCTACATTTTCGCCGTTTTGTAAAATCATTTTTTTCTGAAGTTTACCGATATTTATTTCAAATTGTTATAAAAATTTTCTTCAAACGAGCACCGTGACCCGTCCACATGCTCGTGAAACAAAATTTGTAAAACATTCGATTTCCTCGAAAGTTGTCTCGTAAGTTTTTGTCTAAATTATAGTACCTTGTCTGTAAATGCTTATAACATTCGTACTTCTAACAAACAATCGTTTAATTTGCCATCGTATTTATGAAAACATGGGTTGAATTATGACGAGCACTCATTATGTTGTTTTCACTTTGAATGATTATTTCTTATGAGTTGACTCAGCCGCAAATGACTCAAACTATAGCGCCTCTGCCATCCCATTTGTATTCAATGTGTTTGTTAGACACACGTATCTTCGAAAAATTAATCGAAAAAATTGAACACTATGCGTGTAACCGAAACAACGGGAATGGCAAAACGAGTGTGATACAAGAATCGAAATCCACTCACATTAGATCAAGAAATGTATAGGTGTTGCTGGTTTCTTCGGGGAATGCGCTTAGCACTGCGCTCGACAGGCTTGTCGGATGTGAGCAGTCAAGCTTATTTAATGAGGGTGTATCCGCTTATTCTATTTCAGTGCACGAAAGCGCCAGCTGCGATAGCGCACGAGCCGTATGAATCATGCCTTCGCTGAAGTTGGCAATGGCCGCGCAGCCGTTTATTTTTGCTTGTAGAGAGCAAGCGAGGATTCGTATTCTCCCTGCAACTGGAGCGCTGCTGCATCACGCGTGACCCATTTTTACATTTTTGAACAAAGTAACTGACTTGTAACTTTTGATCTTGCCCTGAACTAGTCGATAACAAGTTGTTCAACTAAAACAATATTGGGCAATTCTGGCAATATACTATGTTTAGGTGCTGCTGTTCTTACTCATAACCCGAGGTTCACAACCTGAGGGCTTAAAAATACTGAAGTTTATCTTAATAGTCAGTTAACAATATTTTGCCAATTGTGTTCTCCCAGCTTTTTGTGGCATCTGTAATGCGCATTTGAATTACAAACACCAAGTTACACGAATAGACGATACGCAAGAAATAATCGCAACGTTTGCACTGTAACGTATATATAGCAGTCGCAAAACACCAATTTAAATCATAGAGAATTTATTTGTGTTTTTATCTTCTCCAAAACTACCTCAGCTTCACCTCAAACAATTTGATCTAGTGAGGACACGACAGCATTTAGGGCATCTGAAATTCCTTTAAAATCTAATAAAATACGCTTTACAATGGATTATACATACTTCTCCTCATGGCAACTTAATATGGGCATTATTGGCAACCGGCCTTTCAGCACAACGGAGTTTGTGAAACTTCCCCAGCTCCTTAGCTGCATCTCGTTTATAGTGATGAAGAAGCTTTAGAAATAATGGTGATTATTATATTTCTTTATATTTAATTTATTCTACAGCGCCTCGAAAGCAACAGTGCAGGGTCGCTTCGTTTTAAAGCGACGAAATTTGCCGGGAGAGGGGTCTTCAGACTTCAATAAACAATTGTATCTGGTAGCGCTATCTCTCCGGTTGACAAAACTGACCTTCAAAAATTTGAACACTACAGTTCCAGAGAAGACAAAATACGAAGTACCAGAAAACTAAATGTGTAAACAAATTCAATTCAATTTTTATCAAGTTCTTAAGCCATCAGGACTGCTGGCTTTATTTGTTGACGAGTATTGCCGACGGGAAACAGACCACACAAAAAAGGTTTTGTTTTTTTAATAGTTTCGGTTTTAGTGCTTTTTAATCTAGTTGTCTGACAACATTCCTGAAGATCTGAACTACAGCGCAATCTAGTAAAAATATTCTAAACAGTTGACGCGAAAATATAAGTAAATACGCGGCGTTAAAAAACGGCGGAACGGCGCACAATAAGAACAAGTTTCTTTCTTTTGCCACTTATAGTTTGCGATGGGTGACCATTTTACTTGAGGCTGTTATATGCGCATATAGTATTCACATTTTATAGTGACACATAGAGGTTACGCAAGGTAGCCTCTTTCGGACTTTTGCCTGGTGTTTCCCGGAGGCAACATAGCTATAACTTGCAGATTTACTTTAAGCTTTCTTTAAATTTTAGCATCATTCTTTTATTTGATCTTGATAAATAACATTATCTTTAAAGAAATCAATGTTTTAATCACGTTTTGTATATCTCGCCAAAAAAAGTTAAGCGGCTAATATTTTTAATGCTGCAGAGTATGTTACGGATTATTTCTTTTTCAATGAAACAATAATTTTTAGGCTTTATAGTAATTTTTATGAAACACCGAACTTACTACCTGGAGAAATTTTGCCTCTAATGAGAACTACTCCAGTACTCAAACAATTGAAGATATTGGCATTAAACAAGAATCAATGCCGAGCCATTTTCATGAGATATCGGTGGCGTAATTTATATCTTGGCGTGGTTTACGAAAGAAACCATTGTCTAGCTTTCAAGCTGGTTAGAAATAAGAAAGTTTAAAATATTAAAATAATTAAAAACGTGATTTATATTCTCGATCGACCATGAGGTCTAGAAATGCTGGATGTAAGTTTTGGGTATAAGAGTTTTGTTTTATTTCGGAAACAACCAGTTCACTGTGCCAATTTTCGGCCTGTCGATCAATCCTCAGTGCAACCATGATGGCGTCACGGTAATCCACTGGAGGCCTCAATAGCAACAGATGTTTTGACAGCTATTTTACCATAATGTTTTTGCTGCTATATATACTCACAGCCATTGTGAAGAGGTAAACAAAACAAGAAAGAGCCCTTCGTAGGACAAGAGATCAAAGTTTTCCATCTCGCGCGGCACCCTCTCTCGCGCACCGCGGATACCAGTTTACCATCCAATCTGTTGGATATAGCACGTCGGAGTTCACGCACGTAAGAAAAAGACGTCGAGGTTGTTTCACGCGCGGTGAGACTCTCGCGGGCTTGTGTATGGCTAGGCATGGCGGACTGGTTGGTGTTCTTTTTGTACATACGTTGCTGACCTTAGTGTAAGATAAACCCTTTTGTCCCGTTAGTCCACAGCGACTATGTCTCTTTCATTCTGCGCCCCGCAGAATAATACATGGTGTCAGAAGTGAGCCAGCCTGATGTTTATGTATCTTCCCGGTAACCTGCGAACGTCCAAGGTCAGCAATGGCAGCGTCTCAAGCTGGGGTTCCTGATTCGTCAAATGCTGACAGCGCCGATACACCCGGCCACAGCCAAGCTTCAGGTAGGCAGCTGGGATACCAAACACCCGTGACCATGACGTCGTTCCAGATTACGCCACCGGAGCCGTTTGCCTTCGCGAATCCCAATGATTGGCCTACGTGGAAGAAACGATTTCTTCGCTACCACACGGCATCGGGACTGAGCGACAGGCCAGAAGCCAGCCAAGTCGACACACTAGTTTACCTGATGGGTACACAGGTTGAAGAGGTGTTCAACACGTTCAAGCTCAGCGATGATGAACAGAAGAAGTTCGATCTAGTCCTGAGCAAGTTCGACGCCTACTTCATTCCCCGTCGGAACATTATCTTTGAAAGGGCACGTTTCAACACACGAATTCAGCAGGACGGTGAGTCCGTCGAAGATTTCGTTACGGCTTTACATGCTCTGGCAGAGACCTGCAACTACGGAGTCCTTCAAGAGGAGCCAATCCGAGATAGGCTCGTCGTTGGCCTCAAAGACAGGAAAGTTTCTGAAAAACTGCAGCTCGATGCGGATGTAAGTTATACGAAAGCATTGACTGTGGCGCGCCAACATGAGGCCTTCCATCTGCAACAAGCAGTAATGCACAAGGAGCCATTAAGCGAAGTCACAATAGACAACGTGCGGACCGGGAAACATCGACCGTCCTCACGGAAGGCCCTCGCAAAAAGCCCCGCTGGTGCATCGAGCCCTCTACCGTCAACGACTGCAAAAGTCCCAAAAGGCAAGAACCAGGCAAGCTCTTGCGGCTGGTGTGGTTGCGAACGACATTCAAAGAATGTATGTCCGGCAAAAGACGCTACTTGCAGACAGTGCTCAAAGAAAGGACACTTCGCCACCGTCTGTCGGTCGGCGCCAGCGGTACGCAGAGTTCAAGAGCAAGAACCAGGCTTCCTGGGTCTCGCAAGCCACGGAAGGTCTTCAAACTGGGACGTCACAGTGGTCGTCAATAACAAGGAAGTTGTATTCAAAGCCGACACGGGAGCGGATGAAACAGTGCTTCCAGAAGGCCTTTTCCGCCATCTGTTCGAAGGTGTACAGCTCCAGCCAGCGAAACGGCCCCTCGACGGCCCCAACGGTAAGCCACTTATCGTTGTCGGCACGGCCCAGATGCACATGACTTTCAACGGACGAACAAGCATTGAAGAAGTTTACGTACTTCAGAGCCTGAAGTCACCACTTCTAGGCAAGCCTGCCATCGAGAAGCTTGATGTTCTAACTGAACTCGCTGCACGCATCGGCGTTATCGAAAAAGGAAACGTCGAATCCGAGTACCCTGACCTCTTCCAAGGTCTAGGAACCTTGAAAGATGAATACGACGTCAAGCTACAGCCAGAAGCTAAGCCTTTCGCGCTGACGTCTCCTCGGAGGGTACCCCTGCCGTTGTACGAGAAAACAAAGTAGGAACTTCGACGCATGCAGAACGAAGGAGTGATATCACCAGTAACGGAGGCAACATCTTGGTGCGCGCCAGTGGTAGTTGTGCCAAACTCATCTGGGGCACTCCGCATTTGCGTGGACTTCACAGAACTAAACAGGTACATACTGCGAGAATGGCATCCAATACCTGCCGTGGAACACACTCTGCCCAGGCAGCCCACCGTATTGGGCCGACATTGGATTTGATGTGGCAAAGAATGGACCAACAGTGGCCCAACGAGCCATATGTTTCCCAATATTGGAATCACATTGGACAATAATGGACTATCAAAGCCAGTGGTTTTCCAATATTGGTGATACCTTTGCACAGGCTGGTCAACATTGGACTGTCAAAGCCAATAGCTTTCCAATATTGGATACACGCCGGCATAAGCTGTCCAATATTGGACTGTCGGAGCCATTGGCTTTCTGATATTGGCTATACGCCGGAAAAGCTGTCCAATATTGGACTGTCAAGGCCAATAGCTTTCGAATATTGGATATACGCCGGCATAACCTGTACAATATTGGACTGTCAGAGCCAATGGCTTTCCGATATTTAATATACGCTGGCTTAAGCTGGTTAATATTAAACTGTCAAAGCCAAGAGTTTTCCAATATTGGTGATGTCATGGTATAGGCTGGTCAATATTGCACTGCCATATCCAATGGCTTATCGATATTTGTGTCGCCTAAGCTATAAACCCGCCACCCTCTTTTTGCATTGCAGAGGTAGGAAAGTAAAAAAAGAGTCATTCACGCGCTCGCTCGGGGCGAGAATTTTATTTACCCAACTTCATGGGGCGTACGTCGCCGGTGCTTTACAACCGCGATCACAAATACGTCCTTACCTACCATAGGACTATGGCAGTTTTTTTGCCTGCTGCTCTCCCTTCGCATTGCCATACCTCGGCGTTGAAAACTTAATTCCGTTTTTTAGATTTAATTATTTTTGTCTTTTCCAGTGTATTTTGTATGTATATGCATTCCGTAGCGTTAACGTCTCCTACTTTGCCCGTGCCCCTGCCATGTTTGTATTTCTTTCTGCGTGCTTTAATTTTTATATTTAATGTTTCTGTCCATATTTGTCATTGTCGACGCAGGTGTCAACAAACATAAAGCCGCCGCTTAGGCCGCCAACCGAAGCGACTTCTACTCTAACTTTTACGAGAGTCTATCGCGCTAGAAAGTTGTCTATTGGACTCGAATGAAGTCTCGGGAGGGCTGCTTCGACTGCCAGTGCACATGTCATCAGTGTAGGCAGAGCAACGACGTAGCAATCGCGACACGAGAGCATACTGCGCCTCCATCTGGCCGGCCACGCTCGCTCTGCGGAAATGTGAGCGTAGTACTCTCGAGCCCCGTTAGCTTACTAAAGTTGGAAGACGCTACTATGTCGTCGCGAATCCTTTGCCCTTCAAACGGTCGCGAAGCCGTTGCGCCCGGCGTATCTTACGCAGCATCTTTCCGAAATTGTTCGTGCAGCATCGCAACCTTCTGTCAGCGAGCGTCGGCGTTTCATCGTGCGTTGAAAATCGGACGATGTGCTTTCCGTGGTGTATTTTATGTGTAACTTTTTCGTAAAAAAAAATTGAAGTTTAAAAACGTGAACCTAACAGTGTACAAATAATTTTAAATTTATTGATAAAAAAATATATATATGCATATTTATTTATTTATTTGTGGACATCGTGCGCAAAATATAGTCGCGCTTATTTCTTCATTCTAAATTTTAATGTGAGTTATACGACGTAAAACATAGTGTCTTCAAACTTGCCCCGTTTAGAATCACTTTTGGGCTGGACAGCCTCTAGAAATTCAAAAGCTGGCCTTCAAAGAGCTGTCCTGTTCAATCAGTATAGGCAGCAGGGTAGACGCTATGCGTGTTTTAGGCCAATCGTGTCTCCGGTTAGGGTCACTTGACTACAGTCTCGAAGCTGGTGATAAGGCAGAGCACTGAACCTAACTAAAAGCCCAAGGCCAGGCATAACATCCACTGCACTATCAACCTTGGGTACAAGTGACAAATCCTCTGGTAGTGTTCATTGTTGAGATGGGCCTGAAGATTAGCCTTTGTAAGCGCAGCCCCCGTTCTGGGCTGCTTTCTTTCTTTTTTTTTTCTCTCTTTTTCTCCCTCTCCCTAAGCTGAAGGCGCGGTAGAAGCGTTATCACGTGGTTTCACGGATGACGCATTAGTCGTTGACAAACCCGGAATGCCTGCGAAGACCGGCCGGACCTAGTTTCGCGTGTGATGCGGCCTGCGGGCCTGCTGTAGATTTCGCTTCTGTGGTAAATGTGGTAAATCTAGTTCGAGAGTTCCGATCACAAGCAGCGCATTTCGCCTTAGTGCCAAGTACGATCTTCAACATGCGGATTGCCAAGACCATGGATATTCTTTCGGCAGCGCCTACACACCGGTGATCTTCCTTTGTTGTGGGCATACATGTGACCACTAGCTTCGACGGACCGAAGACACGACGGACCGCCTTCTCTTCCATGTGAGTGACAAGGAGAAGTCCTCCTGGCCATTGCGGATAGGTACTCTTGCTACGCAATGTACGTTTTGTCCCTATCCGATGAGTTTGAACCGTGTCGAACTCTGTGCCAGGAATCTGCGACGAGTTCAACGTGTAATCCAGAGCGATCGGCCCGCAAGGCCCCCTGTACAGCGCTATTTGCAAGTGCTTTTTATTCTAATAGACCGTGAGAGACGTTCTGATTGATTAGTTTTGTGTTCGTAGTCATTTTGATTTACTTTTTTTGTGTGTGTTAAAATATGGCTGTCTTCTTCGCGGTAGATGTGTGCTGTAGTAAAAAGTCCTCCCGGTATTTCCAAGCCGAATACCACAGAGCGTTGTGTAGTCCTTATTTGCGAAGGTTCGGCTTGTTGGGTGCGAGTGGAGTGTCAGTTATGTCACCGCGCTCTGCGAGTGTAGTTGTCTTTACACGACAAGCTATTTTATGTGCGCGATTTATTTTAAACTCTTGATTGATTCAAGCATCAAGTTCTGTTCAACTGCCATGTTGTTACGTATACCGGGGTATTTATTGAACTGTTAATTTAGTAGTGCGTTTGACACTGGTGAGCTGAAGAGGGGGGCCAGTGGTTGCATTTATAAATTGTGAATATTATGGAGGCGATATCAGTACATTAATAGCTACATATTTCCGTGCCGCAAATACCGTAAATCTTAAGAACGTGTTTTTTTTTTAATCAACGTAGAGATATTGGTGTTAACCTAAATGGCGAGATTGTAATTCTCGACTTCTTAAAGCTAGATGAAAGATTGAGGGACGCCATGATGTTGCAAGAGTAGAGTTAAGCAATTTATAAAATAACCTTCGTACTACTTCATTGATTTTTTAAACCACTATAATTATTTTAATCTAGATCAATCGAGCTTTGAGTAAGGACAAGTCGGACGAACAAAACAATAGTAAGCGCCTGGGCCGTCTTTCTAGAAACAGCGTCTCAGCTGAGACGGGGGTAAAGAAAGCACTGTCAAAGCCAGCGTACGAGCTGAACGGGACTCAAACCTCGACTCAAGACGCTCGCGCGTCCCAGCCTTTACAGTGCTTTCCTTCACCCAGTCTAAGCTGAGACACTGATTCCAGCAAGCCGGCCCTGGTGTCTTACCTGCGCATCTATTTATTTTAAAATGCAGTACTAAGTTTTTTTACATACAAAATAACGAAAAATAATTCACTGGAATAGAAATTTTATAATATGGAAAAGTAAACATAAAAAAGTCGGTAGGCCTTTCCGAGATTTTATACTTGCAGAGCAACTGAGCCGATTAATCGAATAGTTAATTAAAGGGCAGCAAATAATAATGAAGCTATGTTTTAGTTTTATATTCATTATTGACAAGTGTAAGAGAGAACTGAGAGCCTCTGAAACCCTTCACCTGAATCCAAGCCCCCGCATCTGTCTCTTTCAGAATCCAGTGGCCAGGCCCCTGCGTGGAATCCCTTTGCCCAGCTCTTCGCCCAGCCCTCTGCCCTGTCCACTACCGAGCCTGCCGCCGAGTCTGCCTAGGCCCCCCTGGTTGCAAAATGTTGTTAAATATTTTTATTCGATTTAAATAAATTATGAACTGTCAAACGTTTTGAACAATTCATTTGCATGCTTTAATGATTTCTAAAGTGTCCAAATATGGTACAATTGCTGCATTTATTAGATTTTAGTATCAGAAAGAAAACAGTGCTTGAGGAAAAAGGGCAAGGGACTTGCTTGGTTCACTGCACTGTTTTTGTGACACTGGTTAGAACACGGACTGAAAAACGGCATCCAATAATGTCATAGACAATGGATGCAAAAAATAGCCAGTGTATTAGACTGGATGCCAATATTGGAATAGCCAATATTTAGGCCAATGTTGGAAGAGCCAGCGTGTAAAGCGCTGGATGCCAATGTTGGTTCAGCCAACGGTGAAACCTCTATGCCAATATTGGATAAAAGAAGCGCAAACCACGTTGGTCCAACGTGGGTTAGAACGTTGGCAAACCAGTGGTCCAACATTGGCACCAATGTTGGACCACCATTGGATCGGGTGGTGTTTTCGAAAATGCCAACGTCAGACCAATATTGGAACCAGTTTTTGCCAACATTCGGCCAACGGGGGTCCAACAATGGTGTGCTGCCTGGGTGGGTATGCTACAAGGTGCAAAAATGTTCTCCAAGATAGACGCAAATTCTGGGTTCCGGCAAATCCCAATCACCGAAAACAGCAAGCTCCTGACTACGTTCATCACGCCATTCGGACGCTTCTGCTTTAGCCGTTTGCCGTTTGGCATCTTTTCCGCCCCCGAATACTTCCAGCGACGCATGGCTCAGATCCTGGAAGGTCTGGATGGAGTCGTCTGCCATATGGATGATGTACTCATCTGGGGGTCGACAAGAAAGCAGCACGACCAACGACTACGACTAGTGATGGATCGTCTCAGAGCAGCCGGAGTTACCCTGAACAAGGACAAATGCGATTTCAGCAAGCGCAGCATATCGTTTTTGGGGCACATCCTTGAAAACGACGAGGTGCGGCCCGCAGGGAAAAACTTCGTGCTATTGCCGAGATGCCCCACCCTACCTCTAAAAAAGGGATGAGGCGCGTGATGGGGATGGCAACATATCTAGCAAGATTTGTGCCCAACATGGCCGAAGTGTTGCGGCCATTGTCGTCAATGATGTCGTCGAAGCAGAACTTCGTCTGGGAAAGCCCCCAAGGAGAAGCCTTCAAAAAGTGGAAGGCCCTCCTGTCATCGGATCCTGTACTCGGCATCTACGACCCCAACAAACAGACAGTTCTCACGGCTGACGCGTCGTCGTACGGCCTTGGTGCCGTCCTGAGACAAAAGCAGGAAAACGGACACTTCAAGGTCGTCGCGTATGCATCCAGAGTCCTTACCGACGCCGAGCGCCGCTTCGCGCAAATTGAAAAGGAAGGCCTCGCCCTAGTTCAGGCATGTGAAAAGTTCCGAGACTTCCTGATTAGGAGAAGTTTCCAACTCGAAACTGACCACAAACCCCTGGTTTCAATTTTCGGATCCAAAACACTCGACGACTTAACGCCACGGCTCCAGAGGATGCGAATGCGTCTCATGAGATACACCTATACCATTTCCTACGTTCCAGGAAAGGATCTCACCGCGGCTGACGCCCTGTCTAGGTCTCCAGTTCAACGGCCTGGAACGACGGAGCTCGCCGAGGAGATCCGAGGCTTCGTAGACCACGTGACGTCATCTCTGCCGGTGACTCCGCCAAGCCTTAAGCAAATCTCTGCTGAGCAGAAAGTGGACAAGGAATGCCAACGTATCAGCAAATTTTGTGCGACTGGATGGCCAAGTCGCCGAGATATAGGAGCCGACTTTAAAGACTATTGTATTCACAGATCCGACATTGCTATGGGCGGAGACGTCTTGATGTGCGGAACCAGGATCCTCATTCCTCAAAGATTCCGAAAGTCAGTCCTCGTCCAACTTCATGAAGGACATTTCGGCATAGAAAAGTGCCGAGCAAGAGCCAGAATTTCTGTATGGTGGCCCAACATCGACGCAGACGTGGAAAATATTGTTAAAAAGTGCCACATCTGCCTAAAACACAGCCGAAACAGACAAATGCCACTGAAGCCAATGGAGTTCCCTGAAAGACCATGGCAACAGGTGGGAATGGACCTCTTTTACCTCAGTGGTCAGTGGTGGCTGATAGTGGTTGACTACTACTCGCGTTACTCAGAGCTAGTCCGCCTGAGCAGCCTCACCGGAGCCGCGGTAGTCAACCACTGCAAGTCTCTTTTCGCCAGGCATGGCATTCCGGAAGTGGTTATCTCAGATAACGGACCACAGTTTTCTAAGACATGCCATTCTGAATTTGCGAAGTTTGCACAAGAGTATAACTTCCGCCATGTGACCTCGAGTCCGCACTACCCTCAGAGCAAAGGGCTCGCCGAAGCGTCTGTAAAAATAATAAAAGGGTCCTTAGACAAATCAAAAGATACCTACGAGACACTGCTTGCATATAGGACAAGCCCCCTCAAGAGCGGGTACAGCCCCTCCGAACTCTTGATGGGAAGAAAGCTTCGTACGACTCTCCCAGTGGCCTCCGAGAGTGTTCGTCCTCATACTCCCGACGAGAAACAGCTGAGGCTATTCGAGAGAGAAAGTCGTCGAAAACAGAACCAAGACTTCGATCGGCGTCACGGCGTCCGGGACCTGTCCCCACTAGACGATGGTACAGACGTCTGGCCGGTAGACCTCCAGCGCCAAGGCGTCGTCAGTGGTCAGGCCGATGAGCCCAGATCCTACTGGGTAGAAACTGAGAGAGAGTCCGTACGACGTAACCGCACTCACTTAGTACCGCTTCCGGAGCAGTCGTCGCCTGCTATAGATGACTTTGGAGACACATCTACAAGCACAAAAGTCCCTACGTCGTGTTAGGACCAAACACACGAGCACACTAGGAGTGGGAGGTGCATAATTCCTCCGAAACGTTTTCAGCCATCGTGAAGAGAGCTTTGGAGCAATTCTTGTGTCCAGAGCTGTGAACTCGCGGAACTCAAGAAAGACTTGTAGAACTGTATACAGTCCAGCTATGTTCCCTCTATTCTAAGAAAGGGGGATGTTGGATATAGCACGTCGGAGTTCACGCACGTAAGAAAAAGACGTCGAGGTTGTTTCACGCGCGGTGAGACTCTCGCGGGCTTGTGCATGGCTAGGCATGGCGGACTGGGTGGTGTTCCTTTTGTGCATACGTTGCTGACCTTAGTGTAAGATAAACCCTTTTGTCCCGCTAGTCCACAGCGACTATGTCTCTTTCATTCTGCGCCCCGCAGAATAATACACAATCCATGAGCCTTGGCACTTCACCGGCACATCTGTTAACAACGCCCTTTTGCCGATGCTAGATTAGGAACTTCTGGAATATCTGACCAACGTTACCGAAGGCTAGAATAAGCCGCTCATCTCAAAAGTAATGTAAACTGCACCCAGAGTGGGCGAGGCAAATATCATGTTTCTAGCTTGGTTAGGCGAGTGTTGTTGCCAGATAAATTGATGAAGCAGAGGGCGACTAAGTAAAGTTGCATATATAGCCTAGTTTATTGAGGATAGCCCGGTTTTCGAGATAAATAAAAACCCTTAAATACTATTTCTAAAGCCGCTAGCTTAACCCATTTTGGTCGCAGCTAATAAAACTTTGTCAGTCCTAATTTGTAGTCCGGGTTGCCTTTCTTGATAAGCTGGTATCCTTCTTGGATAGACCTCGTCATGTAACGATTGACAACGACAACGACAGCAACGACAACGGAACAGTCACGATCATAGTCAGTGGAAAACCGTGTGGCTGACTGCACAATGTCCAAGGTATATGTACACTGGGTAGCGAAGCTTCCATAGAAGCCCACATGTCGAAAAAATGGCGGCCCATGGGGCTGCTTTAGCGCCATCTATGAGTCGCGGGGACACTTCCGGCGGAACAAAAGATAAACGGGAAACTGAGGATACTTCCGAAAAAAAAAACGTGACGTCATGCGTGCGTGCGGTTTGGCGCGAAAATTAAACAAAAAAAATTCCAGAGACTACAGGTAAAATGAACGACATACACACTAAAAAGTCTCAAACATAGCTGTGTGTTTGAGCTTTGTTTGATACTTTTTAGTGTGTGTGTCGTTCTTTTTACCTGCAGTCTCGGGTTTTTCTTGGGATGTTTACTCTATACTGGATCATTTACGCCCCTATTTTGCCTTCCTCTTATATTTTGTTCAAAATGTTTTTTTTCAGCAGCCGACTTTGTTAGCCGACCTGCTATGAGAGTAGTTTCATTTCGTCACACCTCGTGTCTTTGCACTGTGGTTAAACTCGAGCCACAGTGTTTTATTCTTTGTTCCTTCAGGATCTCTCGGAAATATGTGAGAAACAAAGCGAATGATGTAATTTCACAAAAAAAAAGTGAATCAAATTGCTGGAGTGTGTTGCGTATGAAATACACTACAGTAACTCTAATGTAAGTCCAACGTCGCATTAGCAGTCGCGTTTTATTTGTTTTATTCACTTACAATCATTCAATCTGATTACTCACTAGAATCATACAAACTAGTAGATCGGTACATAAGGTACATTATAACATAACAAGACAATGCACAATTGGCTGGATGTTGTGAGGACATTGACAGTTTACAGGCAGTCACTAATAACTTAGAGGTTTCACAGTGTTCCGAGGACAACCGTCGTCACCACAGTAATACACAGAAAAAAACTAGACTTGTCTACGCAGTCCTTGGGCACTGTACCATAATGCTGAAAATATTTTAACTTGCATCTGCTGGTGCTGCTACACTGCAACGCAACGATTGTTTGGCGCAGGTCAGGGAAGCCAAGTGGAGTAAACCATCTTGGAGCCCTGTGGTATGGTGCACTTCATAAGGCAAGGTTACTTCACATCTTTAAACGCTTTACATGTGAATCAATTAGAAGACTACATTCCTCCTGAAGAAACCGAAGGAAATGAAAGGTTCAAATAGAACATGCCTACACTGCTTTTAAAAGTACTCTGGGTGGTCTCACGTACGTAGCATGTGCACTTGCTGCCTAGCTTTACACTTTGCTGCTGGATCCATCTCTAGCCAAACCGGCTCACATTGCTAATTCTAAGGTGGGCTTCAACGAGTGCAGCGACAGCAGGAGACACATGAACGCGGACACTCTCCACGACTTGGGCAACAGTCCTCATCTGACGTTGTCGTTGCAGCCTTCTTTGCAGCCTCTTGTTACGCTCTTGAATCTGTCGCACCTTGGCTGTCAGGGCGCTCACCTTCTTCTTGTCGATGCTGCGGCTTTTGCCGGGTACTGCAATTTGACAAATGAACCAGATCAGGTCTCCAAGAAAAAGTTGCATCCGCCATCAATTTATTAAATGTGTAATCTATTCACACACAAAAATACTCCTCAATGATTTGAAGTGTCTTTAAACAAGAACAGCAAGTATGAAAGACTACACGTATGCAATTCAAGTTAAGAAAAGCAGCAGTACATCTTTATGTCGGACTAGGCGTTTCATGTTGGCCAGAGACCTGATAGTCCAAAAAGACAAGGGCGCACACAAAAACATGCAAGTCAGAATAGGTATCCAAACTATGAAATGCATTTCCCATACCTTACTTATGCCGATGGCACTGTAACAGTGAAGCGCTCGCACAAAAACCGGCAACTAATGTTCGGCAGATTGGACAAGTGACCATGACAGCCTCAGCATCACACACATATGACCAGGGCAGCTTTTCGATAACTATAAAAAACACTGTCTTACGTGAGGTTTTGTGGGAAGATTTATGATTCAGCGAAACCGGTTGAACTGTTTTGATTTGATGGTGTTAACACCTGCGTGTGGAACATTATTTTGTATTTTTGTGTGCTTGACAATGACAATATACCGTGAAACACAAAAATGTGGTGAACTTTGAACAAACTTCGATTTGTAGCTGCCAGCTACCCGGCCTTGTGTTATGTGACCCCTTGCGCCATCAGCTCTCAAGATAAAGTTCAGTATCCGCTGGTGTTTTTCGATCCTTGGCTTTTTATTTTGGCGGTCTGACCTTTTATAATTTCACAAAAAAAACTGCAAAAGAAAAAAGTTCGCATTATAGAAACCACTCACATTTGTGAGATGTCTCTAGGCGACGGTGAAGAAACAAAAATCTCTATGTCAGCCACGTCCCCGCTGGACTCTTGAGCAGGAGCAGATCCTTGACGTAAAGCGTAGCTGTGATCAACTGCAAAAAAAAAAAAAAGATAGAAAGGTGTTTACAAAAACTGTAAGTAAGAAAGCAAGTTCAACAAAGCGGAAAGTTGGGCGAGTTGGTTGTTCATCTAAGCTGGCAGAAACAGTGCCTCTCTGTGTACTATTACAGCGTCTGTCTGTATACTCCTCGTTTCTTGTCCTTCGTCAAGTCGCGCTGTTTCTACCAGTTGAAAAAGCAAGCTCACAAAAAATGGGAGTAAAAGGATAGCACAAACAATATTCGGCCACCACTTATTATGGGCCCCTAGTGGACTGTTACCTAATAAGGTGCACGAGTATGTGTGGTCCAATGAAGCCGTAGAAATCCGCTTTGCAAATTTAATGTGAACTTAGCGAAGGAGAAGAGATTGAAGTCCTCCCTTATTCCCCTATTTGAACGCATAAAAAAGAAATTCACCTTTGTTTCATGACAGGTTAATTTCAGAAGACTGGTGGTCAGGGTGGCCACAGGAACTCCGCGAGTCTGAGCGGCCGGAGTACGTGCAGCTCGATGAGGCTGGCGAACTCCTCTCTGCATATTTAGCGTGAAGTTAGTCATGGAATAGTAGTTGAGTTCCTTCCTGTGTGTCTATTCTAACACACGACTAGGAAACTCACCTTGTTCCCACGAAAGTTCCACTTCAGAAGACTGGTTGTCAGGGTGACCACAGGAACTCCGAGAGTCTGAACTGCCGAAGTAGGTGTAGCTGGATAAGGGTGGCGAACGCACCTCTGTAAATATATCGTGAATTCGCCTATTTTAACACAAAATGTAAATCACTTCCTTTCATGGGCAGCTTTATTTTGGAAGACTGGATGTCGGCATGGCAAAAGATGCTCTGTTGACCGATATTGACGTTGATTATGACACCTCAAATATAACATGTCATTATAAACGGGCCTGAAATGAACTTCTAGCAGTACCTCTGACCATGTTCTACCAGCTTTTTCCAGCTTATCTCACCTAGTTCTATTGCAAAATGCTCAGGTCATGAAGACCATGAGGTAATGCAGTGGTGCTGGCAGTTGCTGACACTTTATGTTAGTTACAATGAAAAAGCTCACCATGCAAAACTGCTGAACCTGGAGAGCTTTTGCTGGAAATGTTGCCATGTGTTGTCTCTGCAAATAATATAAAAATGTTATGAGCCCACAGAAGCAATATTTCAGCCCCATGTGATAAATACTTTTCTGAGAGCAGGTTAACCAGGCTTAGTCACAAAGTGCACGGAAGGTTTATTGGTCTGCTTACATTTCGTGGGAAGCACACTTGGCAACGCATTGTGACGGAGGTGTCCAGGGCGCAGGAAAGCTGACTCCTCAAAATGTAAGAAGCAAACTACTCTGTCTCGTAGCTACCATGGAGTCTTCCCCTGTAGACTTCGGTTGTTGTAGAACCGAACCCAGGCTTCGCGCCTGCAGAGAAGGCATGGAGCTATGTGGGTGCCATGAATACTTACGAAAAGGAAATGTAGCCAAAATATTCACAAACCAAAGCAAATCAGAGCAAGGACATTAACAAATGCATAACATCAACGCTCTGTGTACATCATCAAGAGTAAAAACACGAGTCCTACACACAGATGCCGTACTATATATCTGTGTTGTACCACTGATAACAACGCCGTTAATCACGACACTAGGCTCCTCAGAGCCGGGCCGGTACAGGTAATTTTGAATATCGTGGGCAATTTTATAATGACGGCACACAACGCTGTGAAGTCAACATTCCTAGTATAACATATTACGCCTTCAGGTGTAAATTCTTGTGCACATCCAGACAAACCTAATAGTTTTAGGTAAAACTAACAAGAGCTAAGAGAAGACCGAACAAGGGGGCATGACATGACACAGCAGGCATGTTACTGACAGTAGCCAAGTCTCACCTTCGAGAGTCGAGGGGAAACCGGTGCAGCGAGATGCCAGCCGTGCGGGTGTCGCTTTCACGCACTTTCACGGAGCACCGTTTGTTTGCTTATCGCGCTGTGCTTATCATCGCACGTTGAGCCCCTTGGACGCAGTAGTGTCCAAGGTCCGAGCGCACGACTGCCAAGTTCCAGCGCAAGTAACTGGGCTAATCACACTCGAGCAAACAACAAAACTTCCCAAACGGTGTTCACTGCCGCTAAAACAATTAAAAACAAAGAGCGCGTGGAGGCCCAAACACAAGCAAGCAGATGGACGTCAGCAGCCTGTCTTTCCGCGCGCCACGAGGTCTACAAAGAACTGCGAATATCGCTATTGCTAGCCGGCCTTCTTGCTAGTGACGTACAGAGGACGCTAATTGACTCCGTAAGTGTGACGTCATGGGTTCAAACAAACCGTTGCTAGGGTCGTTGTTATGGACGAACACATGTGGCTCGGCTTCGCTACGAAAACCCGACCGTTCAAAAATCAGGAGTAGGATTTAAACTTCTAAAAATCACAGATATAGAAAGCTTGAATGTCATATATATGTTTCGACAGAAGTGTGCCGGTAATCGCTCGTTTCTGAAATATTTACGACTGCAACTTCCGGTCCTCAAGATGCCTGCAGCAGACGACGAATGCACGAAGTATGCCGTCTGCCGCACGCCGGCCGGCCAAACCGGTGCCGTCATTTGAATCGTGTGAATAAAGACGATATTCTAACATCGCATTTGTTTGAAATATAATGAGTTTCAGACACTTATAAGAATTCATAGTGGGGTGCGATGCAAAATATGGTTTATCGAAAGTCCGGGCGTCGATCTAGATGATCGTCTGCTAAAAGATCGCATCGCGCCCGTGAGAAAAGCACATCAGGCGAACGGTTGAGATCCCAAATTTTGTTTGCGGACTCGCGCTATGCGAGGGTGCTTCGTATACCTGGTTGTAACCATCGCATGTAGAAAGATTCTTGCAGTTTCTTCAGATTTCCGCAAGACCCCAAAGCGCGAAAGAACTGGATAAAAAGCATAAGGTGAGTTTATTACAGTTTGTACTCGCATTGCGGGTTCGATGAAGATCTTCACCAAGAAAGCCCATCCACGGAACTTGATGTATACCAAGGGGAGAAAAAAAATACTGCGAAATTACGATAGACATGCAATTTTTTAATAACCTGACAACCACAATAATAATAATAACAAACGACTTACCTCGACGGCGTACGATTTGTTTCTCATGCTGGCCTGCATTACGCCGGTAATGCACTTCAGGTCGTCGTCGTAACTGATCTGCATGACGTAGTTTGATTTTACTGCATTTTCACCCCTCGTAGCTAAGCTGAGTTGTTCACAGAAAAACAAAAACGCACATTGCGGAGGCCTCTACGGCCATGGTGATGCACTTTTTTTTTGTCGCTCGCTTACCGACGCAATTCAATGAAGACGCCCGCTGCAACAGAGGCCAGCAAATCTATCGTGTCGTCTGCTACCAAAGCAAAGCGGAGTGTAAGACTTCAGAAATGGCTTTCATCGTTGCGATACGACACTGAGATGACAAGAACATCTTCATAATTAGATATCAAGAAGTTAGGTTGCTTACAAAAAAATTGTTTACTTACTTGTAAGCAAACATCTAGCCTCATGTGGAGTCTCCATGCATTAGTTCATAGGCAACGCCCCTAGCAACGGTTTGTTTGGACCCGAGACGCCATGTTGTGACGTCATCACTTACGGGGTCAATAGGAAGTATGGCATATTATTAGCAAAAGCGAAGATAGTTTTGAATTTTATAGCGCGCCAAATATAATTGATAATATCTAATACTTATATTTAGCTTGTTTAAAAATATAAATTATTATACTTCTAGTCGCAAACTAATTAATTTTAATAATGTTTGTCCCCACCTCTCCTAGTCGCGCTTCAATCGCGTCCTTTACGTGACCCTCCAGGCCGATGTCGCTGGCGATTCGTTTTGAACCGCCTTTTGGCCGGAGCTTCGCTACCCATCTACATATACCTTGCACTGTCCTCGTTTCTATGAGCACATAAAACAGCTCGGCCCCGGCGGCACCGCGCCCCGTGGAGAGATAGTGCAACCAGGCTCTGCTGCGTCGCGCGATGACAGCGGAGCAGAGGTTGGTTGCACTCCCTCTCCACGGGGTGCGGTGCCGCCGGGGCCGAGATGCGCTCCAATAGCAAATCGAAACTTAAAAACCCGTCGAATTTGTGCGGTTTTTCAGAAAGCCGTAAAATGCTTCGCGTGCCTTCTATTTTTCTGGAGTTTGATGATTTAGCGTTTTTCGATGATGCTGAGCAATTATCTGATTAAAACCATGCCCTTAAACACAATATTAAAAAGTTAATTAGGCGAACATAATTAACAACCTAATTATCTTGAACTTTTATAATCTTATTGAATAGGCCCCTGGCCCAGGACCAAAACGAATAAAGCATTTTTTCTTGCGACGCGTAGTTTTCGAAATATCGAATTTGTCCACCTTTCGTGAAACAACCTGAATATATGTATGGGAATGTTGGCTTGGAGGCCGAAGGCGTATAAGACAGAGATGCAGGGTGACGGTGGAAAACCAACCAGGAGGGTTCTATTCGACGTTTCGACCTGAGGCACGCCTGCCTTATTGCTCGAGTGTTATTTGATGCAGATGCCACATTCGATGCGACAGCCAGCGGAGAATATGAGTGGCTGTCCAGACCCACATTATGAGCACGCTCTAAGCCTGTGTTCAAGGGCGAAAGCAAATGAAAGTTTCACCCCGACAACCATAATTTTATGAAAGTGGACTGGACGAAGGTACCTGCAGGATTTTAGAAAACACAGAATTCGCTATGTCTTGTTTGGACAATCAAAGGAGTGCCCAACATGTTCCGGCTTTCTGCTACCATCACCACTTACCACTACTCTTGTTTGGACAGCACTTAAGGAAACACAGTAATGAAAAGTGAGAGATTTTGCTGCCAGATGGGCAATGTGGTGATGTGATTGGCACGAGTAATTTTGGAGCAGCCAAAAGTCAATTTGCAAGCAGAAAGAAACTCCTGGTGCATGAATGCACACTTCATTTTCATTCATACCGCTACAAATATGATGTTAAGATTAATGTGTTAGCCTTTTTAACTAAAAGGCAATGCCTCTTTGAATTCTCGCTTGCGTGCAACCCTTTTTAACATTGACTGCACTGCAGAAGCGATTCCCACCAACACAGTGGTAGCATTTTGTTGCGCGGAGGAGCCCTAGATATGGTAAAAAGAAGATGACTGATGAAAGACAGCAGGAACGGCTGTGAATTGTTATTTGAGGTACTGAATCCACTGAAATAATGCTAGTCCTATCAAGCCTACATAAAAGTTACAGCTGAACAAAAGAATTTGTGTAAAAAATAAACCTACAAAAGAGTGCATATGAATCATCTTGCAACAGCGAAGTATCGTTGCGAAATCTCGGCTTGGAAAAGGTACTGCCAGGATGTTGCAGGTAATCATATATACAATCCAAAGTTGTACTCAGTAATTGCATCGTGTGTCGCTTTGGAGGAGTGCTTTTCTCTTCGCACACGGGTGCGCTGCTGCAAAGCAAGACACAAAATTGCAATGCCTTCCTCGCGGTTGTAGCTTCTCTGCAGTCACCCAGTGCACGGGGAGAAGCGCACTCAACGAAACTAAGTAATCTGTCGGAACAAACTACAAACATGAGAATTATTGCAAGATGTCCGAGTACTCTAAGTGTTTGATACAAAATTTAGTCGAATAGTACATTATTTGAGGCTTGCAGAAGGCCGTGGTATGAAAGGAGGGGCTGTAAATAATCAGGTCCTGATCCTAGGTATTGAACAAGAATATAATTAAATGACGGGTAGGAGAGGAGAGCAATAAGGAGTATAGGTGGAACCACGGCCACTTGACTAAATGATGAAACCGCGATGAGAGGGCTTAAAGAAGTGGGGCCAGGGATGAGGAACTTCCTCCAGCACACCCTGAGTCAAGTCATGGGAGACGGACAGCTTCCAGCTCAATGACAAAGGCCGCGTCACCAGTTGGTCTAGGATGACGAACAACCCGTCCTCGCTCAAGAGCTACTGCCCCATAACCATAATATCGGTGCTGTATTGGCTGTTCTTGCGGGGGTGGAGTGGACTGAACGCATAGACAGTGGCAGGGGGGTCATCGGGCAAATGCAGAATAGATTAAGGTAGGGTGTACGCCTGGATGAAAATATCTTTGTGCTAAACCAAGCAATTGCGATTGCTCAAAAGGAGGGCCGGCCACTGCACCTTTGTTTTTTTGACGTCGGCAAAGCCTATGACACAGCCGCGCATCAGAAAATGTGAAGGCAGCTGGCGTCGCAAAAACTCGGTAGGAAGTGGATCAACCTTGTGAATGAAATATACACAAGATGTGATAGTGGTGGCAGTGTCAATCTCAGGCAATGGCCACAGTAGCCAGTACCAGGAGTCTGAGACAGGACTGCCTATTGCCACCAATGCTGTTCATGTGGCACATAGTTGCAGAGTTGCCACTCAGGAGCTGGAATGGTTGCGGAATCATTCCTTACATCGGCGACCTTGGAATTGAATGGAATGGGAATGGTGCCAGTGTTGGGAAGAATCGAGTGGGAATGGAATTTGATAAATTAAGCCCTGAATGAAATAGGAATAAAAGGGGCTCGGTTCTTGTGCGAGCTATGTTGATTTTCAGTTAGGGCCTATGGGCTGCTGGTGCAACGCTAGCGCATAGTTAAAGTAGCTCTTCAAACAGCATCATTGCACTGAAGGAGACTGATGGCTTGATTTTCTCTCTTGCTGATGCTCCATTTAGGATGAAAGTGGCACGCTTCCAATGGAAAGTTGCAAAGAGACACGGGGCAGTCATGGGGATTTATCGCCAGAATATATCTGTATATCATAAATAATAGCCCCAGCTTTATTTAGAAATTTTTACTCCAACGTAGAATTGTCACATTAGCACTAACCAAGTTCCCCATCTCTCTCTCTCTCTCTCTCTCTCTCTCTATTCTTCTTTCATAATATACGCGTGTGTGTTTAATGTTTCGTTTTGAGAAGTGCTTTCCTCTGCATGCGGGTGCAGTGCTGCGAAGCAAGACAAGCAGAATTGCGACTCGACTTTGCGGTTATTCCTTCACTGCGGTACACAAGAGCGCGGTGAGAAGAGCACTTATCAAAGCTAACTAACCCTTCAGAGCAGACTAGAACATGAGAGACATTGCGAAAAATCCGAGTACTGTAAGTGTTTGACAAGGAGATCAAATCGAATGTTAAGTGCAGCGATAACCGAAATTTCTGAAACTTGGCACGAGCCTACCATAATAATCTGGACGGGTACGGAGGCCTGAGTTATTCGAGTTTTTGTACATTTTTCCGAACCTGCGACACCCACGATAACTACACCCGACAACAATACATTGCACGTGCAAAGGCGGCGGCACAGTATCGGGTAATATTATTAGAGTCATCGGAACGATCTACTAAAACTCTCGCATTTTAAATATATATAAAAAAATGAAATCGAGTTTTGGCACAATGTTGGAACAAATTTCTCATATTTTGGCGAAATGTAGCAAAATGTAGCAGGGAAAGCACTTTGCGCAGCAATCATCACTCTATCAGCCGTATGCCGTTTCGGGTAGCAGCGGAATACTAGGTGGTCCCGTATATATTCAATATCTTTCGTGCATCATTCTTTCTTTCATGGCTTGAAAAATTTTAGTCAGTGTTATAAACGAACATTTCCCATAAGTAGTACGTACATTTGACCTCGCAAATACAGACAAACCTTCGCTCTAGGGAAATACACTTCCACGGTGATTGTACAGATGGCGCCAGCGTGTCAGTGTGTTCTCTCGTCGTAAGAGATTGTAAGGTATTTTAAAGCGCTCGGTTCTAAGGAGTCGGAAGTGTGTGAACAGGCTTTAACACGATGTAGCTGTTCAGGGTCATTATTAATATTTGGCAATTAGGTGAATAGAATGACATAGTTCACCCATCTCAGGAGTGGGATTGTGACCAGTGTATTCATAACTGGGAAGTGAAAGGGAAGGAGTTGTCGGGTATACAAATCCTCCGGAATAGAGTTGGCTTGGAAGGGCGGTGCCCATTTTGAAACACAGGTACATAGTGGGCACTAAGAAAAAGCTACAGGAAAACGAGAGTTTCTCCCTGAAACAAATTAACGAAAATGAAAAGAGAGAGAAAATCTTTGGACAATGACATTGTGCTCAGGGTGGAGCAGTACATCACGTGGAGCAGCATCATATTGCGGGTTGAGCAGTACAACTTACAACTACCTTGGCATATGCTTTCAGACAGGTCACCACTAGCTGGTGGAGCATGAGACAGCTGCAGGCAAATAGCAGAACGTGCAGCGAAACTGAAACAACCAGGGCACTATCCGCTTATAACTGATACGAGGTGATCTGCGTTGTTTGGAAGCTGTTAGTTGTGCTGGAGCTTACTTATGGCAATGACGCACTGTACCAGTTGATGAAGCACCCGTCAGTACCTCAAGGCGCGCTACAGGGAGGTGGGGAGGTCAGGATTGAGAAAGAGAGCCAGCCGAGCAGCACCGCATGAGGCCATGCAAGGGGATTAGGAGTTTGTCCTGCTATGAGGACAGGCCTTCTTGTGTGTGCAACTCCAAATCACCTTTACAAAGTGGGTGTGACGGACATACCCGTCGTCAAGAGATACAGTATAAGTAGACCTTTCCTCTGTTGCAGAACAGCTGCAGTAGGAGAACATCCACTCATGAATCAACAAAGCAAGGTGCAACGGTGAGCGGAGACAGCATGCGCATTTTGTTGTTTCCACTCTTCTTTGTGCCGGTCGTTTTTGGCACTTTTATATACTTGAGCATGAAAAAAGCCAGCATTTTTCATGCATGTAAGAGAGAAGCAAAATGCGAAGAGGGTGACGTCACTGGACAGCAGCAGAGGCTTTGCAGTGGTCTTCAATGCCCAAAACTGCATGCTGCGTGCTCAGGACAAAATACACAAAGATGTGAGGTGTTTTATGTGCACAGAAGGAGCGGAAGTGACAGCAGAGCACATCATCATGAAATTGGTGGGCCTGCAACTGGAAGTAGCGCGTGGAAACGATGCGGAGATGGTGCTGGGGTTTTTAAAAATTGCAATTACCACGGCAGTGGTGAGGACAGAGGTCACGGTTTTCATCGATGGGAAGTGTAACGAGAAGATTAAAACATTAGCGGAACAAGAAGTTAGAGCAAAGCCACACAAGTGGCCGTGTTTAGCTTGCTGAGATCCCCCGACACAATCGGGTTTTCTATAATCCGAATTTTTAAGAGGCATAATGGCGTTGATGTGCATCATGTGCGCTCCCTTTATGTGAACCACGAAGGTGCACGGTGATCCCGTTGGGGCACATTATGGATTGGTATTTTAACGCATGGAAGCGTTTGTGGCCCGAGAAGTAGGCCCTCTGGTCCTGACTTGGTCGGCACATGGCCCTCGCAGTCCCATCAATGAAGAGGCAGCAGTTCAAGAATGGGGCTCCTTTCTGCTGAACAGCCTGCGACAAAGAGGTGACAATTTCAATCAGGGTTACAACTCTATTTAAGATTTTCCTTGTGCTTTTGTAATCGTTCTAATTTGTGCAGATCTAAAATGGCATATAAGCTGGCCACAGAACCAAAAATATGGCGGACTGCTTCTTTAGAGACCTTTCTTAGACTTGTATATGCTACCACCTTGTCTATTTGTACTCACCCCTCAGTCCAAAGTAGTAGAAGAATCAATTAATAATACCGAAAGCGCTAATTATGGTATAACATTCAATGCAACACTTCCCACTTCCCCCCACCATCCCCCTCGCCCCCCCCCCCCCCCCCCACACACACACACTCAAGAAAAAGAAAAGCTTTCGTTAATAACGTGGTAACTACGTCTAGACGTATGCACGTTAGCAAAATGTTGCGGATTGTACTCATAAGGAAGAACTACTTCAGGGCAGTAGGGGTGAGCCACAGATTCCGGGCGAAGTTGCCCAGGAGTGGCCCAAAAGCCGCAATGATGCGTCTGTGTACAAAGTTGACGTAAAGGGACAGAGTGGACTCTGCCCGCCCGAATTCTCTTCTCATGTGGCAAAGCCTCACCGGGTACAACAGGCATCGTAAAGCGATGCATAGCGCCTCATCGCCGCTTATCTCAACGAGCCGGGCGTTTCTCACGGGCTCTGGAATAGCGAGTGCTTTTCTAAGTTTTTGTACATCTGCCTTTTCGAATCGAAACATTTGTCGAAAATCAATAGGGTCTATGCCCCACAGGTCTATGTGTCCCCTTCGAGCATGGTTTGCCCGATGGCCGTGAACAACCAAATGTTTTATCAAAATAGCTTCCAAGTCGCCGTCCTCTAATTCATCCATAACCTCCTGGACAACTGCCTCGTTCACTGCCATCAACACGGCGATCGCAAGACGGCACACACCAGCACACACCGCACAAACTGGCAAAAAGAATGCGATGGAACCGACAAAGAAATGGATTGAGCCGATGGAGCGCAATCGGCAATCGCTGGGTAAGTGGAGTCAGCCACTGATTCCGCACACACAAAAAACCATCAAGAAAGCAGTGTTGGTTTTTACTATAAGATGACGCTATAGGTCAGCAAGCCGTTATCATCATCATTGACTTGGTTCTATCGTCAAAAGATTGCCCGTCTTCATTTTACGACTCACTAAAACCCGCCGCGTGACACTTACCACTGAGCTAACCGTTCAGGTGTACCGTTGGCAATTTTAGAACCGTTCGTTCCAAAAACGACTTGCTAAAACTCCCTATTAACTCAAACCCGGTTTACACATCTGCTTCTGACCAACTGAAACTGCAGAAACGACAAGAAGGACATGACACCGGGACAATTATGTTCGCATTACAGAACGTGACAGATAATTCAAGGAGCAGCTTTATTAAGCAATCATGTGTCACGATTATCTCGGTGTCATATCGTTCGTATCGCTTCTGTCGTTCCTGTAGCTCAAAACGCAGATGTGTGAGCAGGCCTTTACGAACCTACTCTGATGTTACGCTGGTACATCACGTAAAACCGGTCTTCCCGCCTTTTCAGGGTGTCGCTGCCGGTAAGAATATTAGTGGGGATTATTTGACTGATTTGTTTGGCACAGAAGCGTCAGTACTGGTTATGACTTCGTGAACATTCTCTGAAGCCTATTCCAATCGTAAAATAAAATATCAAATGTGTCTTCATGTTCCCTCTAAGTGTGCGTGCTTGCACGATTTGAAGTGTCACAACCTTGTGACCGCAACACCGCACGCGGGCGCAATGTCCGCCCGCCCATATAAAAAATGGATTGGTTGGTGTTTTTAAATTAATGCCATATTTAGCAGTATTTCGCACATTTAGTTCCCACAAATTATCAGCACATTCGGGAAGTCGAAGTTGAGAGTGTTTGTTTTCTTATCTCCTGGAAATTATGACAAAGGGCAGGAACAACGCAGTGCCGGACACATGTTTTGTTCTTTTTATGTCGCGTCTTTTATATCAATGATGAACGCTCCTAATAAATATTCGATGGTGTCTGATACATCCGTTTCTGGCCTTGTCTCACAGTATTTATCAGTCTATTGTAAGCTGTAAAAACGCGTAAGATGACTGTAAATCAATCATGACAAATACGCAGAAAAGTTGTGTTCGGTTAGCTGAGTTTGTGGGAGGTTCGAAAATATGCTTACATCCCTCACAGAAGATAAACAAGAATTTCAATGATTTTCTTTGTTCTGTATCTTAGGACTGCGGTTGTTCGCAGTTGTTTTAGCGATACTTTAGATCGGTGACGAGCCCAACTACCTGGTGCATCGTGCTTTCGCAACTTTTAAATATGTGTTACATTTTTAGTTTTTTATCACGAACCTTGATATCAAGCTTCGTCTGAAGACAACCACGTTTCAAATAGTATACAAGCATTTAAGAATGCTACACCAAGCAGCTCATTAGTCTTCCATCTCAAGTCAGACACGACATTTTGTTCAAATAGTTGCACGGGTGTAGTCTTATCAGGCAATACATTCAGGTGAAGTTATTAAAAAAGCGTACGCTTTGATTGCTTTAGCAGCATTTGTCAATCGACGCATGAAGCAATGTAACAAAGACAGGATATATTCCATAGTGTTGAACGCTTGTTTTTATTCAAAATATTCTTAATCATATATACGTGTTTATAATACTTATCGCAGTTCTTGGATTCCAAAGTAAAAGAAGTGGAGATAAAGACAACGAATTTTTTTTTTAAATTTCGGTAGGCATTATTTGCGGACGTTTGTATGGCCACGAGTTATCTTTCACGTAGCAGGGAAAAGCTCGAGTCGAGCAAGCACGCGCTCATTGCCTGGGCGGAATAGGCTGACATAATCGCTTATGCAGGAAAACACGTTTCAGGCGAATGAACTGAGAGGACTGAAATATTAACATGATGAATTAATACCACAACATTTTCAGAAATATTACGTCAAGCAGCAGTGTATAATGTTGAAGTTCGGACTAGTTGGTATTTCATGGTTAAAAATTAAGAACAGCGGAAAGACACGGACCAGAACGAGGAGAAAACAACGCTGTGTTCGTCTGCCTTGTCATTCTTTTCTTGTCTTTGCGCAGTTTTTATTTTAGCAGTGCATGACGGCAAACTAGCACTAATTAACGGCAGTAATTAGTGCACAAAATTAAGAGTATTTTGGGCGGCTGAATAGTGCGCTACAAGATACTGTCATAGAATTGCGAAGGAAAACTTTTGCTTGCTCCATGTTGCTGCGAGTTACACTTGAAAGCATTATATCGCACAATGTGAAAGATCTTACTCGAAGCTTCGGTCGATCACGACACCGCCCTTCTTGCACTCCTTGAGTGACGACTCATTTGTGAAAGGTACGGTGAGGTGCACAGGAAGATAAAATTGTTTGTGCGACTGGGTGCTAATGAGGATCATAGGAGTAACTTAATTTTACCGCAGCTGTGCGAACGTTATAGTTGACGCAGTCATAAAATTTCATGCCCTCCCGCACCAACTTGGCAACAGGAGCCGAAGTCCACACGAGCCTGTCTATGCCACAGGAAGAAGAGCGCTAACCGGTTGCAGCGCTTCCACAACTCCCACGTTACGGCGCCTCCACGAGGCGCCATCAGTCCGTTGGCGTCTCGCCGTCTGCCGTGAAGAGATGAGCGAACGCCAAGGCGAGACGAAAGCGAACCCCCCCCCCCCCCCCTCCATACCCCCTCTGCCCTCCACAGCAGGTTGATTCATTGCGGAGGGTGCCAGCAGGAGGAGTCTGCGAGAAGAAGCCTCTCCCTCCCTCGCCCGCCCTCCACAGGACCTAGCGTGTCGACATGGCGGAGGAGCAGGCAAGCGACACCCGAACCAACCCTGAACCCCGCGCTGAATTTGCGAAGCGAGAGTCTCCTCGCCCACTAAGATGGCCCGGTAGCTCAAGTGACCAACCCAGCTAAGATAATACCAGCGCTCACCACCATTCATCAAGGCCATGGTCTCGGACTCACGTCACCACACAGACTAGTGCAATCACCCGACTCATATCCACCTAATACTCATGTCTTGATTGAGGCTCATGCTCATGAGTCTCAAAACTCACGATCACAGTCAAGATATCTCAAAACTCAAGCTCATGAGTACTACACTTAGAGCTCAAGCTCACACTCACACTCATGAGTCTTCCGAACTCAGGTTCAAACTGACGCATATCATTTTTCAGAACTCACACTCAAACTCATGAGTTCTCAGGACTACAACTCACACTCAAGAGTTCTCAGAACTCATGAAAGCACTTATAATCAGAGTCACGCCCATGAGTTCTCAGAACTCACGATCACTTTCACACTCATGAGCTCTCACAACTAACAATCACACTCACGATCAGACTCACGCTTATGAGTTCTCAGGACTCATATTCACACTCACACTCATGAGTTCTCAGAACTCAAGATCGAACTCACAATTTCTCGAGACTCGCGGCCTCACTCACGATCACCTCTAGTATCATAGTGAGCGTGAGTTATCGCAAGTGATCACACCCATGAGTGAGAATGCCGAGGTATGCTCCCTGAACGGAGTATGGCCGTGGAACGGCGCCACCATTAGGATGAGTCTGCGGCTGAGCGAAGTGGCGACGCAAGCGGAAACTCCATTTCTCCCGGTAGCGTTTAGCGATAAAGTGTGGGGTAATGTTGAAGTTCGGCGAAGAGCGGAGAGGGAGACGGCTGCAGAGGAAGGAAGCGGAGCTCTGCTGGGGACGCGGGCGGAATGCGTCGAGTTTAGGCACAGCATATTTAACATTTCAAGTCGGGTTCGAGAAGTAGAGATAATATTGTGAAATCGAACGTTGTGTAAGTTTCTAAATCCCTGCAAAATTAAGCCTCGGAAGTCAACACTGCGATAGAGAGATTTCGTATAAAACGAGCAATGTGTAAATTAACTAGTTTTGAAGCTTTCGTTAGCGGACGGCACGGGAAGACGCTCCGCTGACGCTTCCTGATCGCCTCACCATCATTAGCGGGTTGTCCGGGCTCTCCTCTCTTCCCTATTTGTGCTGCGCGGGCAATGGGAAACCCCGGATTCTGTCTCCTCGCGCCATGAAAAGGGAGAAGTGTTTTTCTCTTTGTGCTGCGACGACACACACCAAACGCCAACACCAAAATCCCTGCAAAGCGTCACCCGGAAAGCTATAGCTTTGAAACTGACGCGAAAGGTGTGTATATCGTTTGGAAGTGATTGGAATGCCAACGAAACCGTCACAGTACTTCGTTTTTTTTCTTCTGAAACCCTACCTATTAAACGTTCTTCAAAGTAGGAACGTCCGTGCCACACTTCTCATTTCCCCCTCTCCAACTGATATTTTGACGAAGGAGGACTCCTTTTGTTGGGGCTCCATAAGCCGGTATAGGATCCCGGCTTATCCAGCCCCGAAGAAGCAGTAACAAAAGGATTGCCCCGCCTTCAAGAGATCAGTGTGAATTCGTGTAGTGAGAAGGGTGGCATGGAGGAGTTTCCTACCTTACAAAAAAAACACTGTTGGTAGGTCGACTTTTGTAGGCCGACCTACCAAATAATTTTCCTCAATGCAGAGAAACCGTCCTGACCACCCTTTTCATTTCCCGCCTCCCACACTTATCTTGACTGGCCAGGATACTCCTTTTGTTGTTGCACTTTGGGGTGGGATAAGCCGGGATAAGCTGCAGGCTCATCCAGCCCCAAAAAGCAGCAACAAATGTTGTCCCTCCGTCATCAAATAGCAATAGGAAGGGTGGTGAGGGGGATTATTATACTCTGCGGAAAACCTTTTTGTAGTCGGACTTTAAGCTCACATCTGAAGCCTCCTCAGGTATCGACACTAGAGAGTCTGACGATCTACAAACACTCTGTAGTGACACCGGCAATAACTGAGGACATGTGCCCTTTCTTCACTGGCCAAGTTGGCGTTACACAACCTCTGCCCCGCCAGGCCTCCCTTGCGCTGTTGTGGACGATGGTTTTAGAAACGTCGGAAAGAAACCTAGAGCAAAACCTGCCTAAGAAAAGAAACCCGACAGCAAACTGAGCTGCGCACAACGTCAGCAAGACAACGTGCGCTCTGATTCACGTACGACAATATCTGTCATCTCGAAATCTCTGACGAGTCCGCTTAAACGTTAGTGAACAACGTGGACAAAGCTTGTATCAAATTATAACTACTCATCCTCTCATATGTCTCTCGAGAACGATAATTTTGAGACAAAACATCAAACATTTGACCGACAGGGTGCCTCTTCTAACCCTGAAACACTGTTAAAACCAGCGAAAAGTCATTAAAATATGAAGAATGCATCTGAGAGGGAAAACCCTAAACTCACAACCCAATAGTTCATCAAAACATAATCAAGAAAATTGACATATATCAAAAGGGCACGTGCTCATGGCGCCAAAAAACAAGGACGCGAGGCAAGGACCAGCTCATCGAAGCGTTCAAAACAATTATTTTATTTCAGGGAGTTTTAGTACATCGTTTTCAAAGACCCGCTACCACTACGGGCGCGCGCTTTAGAGCAGTAAGCGCGAGCTCCCGCTGGAAATGCGTGGCCCGATAGTAGGATCTACTGTAGCTCTAGTTCTACTGAAGGCTTGATCACAGAGGGCTCCCCAATTTTTTGGTAATGAAGTTCTCGTAAGTTTATCTTGGGTTTTCTTTTTTAATTGGACCGTTGGTAAAGGTGCTATTCAGAGTTGGATTGGAAGAACAAGCTCGACAGTGCAGGGTTGGATGATCGATATAGTTATTATAACGTACGCTAGCAGTTCAACTGGCTCTAGTGTCTATGCGACTTCCGTGGCGCAAATTGAAGAATACAGCAACCAGTCTACTTTTGAGGTGCTCCTATGCATTACCATGGGGAAACGCGCGTGCATTTTGTCCCTTCGCTGGAAAATAACATGGAACAATTTGGTTCACTGGGCCGTACCGAAAGATATGTACATTGATTGATATTGTAAAAGTGTACTTGCTTTAGCTACCGCATTTTTCTTTATCAGTGAATGATGTTTAACATCGCTAATTTCAGTGTCAACATGCGTTCTACAGCAGCTGTGCAAACACAAGCGACGATTTATAGAAAAATAACAATCAAAAAGAATATAGAGCGTGTTCAAGGTTCCCCATCATTCCAATGACAATTATATATTGCTAATATGCCAGTCCTCTCACTATAAAAATATTACCCCGCCGTGCATTTTTATAAGCGTATAAAAATATTCAAAACGTAAAGAATAAAGTATGAGGGCTATGAAAGGTGTCTGTTTGTATTCATTTCTCTGCCGGGCAGCTTTTAGCGGACACTTGATTTCAAAAAGTTTGAGCGTGCGGGTGATGTATTGAACGTAGAACAAGCATCTTCGCACAGAGCAGAAAGAATAAGACAGTACTTACTTATAGAAATCGAAATACACTACGTCGCCTTCAATTTATTTTGGTCGTACATGCACGTGTAGTGGCTGATCCAGTGTTACTCCATAGTTCTTGCAGTCTCCCTTAATTTCCAGATGTTCTTCGTTCGTTTGGCACGTATATTTCTTATGCTGAAAAGGCGCCGACGTCGTGTTCGCGCTAAAGTGTCCTACGAAGCCGTTTTAGCAAAATTTTTAATGCTATGAATTTGAAAGAAAAACGCCGTAACTGATCAATTATTTCCTCTGCCTGACAAAACAGAAGTAGAAAGTCATTGACATATCTGAACACTTTTGTCAGAGGAGGGCTAATGGCGAGCTCAATGGCACGGTCGGCTCTGTCAAGAAACAGATCACTGAGCACTGGCGCAACAGACAACCCTACGCAAACTTCAGATCTTTGAAGAAAACCTCGTTATGCCATCCTGTAAGAGTAGAATTGAGATAAAATTGTAGTATTGCTAGAAAACGCACTGTAGAAACACCACTTGAGTTACGGAAGGATAGTCCATCGTTGTCCTCAACTCTTGATTTTACAGAGTAAAGAAAAATGTCATAGGGGAGTGAACAAAAAATATATTCAACATCAACACTAAAGAAGATGTTGCTTCTATTTTGATTTGTCTTCAAAGCTTCCAATACTTCCTCTGAACGGCATTTTTCTAGATACAGATACGTTTGCCACTGCCAGGTACCTCTCTCTGGAAAAATGCTACAGAACACGCAAGCCTTTTCGTGCGTCTTTACGCTGAAGAAATCATTAAAAAGGTATTTATGTTCTTTTTCTTAATTTTTTCAGTAAGCTTGTCTAATGAAAGGCTTTCACAAAGTCACACTACCTGACACATAACTTTCTTCGGAACTGCCTTCACAATTCGTAAATTCTTTGTAGAGAAGCAGAAGCATTTTTATTTTTCATACCTTCACCGCCATAAGCAAAAATGTTCCCTTTTTGTATGCTTCAAAAACAGATATTTAATTATAATTTTTAATTGTTGACCAAAGATTTTTGATTATAGAGCTGTGGGAGGCGAACCCCAACAAGACAGTCCACACTTCCCATAACACAAGGAGGTCTGACACCATCGTTTGTTTTGTCGCCACCTTTCCGGCCAGAGTAAGCAGCTCTGGACGACGCAGTGAAGTTTGGTGATAAATCTGGGTCCAAGAGCAGAGTGTCGAACCTGAACCGAACCATTATTTTTAGCCGAACGAGAGGTCAACCAAACCAAAATCTTCACCTACATATTGAAACTGAACCGGAAGGTTACCGGAAAATATATAACGGTAACCGATTTTAAAGGGTTCACGGAATTTGTTTTTCATTTCTCTTAGTACCAAAAAAAAATGTTTGAGAATAAAAACATTAGCAGCTGTATATTTCTGTATAATGATCAAATCGTCATATACATAATTACAATGTGTGAGAAATAGTGTTTTCGTGCCGCTTTTGTTGTGGCATTATAGGCAACCTGCAATTATTTTTGTTTGGCGCTATCTAGCGACCGAAGCAAGGCAAATAGGGTATGCCTAGGAATGGCGGCTGCATTGTTCAAACGTGAGCCAATACTCTAGAGGTGCCGCTTAGCCCCGCGTCTGAAGCAAGATATACTGGGTAGGCCAGGATGCCATGATCGCATAACATGCCAGTACGCTGGAAGCAACGGCCCCGACGGGCCAATCCGTACGTGACCACGCGTCACCGGAGCGCGCTTTCTACTGCGACGAAATATAAGGCTTTTCGCTGCGTCATGCTCCATTATGTGCGCGTTGCGATCGTATACGTAGCGCATATCAGAGTCCTCGGCCCGCAATGTGGGGCTTATCACTCACCCTTTGCTAAGTTACAACGAGACGGGGTATAACCGTGTGCATGCGTGTGCTCTCGCACTGCTGGGGCCGCCTGGCTGTTGCCGGCTGTCTATGGTTAATCATGTGTCACGTGGTCACATGACGTGCATTGTGTGAAGTATGGTGCCTGGAAGGCGTCTCCGACTGGTGTGTTTACCGCGACCAAAAAAGCGTGTCCCTCGGTTTCCACCTGGTGACGTCACACAAGTGTCATGATGCCGCCGGTCGCGATCCTGGCGGTGTCCCAGCAGCGGTGCTTGATGTGTGAGTCCGCTGTTCTGCTGCAGGTCGCTCTTCAGTGTGGCAGTCCACGGACGCTTTGGCAGCCAGAAGTTGGGACGCCGGGACGACAGCGACACTCGCGTTCACTCGTGCTTTTCGCCAGCATCTTTACGACCAACCGCCAGGATCGTGACATCCGACAGCATGACACGCCGGCTTCTGTGACGTAATTTGATGACACGTTGGGACCACTTTTGATGTACGGGCGAGATGGGACGCTAAACAAGCCTGTTTGAGACACGCTCCAGTCATCATAGTGTCAAGATATGCTGTCAAGTAAGGTCACGTCACGAGGCCCCGTGACGTCATGGGACGTAGTCGCGTGACTCACTGCGTCCAAACTGTTTATAATTAGAAGGTCACTACATTTATTAGCCTTGTTTACACCTTGACGTCACATGACATCACAACTTTCCACCGAAAGTCATGTTGCACCCTAATGTACTGGATTGCGATGAGCCGGAGTCGAGTGTTTGGGTTCATGACAATCAGCATCGCGAAATACTCGCGTAATAGGTTGTATTCAATTAAAGATGAAAATAGCCAAACTCTAACAATGTCTCAAGCTCAGCCCATGCTCTATGCTTTGCCAACCACAGCGCATTACTATGACGAACACTAACGTATATATAATTACCGTCAGTTCACGTGGCCGCTTATTATAATTGCGAGTTGAGGGGGGGAGCTTTTTACTTTCTCTTGTTTTTCTGCGTCTGCCATTTCGCGGAGAGGAAAACTGATGTGTGTTTTTGCAAGTCATTGAAGTGAGGGATTAGTACTCAGCGGTATTTATTGAAAGTACAAAAATTGTTGCACGACCGATCTTACAGGTACACGACCTTAAGGCAACCAAACATGTGTTCGTTGTTGCTGAACTGTCTCATATACTTGTCCTTGTGAAGCATTGAAAGTACAAAGTATGACTTGTTAATCTGACGTCACATAAAGCGACAACTGTTTACAGGGAGGGATAGCAGAATTGAAAAATCGTGGTGGCCTCAGAGGGACAGCACAATGTTGCCAGTCGCTCTACGACTCACAGTGTCATTCTCAAATGTTCCCCCAAGCTTCGACCCCCTCCGTTGTTTTGTTTACTTTTCGTTTGTAAAATAAAAGCACTAAAGAATTGCTGTAAAGAGGTGACACAAACATAATTGCTTAATTAACTCCAAAAAAAACAGAGAAAGGAGTCCCCCAGGAATGAAAAGTATTCCCTGGGGGAGAAACGAACAAAAAAAGAGGGGGGGGATGTAAAAACGTACTGTGTTGTAAAGGTTCCTCACCTCAGCATCTTCGACACTGACCACAAGGCGCTGCCCCGGAAACTACTATATTTGCAAAAAATACTCTTGACAGAAAGTGCGTTCTGGTGGTGCAAGACGCTCGCGTCCGAATGAAGTGGCGGCTTATTGTCCTAGACAATTGTTCGTGGCAGTGAATGGTGTGCGAACAATTTCGGCGACAGTTCCACGACTTTCTCCGCTGTAGAGTTTGACGATATTTTGATTTTTAGCCACTTTGAGAAGGCGTCGGTGACAACTAAAAACTGACTCCTAGGGATGGGCGAGCAAAGTCGATCTGCAGTCATTTCCATGATTGTTCGGGGTTTGGCCAATAGAAGATCTCTTGTACTGGTCGATTCCGGAATTTCTGGCACAAGCGGCACTCTTCGACTGTTCTAACAATATGATTATCGATGTTAGGCCAGCAGTATTGCCAAACACTTCATGCGAATCATGCAGTCGTGACCCGCATGAAGCTCGCCAAATGATTTTCCTCAGCATGCTTCTGGGAGTAACAACTCGTCGTTCTCACATTCGGCATTCTTCCTCCTCCGTAAGCTCCAAGTATAGTTAGGACTTCTGCCTCCTGTAAAGTCTTAGTGTCCTCTTGACACTGGTCCAGCTGTTTCAAAAAAAAACTTGTGGCATTGTCATTTTTCTTTCCTCATTGTCCATCAATTGGTAGTCGAGATGTGGAACCGACGTCGAGCTACGCCGCCATGGCGGCGTAGCTCAACGTGTGGGCCAAGGAAACTCAGATTACCTTTTTTGTAGTCAGTAACACGCACATGAACTATTTTAATAAGTTGTACTACAGTGGCTTAAAGGGGTAGTGTAACGAACGAAACCGGAGAAGCGGCACAGCGTTGGAAGACGGCCGCGAGTGACGCTGGCGCTTCCAGCACCGTCGTTATGGCTATGGCTCCGGCTTGGCCGCTTGGTCAGCTTGGCTCCGGCCAGCTCTAGCCGATTCGCAGCTGTCGACTACACTGTCGTCTGCTAGTTTCACATTTTTATTCACCTTCTAACACAAACCATGTCCTTGGAAGTTCACTGGAAACAAATAATTGTTTTTGAGGTATTTATATTAGTTATGAAGCGTGTTAGGGTGCCACTATCTGCCGACCGATGGAGACACCCTAACGGAGCTGCGGATCGAACCGCCACCTACACCGTCTTCCAAGGAGCGGCCGTTCCCGATTCATGGTGGAGGCTACGCGGTAACTACACTACCCCCTTTAAGCCAAAGTAGTTGTACCACACGGCTATCAAGCTTCTCGTTAAACTTGGTACTATAGATTCAACGTGAATGCGTTGTACGTCGGACTGAAGTTTTGGGGTTTCTTATAAGGGAAAAAGAGTGTAAGAATACACCCCTTTTTTTCTGAGAGTGTGGAGAGGGTCGCTGGACGGGACAAGTGGCTGGCAGCAAGCTTTGGAGTTCCTCCCTGACGACGTCGCGCATAATTGTGCAGATGTCCGGGTACCAGGGATGACTTCGCCGCGAAGCAGGGTGGATGAAGGAACTCCTGAGTGTCGTTGGTAGTGATAATCGCGCGCTTGAAGTGCGCGCTCGATGTTTGTTGCCTCAGTGACGAAGGCTTCGAATGTTTTCGGCGGGTTGCGCTCGATGCCACAAAAACTATGTTTCGCCCGCACATAAAGTTTTGCAGCTTATTTTCGTCCGTTGCTTGAAGGTAGGCACCGGCGCACAGGTGCAAGACGTGTTCAACTAAGCTCGTTCCCGTTTCGTTGGGGCCCTGGGTTCACATTGTGAGATCATCTCCCCGTTCCCGTCGGTGTTGAATGGTGAACGTGCGCCGCAACTCGCTCCTACAGACATCCCGCGATGTTAACTTTGGCGCGGGGTTCTCGAACCAGTGCTTAGCGGTGCCCTCTAATGAAAATTAAAAGTTCTGCAACCGCGGTTCTTGTGTGGTTGTTATGTCGCTCCACTTGGTCGTACAGGTTGAGCCAGTCCTCAAAGTCCTCATGAATCTCGCCATGGAAAGGTGCATCCGTCCAAGGAGCAGAAGGCACGTAAACGACTTAGGGACCAGCTAGTCCGTGCTGCGACTCGGTTCCTACCGCCGGCGTCTTCTTTTTCCTCGGCTGCTCCTATAGGTAGCGGAACCCCGGAGGTTGGCCTTAAATACGGTGGATGGCTCTTTCTTCGAATTTCTCCATGAACGGCCGTCTTCCTGTGCTTGGGATCGTGCTGGGTAAGGACGATGGACATGGGGTGAGTTACCCCGCACCTCCAAAAAAATGTCGCGAATGACAGGCGAGACGACACGGAATAATGAAAATAACTGATCGTTTAATAGGGCAAACTTGTGCCAAAACAAAAAAGAGAGAAATAATGTCGCAGGCGTCGACGTCGGCAGAACAGCGTGATCGAGCGCTAGTGCGAGACCTGACCCGGGCTCGCCACTCGGAGCCCCTTATGTACACGCGTGGGCTTCTGGAACACTCAGCCTAGAAGGTTCGGCGCGTAGAGCATTCGGGCCTCGAACAAGTAACAGGGTTCTGGAAATATCCAGAACGCAACCTTTACAAAAATGAACAAGAAGGTACCTTGCTGCCAGAAATCCATCCTCGGCCCTTTGCGTGGGAGAAAAGCACGATAAGCATAAAAGCCATGAACGCGCTTGCTTGGAGGCGGGCGTAGCAATATCCTGCGCTATATTCATCTTCTCCTTTTTGCACCAATATCAGTCTGAGAGAAAGCAAAAAAACTCTAGTGAATATAAGCTGCCTCGTCGCACGTGTCACAGCGAGAGTAACTTACCGCTTGCGGAAATTACTATCATTCTGTCGTCGTTGTTACTTCTTCGCTGCCCCATGAGCCTGATTTTGAGAATTATCATGCAATTCCTAGATTTCCCTCGCATGCCTCGTGCGTTCATTATCTACGACGAGCCTCCTCGGTTCACCGCAACAGAAATTCGTCTTCTTCGGATGCCCTACAGACCTTCTGAGGTCAAGCCACATGATGTGCAAGTCAGTCTAGCTGGATGGTCGTGTGCATGCGCCGCCACAACTGAGTGTGGATTCCGCCAACACCACCTAGAAGCCAAGGCCTGCCCATGACGTTACTGATCTTGGATCCCTGTCCCACCCCAAAGCAGCAAACACGCAAAAGCTTGAGACGCTGCGTAATGCCGTTGTGCTCGTTGTGAGGCGCTGCAATCGGCCCTGTCGACGATGCTCAGGCAAGCTAGGCGGCTCTCCGTGGATCTACTAGTGATTACACTGACGAGAAGAGGGGGGTTGTATTACTACAGCCAACACTTTCTATAATCTCTGATGAGGGTGAGAACGTCAGGACGTCTCTTTTGAACTTCTTGTCTCAAGCACGCACTCTCTGCATTTTGCCGTACTATTGCGTAGCGTGTACGTTCCAGGCTCACGGGATGCCGGAGAATTATGGAAGATAGCAAAGACAATAAAAGGAAGATTCATTTGCTGGATTCTTAGGAAATGCGTTAGCCTGACCATAGAGAAACGCAACACACGTTTCCCTATAGTAAGCGCAAACGCTGACCCCTTAACTTTTTACTTTTGGCTTTTTCCTTTTGGCTTTTTCCTTTGCATCCTCTATTTTTGCTACCCCTTTTGGCTTTGTTACGGAACCAATGGTAGTGTTTCCCAAAGCGGGACGTCTGGGGCGTTTCCCACGGGTCATGCTAACGCCTTTCCAAAGGATACAATTCAATCCTTTATTTGCTTTTTAAAATACAGTTCAAATAGAGATCCCACATAAACCACCATTAGTGGATCTTTCTATAAATATTTCCGGCAAAGCAGGCTCGCCGAGCCCGCTTCGCACAGCATTTGTTGCACGCAGAACCACGTGCGCTTGCCGCTTCTGGCGTCGGATCTCGGCCAGCCGAGCTAGCCACTGCTTCCGCTCCTCTGCCCCGTTCGCCTGCAAAACTTCAGACTGGCCCCTGTATTCGAGCGCCCATTGGCTACCGCCAATGGGCGCTCAAATGAACTGATTAATCAATCGGTCAAGTTCCTGTAAAAGACTCAGAATGTTCTACCCACGGGGGGATGTAATATAAAAATACCGCCGATTTATGTGATTTTTTTTTTAATCTTGATTTGTTTCTACACTGGCACTGTTTTGTCAGCGCTAATAGGTGATCCCCCCCTATTGTGGCTGACACAACGAGACTCAGCCTAACGACGACAACCCACTCCTGTCCCTTTCACCCGAACGGGCAGCTTGGGAAATTAAAGCCATTCAACTACCTGAATTTTGGGAGAAAACGAAACCATGCTTTCCGGACCGCGTAAATAAAGTATATATTGTAGAATGCTGAAACTTCGTAAGAATGTGACGCTAGTGATAGATATGGATAGCGGAAGTCAAGAGAGAACACGACAATACCTGGGGATCAAATATAAGAACGAAGGCAACTGCTTTATAACCCGACATCCATATAAGCCTAATCTTTTTAAAAGAAGAATCCGCATCGTGGATACATGGGCTGTTCGTTTTATTCAAAAATACTCTCCATTAAGAAAACGTGTCATGTTTATTTCGTGCCCACGTGTTTTTTAGTTGTTTATTTTCGCCTGAAATAATTGCTACAGGCACCAACAATAGCATTTCGAAGTTTCACAATATTTCGCTTAGGTAGATGGCGGCTCATATTCTCAAGCAATCTTCGATTGCGTCAGATTCTAACGAAGTTTCAGTTTTCTGCTATGCGTGGTTTATTTATGTCGCAGCGGGCCATTATTACGCAAGTTTTTCTCCCATTAACCAAACACTTGAAAGTTTAATTTCACGTAAAGGAGGAGGGGAGTAACTTTCCGACACTATTCATCATTACCGTTTCTGAGCTGCAAGCGAGACGGTATAACTGCAAACGTTTAGCTAAGAGCTGCACTTTCTTTTTTTCAATATTGGCCTAGTTTTACAGCGGTAGCCGTTATGGGCTCTTTCTACTACTGAAAATGACGTCTGTTTTCGATGTTGTAGCTCTAGTAGTTGCTGATGTTGTAGTTGGCGGTGTAGGGCTTTCGTCATCGAGGTTGCGAAATCCTTAAGAAAGATCTCCCTACGCCTCGCATTAATCTAACCTGTGTCCATCGCGTGCGAAGCGGAAACGTTACCGCTAAGCTACGGTACAGCTACTCTTATTTTTGTCATTGCATGGTAAAATCATTTTAGCACAAACACGTTTTCTATTACCAATTTACGTTACGCATTCATTCTAGATTCAACTTTCCAAAGTTCAGTCTACTTTGTAATTCTAAACACATTGTCTACTCCCTATGTTGCACTTTCAAAATGCGGTCAGTTCAAAGTTTTCGCACCCTCTTATTGGGAACTCTTTAATTTAGAATAGAATATTTACCAATCTCGACCACTCGAACTCCGTTCGAGATTCAGCGTAGTATCTTAAGATTTGTTCCTATGTATTTGAAAATAATATTTCTGAGGTTCATTGTATCAAACCTCATACCAAGCAAAAGCCGGTTTACTTCAAGTTCCTACTTCGTCGCTCTGTTTAAAAGGTGCCAGAGAAGGAGAGATATTGCGCTCGCTTAATGGCATGCATCCAAGGTTGCGAATCGCCATCCTCCCATCGTCTCCTTCTGTACTGCTAATGTGTATTCAAGAGTACGCTTAATGTCTTGACTGTTAGTGTCCATATTCCCTCCAACGCCGCCTGTATTCTGTTCTGTTGCTTCCTGATGGTCTTCCTTACAAAAATGCTTTATGTTTCGCTACCAGCCGACTCTCGTTATTTTGGGAGCCTGGGTTGTTATTCTCGGCTGTTGGCACTTCCACCACCTCGGTTCCCGAGGTAAATGTAGCATGCAAAGATTCTTTTTCTTTGGTTTCCGAGATGGCATCCCTTATCACGTCTTCTGCCTCAGTGGCGTCCATGATATGTTCCTTTGGCTCTTCGTCAGCTATGAATGCCCCTGCGATTCTGGCGTACGTTTTCAGTCATTCGTCACCACTCTGTCCAAATCGAAGACGCCTGGGACATTTCGAAACACGACCCTGCCGTCTTATGTGTCATGAGCGTTTACAGCGCAAATGGAGCGATGCACGACCTGGGATGACGATCAGCTCTGTGCCGCCAAATATATTCATCTAGTGGGGTACGTCTTCGCGGAGGTAGGCTGTTTAGAGTAGCTGGTCTTTGCGAATGCCGTTCTACCGGCACCAGTTAATTAAGTCGCCTCAGAGAGAAGCTCAGTTTAGAAATAATGGTGATGAGCTTCCTTTTAGCGAATTCGGCCTCCGGGAACCGGGGTGTACGGGTGGACCACGCGGGTTAATATTTTTGCAATGAGCCGCCTCAGACTGTCACCGCAAAACGGCGTAAGGGGGGGGGGGGGGGGGGGAGGAGAGTAACACGTGCCACAGTGATGCACGCGACTAATAGTAGAGTTTTTTTTTTTTTTTAAGTAGTGTCACGTTTTTGATAAACGGCATTTCGCTAAACTGAGGCTTCGCTTTTTCCAACACGAGCTTCGCTAAAACGAGCCCCTTCTCTAAAACGTGTATCAATAAAATAGCGTTCAATCAACCGTAGTAAACCCACGTTTTCGATGTTTACGCCTTCCTTCAGTTCCATTCGTGTTAATCTGGTATTCGACTTCACGCCTCTGGAACTTGCAGCACGCCATATTTACTTTACAAGCTCCGTCACGTTCCCGTAGGGCTTCAAGAGCTTACGTATGACCTCGTCCGGCACATGGAACGGTACCCAGTGCAGTGTGAGGCGCACTTCACTGCTGTTAGCGTCCAGCAAAAGAAACACTTCAGGTTCTTTGCCTTGAGCTCCTTGGCTTCCATCACAAGCCGCTTTAAAAGTAGGGGATTTGTAGTACCATAGTAGTACCATAGTCAACGTTACTAAAAAACCCAGTTAGGAAACTCGCCCCTGAAACCTGGGTCACTGGCGTCCACCGAGACCGACCTAAATACGATAAGAGCGCCACCCTTTAGCGACGAGTTGAAACATGAACGTTGCTTTTTATGGCTACTGTAAAATGGCCCTGCGAGATGGAGCCACCGGACCTTCCGTGGCTCGACGGAACCAGTAAGTGAAGCCGTGCAGTTCACGGAATGGCCGCTGTGGGAGAAATGGCAGCGTTGCGATCGGCATCAGCTCGGTACTGGGATAAGTATACGCGCCATTTTTCCAGAGCATGCTTTATGGCAGTTTCGCAACTGAGGGGTTCTAATAACGTTGACCATAGTAGTACTCAATGCCGACTACAAGCGTTCGCTGCAAAAGAAAAAAAAAATAAAGTCGATATAAAGATCCCCTTGTAGTACTCTCAATGCCAAGATCTGGAGCCGGGAGACGCGCTTCCACGCGCTCCGGAACAAAAAAGTACCAAAGGCGTTCGAAACAGAGCAGAGAGTTGCGGTACGGCCTTTGAAGGGGGGGGGGGGGGGGGGGGGGTATGTGCCGGCGCATAGCCTCCTCTATACTGACAAAGCCTGGCAGATCGCCACGAGAAGCGGCCGCCAAAATTGAAAAAATAGAGTGGCAGACAACGGATTAAAGGAGAGCCACGTGACGGGTGCGTCGATGCGGCAAGACACCGCACCACACTGCTCCCGAGCGATTAATTGTCCGGTCGTGCTCCTCGCGTTTTCGCGCTACCGCTTCTTTTTTCGTCAGGTTTGAAAACCATGTTTTGGGTCCGCGCCGCTGTAAAAGCTCTGCGTTGAATACCGGACTCCCCGAGAAATGCTCTCTGCTACCAGATCCTCGCGCTCCAAATCACCGACCGGGCACTCTATGGCTCCACCGTCGAACTGCCAGGCTTTGTGAGTATAAAGGACGCTATATGGGTGGCGTAGATTGGAACGAGCGAAGAGCGCGCACCAAACGCCGGCCAGTGTGCGCGAAATGCAATTGACCTCGTAATTGACTACATCATAACATGGAATCTGGGTCCAAACAAATTGTTGCTAGGGACGTTGCAATGGACTAATGCATGGAGACTCCACATGAGGCTAGATTTTTGCTTATATGTAAGTAAATAATTTATTGTAAACAACCTAACGTCTTGATATCTAATTATGAGGATGTGCTTGTCGTCTCAGTGTCGTATTGCAACAATGAAAGCCATTTTTGAAGTATTATACTCTGCTTTGCTTTGGTAGCAGATGACACAATAGATTTTCTGGCCTCTGTTGCGGCGGGTGTCTTCATTGAGCTGCGTCGGTAAACGAGCGACAAAAACAAGTGCATCGTCATGGCCGTAGAGGCCTCCGCAATGTGCGTTTTTTTTTTTTTCTGTGAAGAACCCAGCTTATCTCAGAAGGGTGAAAATGCCGTAAAATCAAACCACATCATACAGATCAGTTACGACGACGATCTGAAGTGCATTACCTGCGTAGTGCAGGCCAACATGAGAAACAAATCGTACACCGTCGAGATAAGTCCCTTATTATTATTATTATTATTAGTGAGGTTGTCATGTAATTAAATAATTGCAGGTCTATCGCGATTTCGCAGTATTTTGCTTTTTTCCCTTGGTATACATCAAATTTCCTGGATGTACTCTTTTGGTGAAGATTTCCATCGAACCCGCGATGCGAGTACAATCTGTAATAAACTCACCCTATGTCTTTAGAGCGCAGCTCTTAGGCTCCCGTTTCCCGCTTGAGCGGCGTCGGCGTAACCGCGAGCCCCCCCCCCCCCCACCCGAGGACCTCTCCCCTCCCCCCCCCCCCCCCCCCCCCCGAGGACCTCGGGAGAACCTCGGGTTCCTTCGGGAGGACCTCGGGTACCTTCGGTGACCTCGGGAAGGGGGGGGGGGGGTCACGTGACCCCCCCCCAAGTCAAGTGACCCCCCTCCAAGTCAATTAAGTGACCCCCCCCCCAAGGAAGCTTGGCCGCCCGACGCGGTACCTGTCCGCCAAAATTAAATTATTAAGGAATTAATTAATTAAATAATTAGGAGGGTGAGGAGCAATGAAGAGGAGGAGACGAAGGGAGGAGGTTGAAGGATGAGGGTTAGGAGAAGGTGGTGAAGGAAAATGACGGGGAGGAGCAGGAGGGGTATACCCTTCCCTCAGTACCCTTCCCTCCTCCTCCTCAAGAGCTGAGCTCTAATTCGGCTTTACAGGGAGTTGTAAACGGCTGTCACTTTTTATCCAGTTCTTTCGCGCTTTGGGGACTTGCGTATATCTGAAAAAAACTGCAAAAATATTCCTCTTTAAGGTAGCAATATGGGCCAGTTGGTTCATTATCACCTAATGAAGCGCAAGAAATACAAGGACGAGGAAGTAGACAAGAGCGCACTCGCAACTAATTTTTATTTGTGAAAACAGTCATATATATAGCTTTGAACAAACACATACTCCCTCTAAGATATGTTTAATCCCATAACAAAAAGGAAAACTCATTCCAGAATAATCAAAGGGACGTGTCACTTATGCATTTTTACCCTTTGCCTGGATTTCGAAGGCCTCATGCAGTTCTCTAGAAACCCTATCCGGGTATCTAGCCAGAAACCGGGTGTCACCAAATGACGGGACACAGGGGCAACGACTGCAGTGAGTGGCAAGATGTCCCGATGGAGTGGCTTTCGTCGCCGCGGCGTGTTCTTGTGCACGATCATTAAAACACCTTCCCGTCTGGCCAATATACGACGAGCCGCATGACGTTGAAATTTCGTAAACAACTCCCGTAGTACACTCCGTGTACTTTGTGCGGTGCCTGGTATCACAGGGATCTTTCGATACAATGGGATTGTTGATCCTACGGCGCAGCCGCCCCAGCTTATTGGGTGCAGTGAACACGACAGGCACATCGTAGCGTGAGGCAACATTCTTATGATTATGCGTGACTGTGTGCATATACGGGATTAACACCGGCCTCGTCGTTATCCTGTCGCGGGGTTGCCTCTGTAATTCTTTAATCTTCTTTACCAGGCTCTCTACACCTCAATCTTAGTGCACAAAAAAGTTTTGATAAACAAGTTGCGAGGCTTAAGAAGGCGGGTTTCCCTCAGGGCACTCTGATTGAGGTGGCAGAGAGCCTGGTAAAGAAGATTAAAGGATTATAGAGGCAGCCCCGCGACAGGAATACGACGAGGTCGGTGTTAATGCCGTATATGCGCACACTCACGCATAATATTAGAATGTTGCCTCACGCTACGATGTGCCTGTGGTGTTCATGCACCCAATAAGCTGGGGCGGCTGTGCAGTAGGATCAACAATCCCACTGTATCGAAAGCTCCCTATGATACCAGGCACCGCTCAAAATACAGGGAGTGTACTACGGGTGTTGTCTACGAAATTCCAATGTCATGCGGCTCGTCTTATATTGGCCAGACGGGAAGGTGTTTTATTGATCGTGCACAAGAACACGCCGCGGCGACGAAAGCCACTCCAACGGGACATCTTGCCACTCACTGCAGTCGTTGCCCATGTGTCCCGTCATTTGGCGGCACCAGGTTTCTGGCTCGATACCCGGATAGGGTTTCCAGAGAACTGCATGAGGCCTCCGAAATCCAGGCAAAGGGCAACAAATGCATAAGTGGCACGTCCCTTTCCTTACCGGGGAATGAGTTTTCCTTTCGGTTATGGGGTTATATATATATGATTGTTTTCACAAATACAAATTAGTTGCGAGTGCGCTCTTGTCTGTCTACTTCCTCGTCCTTGTATTGTTTGCGCTTCTTTAGGTGATATTTCTCCACGCGATGGTTACAACCAGGTACGAAGCACCCTCCCATAGCGCGAGTCCGCCAACATAATTTGGGATCTCAGCCGATCGCCTGAAGTGCTTTTTTCACGGGGTCTGACACTCATTATATTTCAACCAAACGCAATATCAAAATATCGTCTTTATTCACACGATTCAATCGAGGGCTCCGGCTTGGCCGTCCGGCCTGTGGCAGGACGGCATACTTCTTGCATTCGTCGTCTGCTGCAGGCATCTTGAGGACTGGAAGTTGCAGCCGTAAATACTTCAGAAACAAGCGATTACCGGCACACTTCTGTCGAAAGATATATGACATTCAAGCTTTTTATATCTATGATTTTTAGAAGTTTAAATCCTACTCCTGATTTTTGAACGTTCGGGTTTTCGTAGTGAAACCTAGCCACATGTATTTGTCAATAGCAACGACACAAACAACGGTTTGTTTGGACCCATGACGTCACACTTACGAAGTCAATAAAATGTTTTATTCAATTATTTATGTTGTATAATTACGTTTTTATGTCGTCCACTACAGGTCAGATGTCTAGTTTGTTCCCAGCACATTTATTCACGAACCCCGCCGTGCGTGAATGCGATGCCGATGCGCAACGACTTCGCCGTGACTTGTCGCAGCTAGAGTCCAAGCTATCGCTCTCACTGTACTTTGGAATATGGTTTATCCGTGAGTTTGTATTTAGAAAACAATAATATTGTATTTGTTGTGAGGAGACACTGAACTAAAATTGACAGAATAGTTTTATATAGAAGACATTCGCAGATAACCCCGGGAATACCCGGACAATGTCCTAATTGAAACACGTATTTAAATATTTGCGTAATTTAACAAACAAAATATGATTGGCTTCACAACTAATAAGAAGACCGAAGAAATTGTACTAATGGTTGTGGTAACGACTAACAAAACAAAAGCATATAGAAGACCGAAAATATCCATAGGAATCATAAAGCTTTTCAAGCCTTCAAATTGAGGACACCATAACTTACAACACAGCATCTATCCCTATATCCTGTATCAGTCGCAGTTTTTTTTTTTTAAATTAAGGTAAGAGCTATGTGAGGTTATAATTTTCGTTAAATTTCTGTTTAGAATTGAAAGGCCAGCGAGCCGCACGTCAACAAGCGATAGTCTCGCATCCTCCTGACAGCAGCTGGCAGGATTTCCTCTCCACTGCCACGCGAAGCGCGAGTGCAGTCCCGGTCCAAACAGGTGTGTGGCTTTGTTTGCTTCGTCTCTGAGTGTAGCACGCCCATCGTTCACTGCAGCTGGGATGGATTGCGACTCGATGGAGCCTACCACATCCGGTGAAATATAATTTCAACGGGGTGGTGAGTTTATCGCCCGCCTGGGTTCAGGGATGCGATATGTTGCTTTATATTGTGATTTCTTTATTTATTTAATAATAACAGCTGCGAGTCTAGCCCGATCGCCCTAGCTCCTGGAGCATGTAGTTGATGCACAAATAAAAAGGCGAACGCAAAAACCAATTAAAATATATCCTCATCTGCAGCCCTAAAATTGCGAAGCAGATAGTGAAGTAACAAGACCTGCAAACGTTGCCAAAATGAAAGGAAGTAGTTGTATTTACACTTAGTAGGTTACAATCAACTGAAGTAATAATTATTCTTCCATAAGGATAAGGGAACGTAACATCAAAAATTAATTTCTGACTTTCGCGGTATTACTTTTTCTCCTACTGAGCTTGGGTAGAATTAAAAGGAAAGAGGGCTACGCAGATGTTTATTGTTGCCGGCATTGCGACGTTTTATCTCTCATTGAACATCTGGCTCTAGAAAGCACTATGGGACATTCTGACTCGTTTCTTCGTGAAGATGTCGATCGGCACATTGAACACTCTTTTAACTGAGGCAAGAATAACTACTGCATTTCATCCTGCGTCTTCAGCGAGGCGACAGATGTGATATCTACCCTGGGGAAAGCACAAAACTTTGTTGTTGCAGCCGGAGCTTGACGCTGTAGGAATGGGAAAGCTATTGATACCTTACGAGTGATCAAACATAATATTAGAACAATTTATGTATATTTAAATAAAATTAGACGTGAATTATTGCCGGACGGTGGTACTTAGAGAAATCAAGTCACGGCAATTACCGATGATATTACATTTTACGTTGGAATTCTATAGTATCATTTTTTGACATTGGACAAGAATTGACCCTCGGTTGAGAATATGGGAAAAGAGCACGAAATGATTTACATAATTATAGTATATATTTTATTATTAATAATAAAAATATTAATAAATAATAATTTCATTGCAAACGAAGGAAGCAAATGTGATATCAGACCTGCGAAAGCCACATTGCGCTTGATGGCAGCATCTTACAATCAGTGAAACCAGCCGTAAGTTGAAGGAAACATGTACAATAAAATCCGCACAAAAATAAATGTGAAAAGAAGCTTGTGCGCACTTTACAAACCTATACTTCGTTTCACTTTATCTGCGAGCGAAGCCAAAGCTAGAAGCGCGAGACCAACGCTTTTTGCGTTTCTGCCCAGCTCGCGCGCTCGATTAAGGCCTGAACGCACGGAGCTTTCGTGCTCGCGCTTCCAGCTTTGATTCACTCGCACATAAGGTGAAACGAAGTATAGATTTCTCAGGGCTTTCCTGATTATAATGCAATTAAATGCACAGGTGCAAGCGAGCTGGACAAGAATGATGAAAATAATCCCTGGAAAAGGGGAACAAGAGGGACAAACGAAAAACACAAATCTCCACACACAGCTATGTGACTGGAGCGCGACCGAAAAAATCCGCCTTGTCTGGGTATGGAACCCGGGACCTCTTCATTACAGGTGGAGCGCCCTACCAACTGAGCTAACCAGGGGTTAGACGTCAGTAGAGCAACGTTCGTTCTACTGAGGTCTAACTCCTGGTTAGACATCAGTAGAGCAAAGTAGAGCGCTCTACCAACTGAGCTAACCAGGGTTTGGACGTCAGTGGAGCAACGTTTGCTCTACTGACGTCTAACCCCTGGTTAGCTCAGTTGGTAGAGCGCTCCACCTGTAATGAAGAGGTCCCGGGTCTCATACCCAGACAAGGCGGATTTTTTCGGTCGCGCTCCAGTCACCTAGCTGTGTTTGGAAATTTGTGTTTGTCCTTTCTCCCTCTTATTCCTCTTCTGCAGGCATTATTTTCATCATCAGCTTTCCTGAGCTTTTATTTTCTTCTTAAATTTAGAAAAAATTAGAATAATAGAGAGTAGCTTGCTCAGACGTGCGGGTACATAACATCTACGAGCTCTTTTTTTTTCAGATCTTGTTTTACATGGGGCAAGCTAGCCCCAGCCTTGCTAGCCAGCCCGGCAGTTGAGTGGGGGCTCCTTGTCTAGACAACCTTGGCTATATGGTGTAAAGCCAGCCTGGGCCAGGCTGGCAGTTCAGTGGTCAGCCAAGCTTGGCAAAACGGTGTAAATGCAGCGTGGGACACGCTGGCAGTTTAATGGTCAGTCAAGCTTGCCAAAAAGCGTGTAAATGCAGTGTGGGCTAAGGTGGGAGTTCTCTGGTCATTCAATCTTGGCTATACGGGGAATTTACAGACTACTCATAATGAAGCCTATGTTGTCATTCAAAGGATGTTTTTGTGGCATATAGCCAAAACCATCTCCAATATTTGGTGCGCAGAAAAAATCTAGTTGCTACTTTGTTCTGGATTTATTGCCTCACAATTTATAAAGCTGCTCACTAATTTTCTGAGAATACTTGAACTATAAAATTAAAGTTGAAAACATGTGCGAGCGGCTGTATTTATCGCGTGGTCAGCATGCAAAAGAAGCTGCAAATTTGAATCGAGTTTGATACAGTGGTTTTTCATTTCATGTTCAGTACATGGTGCTGGCTTATGCCCGAGTCCCACTACAGCCACGAACAGAAACAAACGACAGCGACAAGCCTCAAACTTGGGTCTTTCGCGATTTGACAGGCTTTGTCGAATAAAGGAGGCTATGCTTAAGCACAAGACTCATGCACGCGAGGGTATCTTTAGCAGGCTTACAATCACTTGTGATTTTTCCACGAGCGCCGAATGAATAAAGGCCTGCCAAATGTACCATCACGGGCATGCTGCATGGGTCGGAAGCTTGTCCCTGTCGTTTGTTTTTGTTTGTCACTCTAATGGGAATCGGGCATAATGCTAGAGTCCCACTAGAGCGATAAAAGCTGGTTGCTGATCGAGTATCTGCTGCCTGGTAACTGGGCTTCACAGCTAGCAGGTGGCTCTGCCGATTCGAGTACTAACGACAGCAATTGTCGATGGTTCACCTCATGGCCACTTCATGGCTGTAACGCAGAGCTGGATAGCAGAACCTGTAGAATGAACGGGATGAACAGTGATGCATGTTAAGTAAATATGTTTTACATGAACTATAAATCATGCTCCTAATTAAATTATAACACAGCAGAAAGGCTACCCAAAATGTCTTGGTGGTATGTTCAGTCTCCTTCAATATAAAATACCTACTTAAGGTGCGTGCCTGAAACGGCGGTAGTCGGAAGAGCTATGTGCGCTCCGTGTGATTCTGTTCTGCATCGAGGAAAAGACTCTCACTCGGGGCTCAACTGGTCCTGAACTTGCGCAGTTTTTGGCCTACGTTTTATCATAAGAATGCGCTTCATCGGCATCACAACCAGAGATATGGTCACGAAGGCTGCAAGCAAGCATGCTTATCACTGTTTTGCTATCAGTTGTTTCTGGTGAAAAAATTTGACAACGGGCACTGTCAAATAAACAAATATTAAAGCTACACCCGAGCCTCATGTTTGAAAAAAAAGTGTGGTGAATAGCGCATTTATTAATCACAAATATGTTACCGGACCTTGCATTTTAACGGTCAAAATAATTGCCTTGACTTTGGCCAGCCTCGTTTAGACAGTAATTTGAGAGTTAGTAGCCGTGACATAATGCTGATGAACTGCTCTCCACCGCGAAACCGAAAACCGATAAGTGTCTGTTGCACTTAAGCTGATCACCGTGTGAGTCCTCCCCTTGGGGAGATTATAATCTCCCAGTGCGCACAACGCGCCCCTACACACCAAATATTATAACACCCATAATCGTGTGAAAAGGGTGTAAGTTAGAAAAAACACCCTTTTTACACTTTGTTTGCACGATTTCTGAATGTCGGTGGGTGTAAAAGGGGTGTGCTGACGTTTTTCATTCCTTCGACGCCCTCTTTTACGCCCAGCTTTAGCGATGGTGTCTGAAATTGTGTAAAAAGGGTGCATGGGCGAATTTTACGCCCTTCATTCGCACGGTGTGAAAGGGGCGTTACGGTGGTGCAGTCGAATACACTCAAGATTTTATATCCGTTAATGTTTATTGCTTTGGTGAAACTGTTGCTGATGTACGGCGGTACAAACATCTAGTATAACTAATCGCCACACGAAGTTGCGTATGATTAGGAAATGCTAGAGAATAGTTCTTGCTACTATGATCAAACTCACCGTCCGACACGAGCCGAAATTTACGTGTCGCGCGTGCTTCAGTTTTATCAGTTCAACTTCGATTTAAAAAAAAAGCGTCTCCACTCGCAAAATATGAACGAAGACGTGAAAATATACAGCCCAGGCAGCACACAGTATTGCACCGATATAGGATCGAATCTGAAAGAATGTGCCGTTACCATTTTGGTCCAGCCAATATTTGTTAAAAAGGTATTGGTCGCGCCGACGCCATCCTGGCGTACCGTACGCGACGCCGTTTTCGGTTGAGTATCAAGAGTGTCCCTCGGGAATGGGCTATGGCGGCCAGGTATTTCTATTTTTTAACCTCGTAAAAGCTGACGTTCAAAAAGAAAAGAAAAACAAGATTAAGCAAAACGAAATCTGCTTACTTTTAACCCGAGAACGACCTCCTGCGCTGAACCCTTGAACAAACTGTGGCGCCCTCATTTCGGGTATTACAAACTCACCTGACTGGGCCTCGCACTACTTATAGCACCTTCACTGAGATTTTCTTTTTGTGTGTAGTTTTGAGGAAGCATTGCCGGAAGACAATCGAAAGTGCCGAGTATGAAGCGAGTCCTGATGTGCTCATTTTGCGACCCTCTCTGGGCAGCGCAGGTGGCCTACACAAAACACAAGAGGGAGATTAGCTGCTTTGTCCACCCCCTTTGACAACGTCTTCTTATAAGCCTCCACACCTTCTTTTGTGTCTTCTTGTGGCTCTGAGCGAGTGCGAAGCCCGCTTCTAGCAAATCAGAGGGTGGAGGGAAACACGTGCCCGCTCTCTGTAGGACAAAAACGCTACAAAGAAAATTTACCACGTGACTCACTCTGACGCGCTGATGGGCTCCCTGGGGCCGTTGTCTTTGCCGTATTCCAAGTTATGGTGAGTTGTATGGGCCACTTAGGTCCGGCTTCTGTTTTTCGTGCGTTGCAGACGCGGTCGTGATTTTTTGTCGTGAACGGCCGGATTACGTCCATACTAACTTTTTGCTAATGGTCATTTATTTCGTCGGAGTCCATGGAATTATTGTGCTGTGTTTGTTAGACGCGTTTCGACAAAGAGCTGCTCATCGGCGGTCCCGAGATTTCCACCGATTGTGATCGACCGCCTTCAAGCTCGACATTGTGCTTGCGTTGTTTTGTGCTGCCCGAATCGGATTGTGTATCTATCACGACATAGTGCTGCTCATCGGCGACCGCGAGACTTCCGTTGAATGTGAGCGACCGCCTTCGTCCACCGCGTTCTGTTTCTGAATTGTTCTGTGCTGCCCGAATCGGATTATGCATCTATCACAGATTACATGAGATCGGTGTTTTATTTGTAAGTACTCTGCTAGCAGGCCTCTGACAGTAGTCCTGCTTCCGTCTCAATAAACCATTTTACTGTTTACAAACACGAACTGCCGCTTACGCCCCAAGACACTCCCGATCGTTCCGTCTTTGCCAGCCTGTCGAGTTTTGCTTACGTCACCAGAGCTTGAATCCACTAAAGTAGGTTTAGTCGCAGGGAAGGCTTACTAAAAGTTTGAGAGCATTTATTTTAAGCCTCTAAGCATTTTGTAACTTTGTTACGAAAACGTAATATTAGGTCACAAATGCTCGCGTTTGAGGTTTGGCATTGGTTTGTGGCGAATTCGCGACAGAAGAGGATAAGATCCACGCACGTTTCCTGGATTGTGAAAATAAAGTGGTGCACATCGATCATTTCAGCAATCATTTCTCCGTAAATACTTTCTGATGAAGCGCTGCGGGGGTTATGCTCTATTCTGTGGATGCGTTACACATTTTGTATTACCTCTTCTAGCTGAATGAAGTGAAAGTTACTGCGCAGGCGATCTGGTGAAGGATCATGGTGAAATAACCCTGAAACTAGGGACAAAAAATCGGGCCAACACAACACGTCTCAAAACCTTTTGGGACAGTGCTGTTTTGTCCCAATTTTGTCCCAACAACACTTTCTCAAAACATTTTTGAGACAGTGTAGTGTTGTCCCAATGTTTTGTCACTATAGTAGGTTACAAGTCAAGAAGGTAGCGGCAAATGCCCCTCAAAGGAAATCATATATCCCTCCGCCACCTCCGCATCCAATAGCGTCCCATCGTTTCCGTGACGTTGCGGCCAACGCGCGAGGAGGGTCTTGCCTTTCTGTACATATTTGCTTTATCTCTCGACTTTGACTTAGCATTGTGGAAGCCACGAGAGGGAGATTAAGTCTTCCCCCTTCTGATGGAAACAAAGACGACTTTCGGGGATTAGCTTCCCCCTCCGATAGATACAAAGGCTGCTTTCAGGGGCTCGGTTTCTTCTCCGATGAATACAAAGGTCGCTTTCTTAAAAAGTGGGGGTCGGAGATAAGTTGGCACCACTCTGTGGCCATTATCTATCTATTGAAGCGGAACAAGGAGCGTTTCCAGTGAACTCTTCTTTCGATTGCGGAGGGATTTGAAACCGGCGCACCACGCTTGTGGGAGGAGCTTCTCCTACCTTCTTAACTTGTAACCGACTATAGTATCAGTGAAAAGACGGTGAGAGTGCAGGCGAGCTGGTGGTAGCTAATCATGTTGTATTACACCTGAGACTGCGGTGGATGAAAACGGAAGAACTTTCAGTAGAAGGAACAGACACAGAGAACGTCTCTTGAGACGTTCTCTGTGTCTGTTCCTTCTACTGAAAGTTCTTCCGTTTTCATCCACCGCAGTCTCAGGTGTAATACAACATCATTATAGTATCAGGTTTTTTTTACCACGCTCTTCTAGCTGCAGTACACCCTTTTGGAAGGTTGTTCTGCTGCAATCACACCCTAATAAAAAGGTGTAGAGCAGAATCACTCCTTTTTGTGAAAGGTGTGAGGAATTACACCGGTTTTTGAAAGTGTGAAAAATAATACCTTTTTTTCTAGGGCGTTTTTGTACACCAATAGGGGGTTGAGTTGTGACCCATGCCATTTACACCATTATGGGTGTGAAAATGTTTAGTGTGTGCCAGCCACTGCCTCGGCCAGGCACGCCCAGTGGGTCTTTCCTATTGCAGGAGACTACATAACGCAGGAACTGCAGAACTTGACAGTGACAAGCATAGTTTCCCTCTATTTGTAGTATAGACCCCTTTCAAAATACTGCCCTCTGTTGGCAGCTGTGGAATCCCTGCACAATGGCGGACTAAAGCCGCAACGTCACGGCACACTTTATGCGCTTGGTTGAAGCAAAAGAAAAAAACAGACCCACAAAAAAAGGCAATGAGCGCAGTGACGTTGCACTTTCGACGCTGTTTGATTAGCTCGTCGACTCCTAGCACTGACTGCGCTCTGACGTTCGATATCTTATGGAATGACTTGCACGTGTCACGATGTGTGTTGTTCCGCGATTGTGCAGGGGTTCCGACCTTCTAATAATCGGCACGGGAATTTCGAAAGGGGTCTATACTACTGTCGGTAAATGCAAAATAATAGCTAGTTAGAGCACCTCAAAGTGAACACCACATATAACATGCAGTACTGCAGAAGGCTGCTGCAAGATGAAAGTTTTCCTTTCCAGTGGTGGTCCAGCCAGCTTTGAGTTTGGAGGAGATTAGGGAGAAGGAAAAATCTCGTTCTGGAGCACCTTTGCATCAGGAAAAGTTGTCTTTTGGAGCAGCTGTGGAGCAGCACACACGTAAGTTTGAAGTAGTTCGGTGCAGTTCCCTATTAGTGATACCGGCATGCATTCATGCGATCAGTTACACGATGCCCATTAAAAACCCAAATTTAGCACTTATGCTCTACAATAGTTGATGGCAGATTAAGAGTGAAGTGGAAGCTCCTCCCTCCTCTTTCAACCTTTGCAGAGTGAACGCTGGAGAAGGCCTCCTCTCCCGCAGTCTTTGCAGTGATGCCCGGCCGGGAGCCGGTCATCACTGGAAAGACCGCGGCCATCTGCGGGCAAGGCGGAGCGCGTCCGCGGGCCTGAGTTTCGAGACCTTTTCTCTAGAGTGAGAGGTAAATTAGCACTATACAAAGTTTTATCACGTGACAAGAGCAAATAGACAATAAATATATTCTGGGTTTTCTCTAATGTATACATATTTTAACGAGTTGTACGATCAAGGATTTAGGTCATTTGACGTGAAAAAAGGCAACAATTCGCAACCAAGCAGTCCCGACCGAGTATGCTAACGAAATGGGAACCATGTGCGAGCACATTCGTATAAAACAGTGTCACGCTTCTGAACATCAGCACGCAGAAAAACAAATACTTGTGTTTGCTAATCTTCAGTAGTGCGCTTCGAAATGCAACTAAAACAGTTAAAGCCCCGCGGTGTGTTAGGAATGTCGGTAAACTTGCTGCGAACCCTGCGAAACAATTCCGCAGAGCCGCAAAACCTGGATTGGATTGTGATGGCCAAACCCCACTGGATTCCCACAGTTGCCAAACGAAAACGAAAACTCCTCCAAAAACTAATTCGTTCGCAGATTTGTTCGCCTTAGCGCAGTTTGGCACAATTATTCCCTTTGGACGCAGCAAGGCGCAGGCAAGCGGGAATCGATCAAAATGGCACAACTGCCGCAATTGGACCACCCCTGCGTTTCTCTTGATGCTAAAACCGAACCATAAGCACAACTTCACTACAAAGACAATGTTTTCTATGATTTTGTTTTAAATGCATAGAATTAATTTTTGATATTTATGTTGCACACCTATAGTAAGATTACAATATAAAATGGTTCCAACTTCCACTGACAGCCCTTAAGCTATAAAACCACAAAAACCAAATTCCCCAGTAATTAAAACGCAACAAAAGAAAATCGATCAGAAAAACATTCAGTCTGTCTTAAGTATATTAAATCAATAAATACGAAGAATGCTAAACATATCCTTGTGAAAATGTATTTTAAATTGTCAATATAAAATGGGATTAGACATATAATGCTGGAGTCCTACTAGAGCGACCGACAGAAACAACCAACCCCGACAATCCTTCACTACATTCAGCATGCACACGAAGATACCTTTGGCAGGCTTGCTATTTTTCGGGGCTCATGAAGTAGGCATAAGTGATTGCAAGCCTGCCAAAAGATATCTTCACATGCATGCTGCATGGTCTTGAGGCTTACGATTGCAAGTAGGGCTAGTTCGTTATTCATCACTAAATAATATGCCAAAAAAACCATGACCAAAGGAAGGAAGATCTGAACAGAACACGGAGTATCTTTTAACTGAATGGTTTATTTAAAAAAGAAAGAAATATATATACAGACGAAAACTGACACCTGTTGGCAGAGCACCGTAAGATAAGGTCAAACCGCACTCGCTTAGAAACCAGCGTCACTGGCTCTACAGAGTGAAATTCTTTGTCAAACAATGAAAATGAGGGTACAATTACACACGAGTTGTTACCCTGGGATTTTATCAAGGTCACCTAAAGGTTAACTGAGCTCACTGTGAGTGTGAGTCCAACTTAGAAAAGACTAGTGTCATGGGCCGTTAGAAGACAGAAACAGCGAAGTAAATTCACAATGCCTTCTAGATAAAATCCCAGGATAGTAGCTCATCTAAGCGCTCCATCACTGCTATTATCTGACAAAGAATTTCACTATCTGCAGAGTCTATGAAGCTGGTTCTTGAGGGACTGTGTTTAGACCTTACCTTAAGCCCGCTTCACATGGTGCGATTTTGCTTTCAAATTTATACCTGTGACGTCTGGCACCGCAGCTTTCCTATGCTTTTATTTTCCTGCATAAGCGACGTCACAAAAAAAAAATCGCAAGTTAAATTGCACCATGCGAATCAGGTTTACAGTGTTCTGCCAGTATGTGTCGCTTCTTATTAGATATATTTTTGTATTAAAGTTAACCATTCAGATCTTAATTTTGTCCGTGTTTTTTTGGCGTATTATCCAGTCGTGAGGCATATCAGTGTCGGGTGTTTCTCTTTGTCACTCTAGTAGGACCCAGGAAGAATGGGTAAACAGTCATGTCTCGATGATATAGATACTCTGCTATATAAAAACATTTTCGGGGACCAACTGGCTAAATACCTGCTTTTTTGTACCGTTATTATGGACAGCTCACAATATGAACGCTTTTGGGGAGAAATGGACTTGTCCATATTTGTGAGACATCACTATCAATTTCCCCAGTGTTGAATTTAATGACTACATGCCCTGAAGTCACGGTGCAGGCTTCTCCGCCGTACACCAATGCGTAGTGGTGGCATGACAAAATTTTGTAGCTGTAGAACACACCACAGGCAAATGATATCCAATATCGACAATCTGGAGGTACTTGACATTAAAATCAACCATCAAATAGGCCTGCATGTTGTCATGGCTGTGAACTTCAAGAGGGCAAAGTTGACATTTGCCAACAAAACTTGAAGTAAGGCATGTGGAGAAGGAGACAAGAAGTCTTGTGTCGCTGGAGCCCACAAGATATTTCAAGCACTTTGGGTGAACTACTACTGAAAAGGGGTGACATAAAAGCGGAACAGAAGACATACCGATGCACGGCATATTAAGACATCGAGGAGCCACTACAAAGGTGGTTTAGAGATGTTGGGGCAAGCAACATCATTGTATTGAGATCAATCATCTAAAAAAATGCGAGATTCTTTTAACTCTTGATGTGCAGAATCTTCTAAAATAATGTGAAAGATTCCTTTTAGCTCTTGATATGAAGAACTTCACTGCAAATGGATAGCTGATTACCTTAAAGTTGTACAGAAACAAAAATTCAAATATTCAAATTTCTTTCGGAAATGAGTCAAGCATGACGGATAATAACCATAAATGATAATCGCACGTTTGTATTTTGAACGACTGGCTATATTTTTCGTTCCAAACGGTGCACTCAAGCAAGCTCTTGAAGAGAAGCGAACGGAGACCGCGATGCGTCATGGGATATCCGGCGCAAACAAAAAGAGGGAAAAAGGTTCCCCGAATTCGTGACGTAGCAAGGCTGGAGTGGTTATGGGCTTTGCCGTTGGTGGCGTCGTCAGCGTTGTGGTGGTGTCAATTGCGTCAATGCGTTACAACCGAGCCGTTCGAAGTACTCGTGGGGTGACGAGCGTGTGGCTGGCCCAAGGAGGACATAGCTTCCACAGCACTGTCAGCTTAGGGGTGAACGGGGTGGGAAAAGCAACTTTTGTCAAAATTTTGACCGACGGGCTAATCTTCTAGGGGAAGAATGGCTGTGTCCGGGTAAAGAAACCATTGTCCGAGCAAGAGGAGTCGCTCCTTTCCGTCTTCTTGAAGTGCGAGGGGGAAGCTATGAAGGAAAATGTTGAATTCTAAAGAGCGGCGCTGCTTCGATGGAACTTGCTTCGTCATCACTACGTAGCGAGTTCCCCAAAGTTGCTAGATCACCTCCTAAATAGGCGCCACATGCATCCAACAGGTGCACATTAAAAGATCGTTTAATTAGCTTTACAATTAGTTTTCTTGTGCCTTTCAACGAAAGACTCGTATTTTTGAGGTTATGCTGCAACATTCAACACATTTAAGCTAAAAAATGAGAGCTGCAATTTCGTTTCCGTACCCCTTTAAGGGCCACTATGCCATAGGAAAAAAGACCATCTCAGAGATGAATAGATGGATGCAAACGGCTGTACTTCTTGTAAAGGAGAGTGTTGCCTGTGTATGCGAAGGGACTATCGTAGAGGCGGTGCCAGCGTCGAAAGAGAAACTCAATGGCTCAACGATCAAGTTAGACCAAGTATGAATCCAAAAATAGTTTCAACGCCTAGGAAATGTGCCTCCAGTGGCAAAACCATCCCTGGCAAGCGATTTACACGAGCGGGACAGCTCTCATGGCAGCTAACATAGCAAGGCCCAGATTACAGTACTATTAAAAACTAACACGGATGGCACCAACGGCGACGGCGACGCCAATGCAAACCGACGGCGACGGCGACGCCGCTCAAGCCAGAATTGGACGCCGAAGAGCGGCGCTCTGAAACGAACTTCCGTTCGTTTTAGAGCGTGGTTTATCCGCCGGGACCCCAAGGCGTGCAACACAAACCGGGGCCCCCTACCGGACGTTTACGGGGACTTGTTAGATTAGAGTCGACTTGGTTTTGACTCTCCCCACCTCCGAGCCAGTTCTTACTGATGATGCCACGCGTTTAGGTGGCGAAACGTCCGTGTTGTTGTTATATCTTGTTGTTGTTGTGTTGAGCTAGTGTAAACTTATTTCATTATGACTACCCAGGCTTTTGGAACATATGTGAATTAGTTTAACTGCAGCAAACTCGCATTCTCGTCGTGTTCATCAAGACTATGAAGGGGCTAATCCTCATTGAATGCGTGGCTATCCGGTTTCTTGGGCTTTGTCGTAGCGTTGCTTCGTGACCTTAGGCTCTTGTGTTGATTCCAACTCTACAGCTGGGTGGCTCGGAGGGGGAAGTTTGCGCGGAACGGCCGATTCCGCTAAAGGGGGCGGCCGACTCTACTGCCAGCGTCGCACCGTTACTTGAATGGATGTCGTCGAGTCGTCGGTCACCTGTACGACGTCATCGACTTGTCTCATCTTTCTTTTTGTCTCCCTTGACCTCGAGCTCTTCTAACCTCGCTTCTGGGGGATCTGCCGAATCCCGCGATGCCTCCATGGCTTTTAACGGCGGCAGCGCTTCCGTGGAGGCGGGATCGGCTTCTTCGCAGTCGCCGTCGTCCAGAAACAAGTCATCCCTCTCGGCGTTCGCCTGCAATCGGTCGCGTATGCAAACGCGATGGCGGTGTAACCATCCTTACAAAACATTTTCGCAGTGAATGAGTTAGTGATTTCAGTTGTACGACTCAAGTTTTGAAGTATTTTGTTTACGTAGAAATCGTAATGCTTACGCTGCAGTGTAGCCCCGAATGGGAACGTTGAGGCATTTTCCAAATTGTTTAAACATTCTTGGTATTTTTAGTCAGGAAACATCTAACGCTGTCCACGGTGGTGCCTTCAACATTGATATGTACTTAGATACTTCTGTTAGAAAAAAATATTTGAATTCTAAAATAGCGCAAATAACTAGAAACATGTTTTGACAAGTCCCACGGGTGTCGCCTGTCAATCCAAAACGCTGGTGTCGTTTGTTGCGATCTGAGTGATCACCTGCCCGTAGTTATTACAAATACATATATCTAAAACAAAGTTAACAAAACACAACCGATGTTATTTCAGAAAGTAACTGTTGATAGTCTCGAAATGTTCTCCATCGCCGTTAGAAAGACCAGCTGGAGTCGATTGTTTGATGGACATTCTGCCGTTGGGGTCTATAATTCTTCTATTTATAGATTTATTGAAACTCACAAGACCCCGTTTCCTTTTAAAACAAAAAGGAAGCTAACGTACAAGGAAGCCTTGGTGGGAACAATTCAGAGAAAATATGGTTTGTATCGCAAATTTGCAAAAATCTAGAAAAAAGCAACCTCAAGATGTCCAGATCTCAAGAGCTCTCAGCAGCTTAAGAAAAGAGCTTCGGGGTAATAGAGAACGCTAATAAACATATGTATTCAAGGCAGCACAAGGACGTAGAAACGTCCTATGGATAGAATCAAACTTTATCTTGAGTCGCAACCGTTATTTTAGATATATTGACAAAGTTGCTCTTAATTGCGTTGAGCTAAATAAGTGTTAATTGGCGAATGCTTTTAACGATCATTATGTGAGCATTGCGATCACGGCTTGCAGTGTCCATGGATCTGCTAGGAGGGAGGACGAGTGCTTTTAGCTATAAAAATCAAATTCCGTCTCTGGTTATATCGATCCTTACCGACTTGGAAGTTGTTTGGGTGTACGTCGCTGCGAGGCCCCCCGTAATAGGGTTTGTGTGCTATAGACCGCCAGATATTGATAAATAATTTGTTACCAAGCTATATAAGTGTCTTTCCGAAGTCACAACTAAATACCCTAACGCCTTTGTTACTCTCTTCGGTGATTTCAATTACCGGAACATTGACTGGTCTGCCCTCTCTTCTAGTTGCGCAATTTCTCAAGATTTTATAGACTTTTGTTTAGATTTCAACTTTTAAAGTGTTATCACTCAGACTACTAGGATTACTAATCACTGCAGCAATATACTCGACTTGTGCTTAAGCCAAGACCCCTCACTCTTCAGCAACATCACGTACTTACCCGGCGTTAGTGACCATCTCGTCATCGATTTAACTCTCTCTCTCTCTCTCTGCTCCTCGTAGGTCCCATTACTAAATATTAATTCGCAATTACACGAGAGCTGATTACGCATCTATCAAATCGAACCTCGCAGATTTTTATCATACTTTCTCAGTTAACTTCTAGGAAAGAACGGTAAATGAAAACTGCACTCTCATCAAAAATAAAACGATCTATCTTATCGAACGTTTCATTACACTGACCCGTATCACATCTGATAACACTAACCATAGGTACAATAAAACAATTCATAGTAAATCCATTAGAAAAAAAGACTATAAGCGGACTAAGGTTGTCAACACTACGGGTTCTTGGAACGCCCACCACAAATGCTTTAGGGCTTATAAATCCGCAATTAATCATGCCAAAACTGAATTCTATACTATGGACTTCACCAACATACTTACCACCAAACCAAAGAAGTTTTGGAAAATAATCAATCCGGGACTATGACTTCCATTGCAATTTGTAGATGACGACGGACTTCCCCTTTCACATAAACACGGCACTCTTGCTATTAACAATTTCTTCTGCTCCACCTTTACTGACGAGGACTTGCTAAATATTCCCGACTCGTACAAGTCCATTCACCCTCTTATGATTTCAATTTTAATTGACCGCACTGGAGTACTTAAGGCGATAGATCAGCTGAAAGTGTCCCCCAGTTCCGAAGATGACAAATAAACACTAAAAACATTTCTTCCAATTTCCTCTGCGATATATTCTCTCAATCTTTTAAACTCTCTGAAGTTCCATCCGATTGGAAAAATGCCAACGTCATACCCGTTCATAAAACAGGCGATCGCCAACTAATCAGCAACGATCGTCCCATCTCTCTCACCAGCGTTTCATGGAAACTCTGGGAGCATATTCTCTGTTCTAACGTAATAAACGTTCTACTCTCATAACCTCCTTTTCAAGCACCAGCAAGGATTTCGCAAGTCATACTCATGCGAAACTCAGCTAACAGCATTTCTAACTGACGTTTACTCATATTTCGATTCCAATGTTAAAACTGACGCCATCTTCATTGACTTCTCCAAAGCATTCGACAAGGTCCCTCATCAACGTCTTTTAATGAAACTAAGAGGTATTAATCTTCACCCCTCTGTAGTCAATTGGATTTCTGAATTTTTCACTAATCGCACTCAGTACACTTCTATTAACAATGTAAAATCTACCACAAGCACAGTAACCTCTGGCGTCCCTCAGGAAACCGTTCTTGGCCCCTTTCTTCTTTTAATCTACGTTAATGATCTCCACCATGGCATCACTTTTGAAGAACGTTTGTTCGCCGATGACTGTGTCATCTATAGACCGATTCATTCACGCCACGATCAACTAATCTTGCAGAACGATCTCCAACTTATAATTCAGTGGCGTCATAAATGGCAAATGGCTTTAAACTATAATAAATGTAAATTGCTCGCTTTTTCCTGCAGTTCACATGTTCTATCCTCCTCTTACCACCCTTCTAACATCCCAGTAACTGCTTGTTCATCGTATAAATACATAAATATTTATCTGACATCTGACCTGTGTGGTGTTCTTACTTCTTACTTCTTACTAATAATCGCCGCCCGATCGGTATGCGCTTCGCCCGTCACCCAGGGAGTGACATAACACAACGAGAAGACAGCGAGTGGGTTTACTGTACCTCCCGGTTGCCCGTCGTCGAGAGCGGGCAGTCCGGGCCCGCCGACCCTTGTAGTCGCCCGTCGATCAGAGCTCGAACTCGGAGTCCGTGTCCAAGCCTGCGGATCACCCTTCCCATGCCAGCGCTGCGTAGGCTGGCTGTCCCGGGCTATCACTGCCCGAGTCTCGCTGCTTAACCACCCCGGGATCGTCGTGGCCTAGGCCAGATGGCCAGGGTTCGCCGTTTCCACCGGTCAGGATATCGAACCCCGCTGGTGGACTGTTCCGGGGTTCGCCATGGGCCTGGCCAGGCAACCCGGCTTCGACGTTCATGCCCAGCTCCAGCCTCGCTCAGCACACACTGTCTCGCGCCAGCTCGTGTCCGTCACGTGCCGTCTGCCTCGTCTTTCACCCTCGGCTCCCACACTCTCCCCCCTCAAGGCCCGGACTTTGCGGGACTTCATGGGCCTCAGAAAGCCGTTCGGTTTCATGGGCGGCCGCTGTTGCTGTTGAGGGATTTTCCAGGTTCCAGCGTTCGAAAGCGGCGTAGGTGGTGGTGGCTAGCGAAGCCAGCAGACAATGCCGACCTATCTGTCGCTCGCTCTCCCACTCACCGCGATGCAGTAGGGGGCTTGCTCTATGCTGGTTCGCCCGACGTAGACGGAACTGCCCCGTTCCGCTTAAAGGTCACAGCGGGCTTGAAACCGCCAGCCTTAACCGTTCGTCAGCCCAAACAACTGTCAGCCACCCTGAGCACTTGGGAAAACGAAAAGACCCGTCTTCCCTCCCTGTGGGCTTCCTGGGTTACGCCGTCTATGGCAGTCTTTTCAAGAAGCTATTCTGCGCAGAACAAAATGTTCTAAACTACACACAACGAACAAATACCCTGCCGCAGGTTGTGGCAGTGACCATAGCCTCCAACGCCAAATTGCTTGCCGACGGGTTCGTGTACCATGCGGCTACCTCAGCAAGTCCGCAATCCAGAGCCCACCCCTGGGACGCCAAAAACAGGGGATTTCTTCTGTCCTACCGCAACCTCATGTTATATGTCTTCCCTATCGTGACGGTAATACCCCATCAAGTCCGAGATGTGAACTGAACCCGACTCCTCATTTGTATCACACCGAGTGAGTTTGTAAGTAAGCCCCGACATTCGCGTCTTTACCTCATGGGGCCCTTCCCATCTATTAGCAAGCTATGCAGCAAAACCAGTGGCTGCGTTGCTCAAAGCGTGAAAGTTGACTTCAGAACAGGTAACGATGGTGTAAACCCAATCCATCCTTTGCGCAAGCGAAGGGATCTGAAGCCTGTGGCGAAATGGCCATGTACCATACCCGCGTTCCGCAACGGCTACGTATACCATGTGCTACTCGATGTAAGCGTCAGCGTCCCGTTCCGTCTACGTGTATACGAGCTCTAGGGACTGATCGGTCCTCGGAGGGGGCGGCAGCTCAGCGAGCAAGCCCGCTTGAATCGTTCAGGCTTCAGGGCAAGCTTGACAGCTACAAGCCGTCCAAATGTCTACCGCCTCATCCCTGGCCAGATCGTGACGCGACATACCTTATTAAAAGACTTGCTGTCACTGCCACGGCCGGTAAGAGTGAAGCCGAAAAATTATACTATAAATCGCCTCTGTCCTTCGTGGATTGTTGGGGTGACGCAAAGCATCGAGCCGTCTTGGCCCAGCAGTTACATTCATAGTGCTCATTAACTCGCCTGCCAGCGTTCAAGGCGTCAACCGCAATTTCCGCCAGTTTACCCTACACCCGCGGACAATCTCGTCCGCCAGTGTTCCCGGTGTCGACTGCTATTCCCGCAATCTTTTCGACACCCACTGTCGAAAACCCATCTGCGTCCCAGGGCGTCGACAAGCGCTTACTTGCCTACCGCATCCCCCCAAGCCTCAATCCTAAATCTACAATGAGTACTGGCTGTTTCCCCTCCTTCTAGTCGTTATCTTGCCTTCCAGCAAACATGCCGTGCCTCTGCTCTGCCTCCGAAGACGACTTTCTAATATCTTAACCGCGCTCCTCGTCTCCTGCCAACCATTATTCTGGAGTTCCTCAGAAAGCGCGTCCGCAACCTCGTCCTTTGAGCCCTTTAAGTACTCGATTCGAGGAGACACCTGCTGAGCTTTGCTGTGAGACAAGTCGCCAAAATTACAACATACTTTGTCTCAACGGGCATCGTCAGCGTTAGTGAACAACCCGCTCAACGAATTCGTGGGACTCCCTGGGGACGACTAGAAGCAGAGGCATACCGAACGGGCCTCACGTTGGATGTGCCATTTTATTGTGGGGTTCTTACTGGAGGTTCCTCAACAAATAATCGCCGTCCGATCGGTATGCGCTTCGCCCGTCACCCAGGGAGTGACATAACATAACGGGAAGACAGCGAGTGGGTTTACTGTACCTCCCGGTTGCCCGTCGTCGAGAGCCGGCAGTCCGGGCCCGCCGACCCTCGTTGTCGCCCGTCGATCGGAGCTCTCACTCGGAGTCCGTGTCCAGGCCTGCGGATCGACCTTCCCACGCCAGCGCTGCGTAGGATGGCTGTCCCGGGCTATCACTGCCCGAGTATCGCTGCGGAACCACCCCGGGATCGTTGTGGCCTAGGCAAGATGGCCAGGGCTCGCCGTTTCCACCGGTCCAGACTTTGAACCTCGCTGGTGGACTGTTCCAGGGTTCGCCATAGGCCAGGCCAGGCAGCCCGGCTCCGATGTTCCTGTACTAGCTCCAGCCTCGCACAGCACACACTGTCTCGCGCCAGCTCGTGTCTTCTCCGCCGACCGCCTGTCACGTGACCTCTGCCTCGTCTTTCACTCTCGGCTACCACACCTGTCATGAACCACTCACATAACATCTGTCATCGCCGATGCAAACCGCACTCTCGGATTCCTTCGCCGTAACCTCAGACAAGCTACGTCCCCAGTTAAACAACTAGCTTATACTGCCTTGGTCAGAACTAAACTAGAATTCGCTTCTTTCATATGGTCGCCGTGGCATGCATACCTAATTATCAACCTGGTTCGTTCAAAGCAGAGCCCTCCGTTTTATTTATTCCGACAATTCCTTTTACGCAGGCATATCAGGATTTCGCCAATCAGCTATCTTGAAAATCTTTCTCACCGCCGCAGGGTGTGTCGTCTTTCTCTTCTTCATCGGATCTTTTATTACCACAGTCATCTCAGACAAAGTTTCCTATCGCCTCCTTACCGTATTTTCCCTCGTCTCGACCATTCTTGTAAGCTCCGTCCGATTTTATCGTCAAACGTCACTCCCCAAATGTCCACTTTACCCTTGGCTATTGACGACTGGAATTCATTGCCTGACGTAATTGTTTCCTTATCTGACACTAAGAACTTTTCTGCAGCAATTAGCTTATTTTTTCTAACCTATTACTAGATTGCAGCGTGTTTTTGTTGATAAAAAGTTGTGTTGTTTGTTTGTTTTTTGAAGTGTTCACTTCCTTGTATAATTTCCTCTGGGCCTTCAAGGAATAATAAATGATGATGAATGAATAATGACGACTGGTAGTTTTTGTACAGCTTAAAAATAGTGGAGGAAGGGACGTGGATGGTATTCAAATAGCACTGTTAGGTATTGTATTCTTTACTTTTTAGATCCCGTTTCGATTGATATCTTTAATATTTCACTAGTTAAAAATGTATTTTCCAGGGGGGGCTGATACCTAAAGTGTCTGTACTACACAAAAAGGGAAGCCTATATGACATGGGAAACTCTAGACCATCACGGGTGGAACTTGCTGAACAAGTGAGGAAGAGGAAACCGCAACACAACCGACCACTGGACTACCAACTATTTTATTAAATTGTCCTCCTTTTCTGTTAGATCTTGTGCGTATCCCTTTGCTTCTGATTTTTCTTTTCCGTTTCTGTATCTCGAATCGTGTTGCCCCCTGCCTTCTACTTATACTAAAAAATTCCCTGTTTTTCCTCCCTTCCTTGTACAGTTGATTCCACCCGTGATGTATAATCCCAACTGACCCAGCTCGTCCCTCTAATTAATTATAGACAAATATCAGTATTGCCCGTTTTCTCGATGGCTCTCTAAAAGTACTGAACGCGCGTTTGACAAATTTTTCATATAGACGCAACTTGTTAACTGCTTCACGGTTCGCGCTTATAAAGCATATGTTAACTGAGATGGCATTACTCGTTCAAGAAGAATTTCTGTTAGAAAGTTTTAAAGAAAAACATATTGTTTTTGGAGTGCCCATTGGTTTTACAAAAACCTTCTATTGCCTTCCTCATAAGAATTTAGTAGCGAAATTAGACACGTACGGTATTCGAGGGCAGGCTTTGCAACTAATGACATCGTACTTTTTCTCGGCATCAACAATTTCGTGCTACATTGCCAAGGCTAGCCTAGCATCTGCAGTGCTCCAACTATGTAAAAGTACATGACGCAGAAGGGCACGTTACCTGTCACGGCACCGCTCTCTGCGATAGAAAAGCTGCCTTATAAACGTATACGCGGCCACCGATAACAAACGTTTGAACAATTCCGTTTCGAGACCTGGGGCGCTAAACACGTAAAGCAATAAGTTGCAGCCGAAAGTTTGCGGAGGGCCTCTAAACTCGTCAAACAAACAGTTGGGGCCGAAGTTGACGAAGCGCACCGATTGGCCTATCACGACGATGAATTTGCGTTTGTTTTGCCGACAACCAATCGGCGCGCCCCCCGAACTTTCGGCTCCAAATTCGTTAGCACCCCTATTCTTTAGGTCTACTACTTCATGCTACGTCACCAAGGCTAGCGTTGTTTCTAGGATACGACAACTCTGTCGAAGCAAGTTATCCGAGCACGCATGAATGAGACGCAAGATAAAGCCAAGAACTTTCAGTGCAGCGCGAGCCTGAAGTGCTCTGGACGTTAGTCTGGCCTTGGCAATGTATAACAAAATAGTTGACGCCGAGTATGAATAACCGTAGGCTGCATGTTAACTTATTAATATGATAATACTGCCGGCCAAAGTTCGGAGGCCAAGGCAAGGTATGTGTAAAACTATAACTCCACTCATGAACCAAATAAGCAAATACAAGTATGAAAAAAAGACATGTGGCTTAGTCATTGACACAAAAAGGTCATTAATATCAATAGAAAATGCAGCAGCTATAGTAATCGTTGCCACGCTGGGGGGCAACACATTCCACTCACGAACAGAGGGAGGGAAAAATTGGTATTTAAAAAGAAATTTCTTGCAGCGAAACTCCAGGTGCAGTTTCTCGTGATTTTGCTCTGTATCACTGCTTAGGTTGTAGTGTAAATAATCAACGAGACGCAAACCAACATTATCATGTATTATGTTGTGCACAAACGGAAAGTGTTTTACCTTTCATCAACACCACAACTTGGACAGTTCGAATGCGTCATACAAAGCTGGCACATGCCATTCTTTGCCGGATAAATCATAAACGAACCGTATATTTTTGTGCGCCTTCCAATTAGTCAGTAAGTGATTGTGAGGGTCGGTCCCATAAGATGGCAACATAATCTAGCAAAGGATGAATTAGCGATTAGTACGCCGTCAACTTTGTCGAAGGAATGCAACGGCAGATAGTCGAACGTAACGCCCACCCTTTACTAGACGCCTTTTTTCAAAACCTGTCCAATGTGAGGAGCTCAGCTTACGTTGGTCGTGATTATAACACCCAAGTATTTATACTCGTTAACTCCTTCTAAGGCAGTTAAGTCATCAGTATATAATAAAAGGAAGGCACCTTTTTCAGTTCCATCGACATTTGCACACATGTCATAACACTCACACTTATTTGCCGCTGTTGACACCACAAAGAAATCATTAGAATGCTCTCATCTAAACATTTTTGTACCGACACAAGATATTTGGGAAAACTATGCACAATCATCAGCAAAAAGCTACATTGTATTGAGGGTCAATTTACTCGTAGGTACTTCATAAGTATAAAATAAGAAACGGTTCGAGTACCGAACCCAGGGGCACACCAGAAAAAGGGAGTAGCTTTAGAGATTGAGCTTTGGCTATGCACACAAATTGTTTACGGTACGTGAGGTAAGAGTCTATTCACCTCAAGAGACATTCATTGTGTAATACTTGACTTAATTTATGCAATAGCTTGGGATACGAAACCCTGTCAAACGCCTTTGCGAATTCTAAAAACAACGTGTCCAACCCGAATTCCCTCATTGATCTAAGTACGCTGGCAGTGAGTTGCTCACGTCGAGTCTAGAAGTCCACGGCGACGCTCTTGCCACAGAGGATGTCTCACCGCTGGATAATTTCTGATGACGGGGATCACATCTCAGTAGAGGTTTAGGAGGCCCCGGAGGCAGAGGGTCAATCTGTGTTTGCCGAAATGAATGATGCGTTGTGCTGCAGTGCTTCACAGTACGTTGCAACAGGTTCACTCTGTCGCGCATGGCCAGGTTTCTTAGAAAGGCACCTGTGAAGGAGTGTGCGTTTCCGTGCGAGTTGCGTTCATAGGTATTCGTCCTCAGCCCGTAATAACCGCACCTCCTGAGTCAGGCCATCGATTTTACGGCACAGGTCTTGCACCAGCTCTCGAAGACAACCGTCTTTTGGCGGTGCTTCTCCTATAGTCGCCCATCGCCGTCCCCAGCTATCGAAGCTGACGACCCGTTAGCCACGCTGGACGTCTCCTGGCTCCTCCGTCTTGTGCGGGATTCGCACTTGCGCGTACTAACACCTTTGGTCACAAGCAAGTCAAAGACAGCGTCAAGAGCTTTTATGCATTCACAATAAAAAAGTACATGCACCCGATCAAATGATGAATTACCGCAAAGATATCGAAGAATCGCAGATACAGTACAGGCACATAATTCTCAAAGGAGCTGTGCAACAGTTATAGTGATTTGCTTAAATAATTTGGGAGTTTGTGTCTCGACCTTTCTGAGTAAAGAACAAAAAATCGCTTTTGCCTGCATGTCCTAGTTTTTATTTTAAAAATGGACAAAGATTGAGGTTTTCGGCGCCTCTCAACTCGTTCACTAACTTCCGAGTCACGTGCGCTGTGACGTCAATGGGGAAGGCGCGGGGTTCCGGTGAAGCTCTCTCTTTAGAGCCATCAGTAAGCAGCGAGAACTCACCCGCTCGCGAACGCGTGACCACGTGCTGGCGGGCGCAGCGCGAACAATATGGTGAAAGGAGGAAAGCCTCACCCGGGTCCGGCCATACCCGTCCGGCCCTGTCCCCCCTCCCCCTCCGGCTTCTGGCGGCTGTTCCGCTGCTGACGGTTTTGTGGACCTAGGATAGATGGCGCCACTAAAACTCCGTATAATAAAAGTTTTGTCGATGATACCAGGTTTTTGACGCATTTATATTTATGTTGGAACGACAAGAATTATAGAAAATTACCTTTTATCGAGCAGGTATTCACTCAACTTGCTATCTTTTTACAAGATTCCCAATTGACGTCATACCTTCTGTTTCTCGTGCCGCCGCTCGCGGCTGCAGGTCGAGGAAAATTCTAATTTTTGCTTCGCAATTACGCGGCGGAATCGCAACATTTCGAAAGAAGGAAGTGTGTTTTCTGTACTTTGTGACAAGGTGAACAATGTCAAAAGTAGAAAACGCCAATTCTTTCAACTTTCAACGCTAACTTGAGGATTAGGGGAGTGCATTCTAATTCCTGCGTTGTTAAGCCTACCTCCTCGTATACCACAAGGAAGTATATTAGGTATATTAAAAAATATATATATTATGATATTGAAATTGTAGTTTTTTGTTTTAAACATAATATTTATTAGCTACACTGGCGATACAAGTCTACTTTTTTCAACCAAAAATGCTGATATATTTTTGACGTGGCAGGTATCCCATTATTTTGGTTAGAAACATAAAGTATAAATACTTCATTCCAAATAATTGCTAAATATCTAAAGCGGTGGTTTTTCGTCAAAAAAAAAATAATGGTTAAATACTACATTTTTTTTAAACTCCACTCAAAATAGAAATTGTAATTTTCAATCGTCTAGTCATTACGTTCTAAAAGAACATCCCATAGGAGAACTATATTATTTAACTTCTTTAACATAATACAAAAATCATTAAATGTTTCATCTCCCAAGCGGGAGGCATACACAGAACTCTTCCTGCGATACGGAAGACTCCCATACGTGAGGCATAAGCGATACTTTCCTATCAACAAAACTGCGTTGAGGTAGACGCTTACATTGCTGCTGTATATACTGAAGATGCTTCCCGCATGGGAGGCGAAACGTTTAATGAATTTGTTTTTTTTTATGTCGTTTTAGGCAGGTCTTCATATTTTAACTATCACAAGTTGCGGATATATTAAACCGGAACAGTTATATTTTATCAGAACAGGTGAACTTATCAATATAGGACTTTTTATTCTACTTCCACCCGAGCCATTGTCATTTAGTTTTGGGCACTTCAAATTGTGCAAACCTGGAAAGAATGCACAAGTTTAAGGAAAAAAAAAAAACTGTCGGCTAGATCCTAGTGTGTTATATGCCTTTCACGCAGATGAACTTTTTAAGAAATTCTGTACTATAAATGCACGTCCGATGTATGAATATACACTTAATGTGAGCTTCAAATTAGCGTAAATTAAAAATAACGAAATGTTTTAGGAAACTTAGAGAGCTTTCAAAGAATGTCTCTGTTTGCCCTACCCGTAACGCTGCACATTGAGGGATGTTTACACAAAGAAGAAGTTATGGCACACAATTGCTAAAGTGCACCATTCCAAAATTGCTTAAACGTTTTGCCTCTCAAATATTAATTTGAATAAATTATCTCTAAAAGATATTTGATCGCTTCTTTTCTAACTAATTACGAGTACATTGGCCATATTCACCGGTACCACAACAGAACAGCACACGATAAATTGGCACGCGTCAAAACAGCACGGCGTCAAAAGAGCACAGCGGCAAAACAGCTGGCGTCAAAACAGCGCGCGACAAAGCAGCACAACGACAAAAAAACACGCACGTAAATGCATGCTGTTTTGGGGAAGTTGTCTGACTCCATCAAAAATTCAAGCTGGTGACTCTAATTGTGGGTGGCGTGACTCTAGTAAAACGGGAGCCACATGATGCTATTGGAGAGAGTTCGCTTACCGCTCCAGGCAGGAAGAGGGTCACCTGACGTCACTGGGTAATAGAGTCCCTAGACTCTAAAAGGGGGTGGGCAGATCTGGTTTACTGACTTCACTGAACACTAGAATCATATTGCTCTATTAGAGGTATCACCACAGGGACAACTCTGGACTACCCCGAAGGAAGTCAGCGTTGACATCATTTTTTAGAGTGTAGCTGCACTGAGCGCGTTATTGACGGGCTTCCTAAGACCAAACACAGTGCAGAAGCTTGGCACCGGAGTATTCAGGCTTCGCTTGGGTTTAAACACCCTGACCGTACCGGTTCATCGAGGCATTGAAGACCGAGCAGAGCTTCACCCATCAGACGATGGTCGACGGTCAAGCAGGATGCAGCTATTTGTGTTCAACACCTTACGCGAGAATCTCGCAAAGACTACGGAACGTCCTGTAACTAGTATGACACACAGCCCCTTATTGACGCTGCTTTGGGCTGACCTTTTTTTACTGTATGTAAGCTAGACGTAAAATAAGCGTGCATGTCAAATAAACGATTTCTTTAGCAGTTCGACTAAACTAGTAAATTGTGACCTTCATTCTTCCTTTACATAAATAGGGTCTTAAATTTGAATTTACATAAAGCGTTAACGGATTAACCATCAATAAGTCATTAAGAAGACGGCCCGATATTTGACTTCATTGGCTTGCGGTGGGAATGTTTAATATTACTGAAGATTCACCAAAAGCTTTAAGTAAGTAATAATGTAAAGTCGTATAACCCAGATAATAAAATGTAACGGCAATACGCATATTGTGCTCAACATGTTAGAAGCAAGTACTTAATTTAGGCGCGTGCTGCTAATAATGGGTCCTACGGCGAAAAAAACAATGCATTTGCGTGCGTGCTGTTTTGTCGCTCTGCTGTTTTGACTCCGTGATGTTTTGTCACGCGCTGTTTTGACGCGTGCCGTTTTGTCGGTGCGCTGTTTAGACACTGTGCGGTTTTTGACATGTGCAGTTTTGACCGTGCTGTTGTTCTGTCGCGTTCTCATAGTCACCGCATCAAAACATATTAGGAATGCCGTAGCCATTTTGTTTTTTGAAATGCTGTCGTCGGCAAGACTGTTTTTTTCCTCGACCACCAAAATGAACTGAGGATGGAAACAAACTTATTAATATTATAATTCAGGCCGAGTCGTACACAGATACTGCTGGCGCCGCCGCCGAGCGAGATCGCTAAAAGGCTGTGAACCAGCGCGCATCAACCCACTGATACTGCCTCACGAAACCACAAGAGTAGCCGCAGATACAGCACTAATTGATAGTTATAAACTAGTTAAAAATGTAAAGTCACATATAACAGACATATATAGTTACGCGAAAGAAAAAAATGAAAGCCTTTTACAACACCCTGTAATGCCGAATTAGAGCGCAGCTCTTGAGGAGGGGAGGAGGGAAGTGTACTGAGGAGAGGGTATACCCTCCTCCCTCCTCCTCACCTCCTCACCCTACCGTTACTCCGACTCCCTCATCCTCCTCCCCTCCTCCTCCTCCTCTGATCATCTTTCAAGCTCCTCCACTCCTCCTCCTCTCTCCTACCCCTCCCTCCTCCCCTTTTTCCTTCTCGTCCCCCTCCTCCTCCCTCCTCCCCTTCCTCCTCCCCCTCCTCCTCCCCTTCCCCTCATCCTCCTCCCTCTCCTCCTCCCTCCTCCTTCTCCCCGCGCGGTGCATCTTGGGAAATGTCCCATAATGCACCCAGCGGAACCCTCGTGACGTCACACGTGACGTCACAAGTGACTTCACGAGGGTCCCGCGCGGTGTATTATGGGATATTTCCCATCTGCACAGAGCGATTACGCCGATGGCGACAGCGACGGCGACGCCACTCGAGCCGGAAACGGCCGCCTAAGAACTGCGCTCTAAAAAACAATAACCAAATCGAAACCAATTGTTTTGTAGCGTGAGCTACACTGACCGAGGTTGACCAGTTTCGCGTGTCTGTCAAAGAGCCGTGCTGCGCAAGCGCGAGAAGCAGCGACGTCACACGGCGCACAGCTGGCGCGTCGGAGTCGCCGCCGCCGCGCGCTCCGCCGCCACCGCGCGCACCTTGCCGGTCTGCACATTCCAGAGGAGTACGTCATAGCCGCGGCAGACGCACTGGCGTCTCCGCGTGCCCAGCTGTGAGCCTCCGTTGCGCAGTAGCCAAGTCTGACGCTGCACTGGAGCCGCTTGATAGCGTCTCTCATTTTGTGCGCATAAGCTCTCGCTACGTATATCCTGGCATAGCCGAACTAAGCCACCGCAATTTTTGATTATACCTTTATTTTTGCACTTGAGCAGATCTGCGCCGTTGTACCAATATATATCGCTACACGGTTTTCGGCGGGTGTATGGACATCCGCAAACGAACATCCGATTTCGGTGGTCTTTGGTATGGCCACTAGATGGCCACTTTTGGTCATTGATATTCGGATCTTTTCAGAATGTCTGACGGCACCTTGTGCATTGTTGAGGATCTTTATATAGATGTTAGTTTAGACTAGGCCACATTTTGTCCAAAGCTTATTGATGACAAAATCTCTATATGTTTTTTTCAGTATTTCGATTTTGGTGTACAGTCTTGTTGGAACGCTTAAGGTGGTGACCATGAGCCGGGTTTACATAAATGCGACTTGAGCGCATCGGCTCCAATTCACCCCCTAAGTAACGACGTCGCAACCAGGCGTTCTGCTCCAAACTAACCGTTGCTCGGGCCGTCGTTGTGAACAAGCTAGGGGGCTCGACGTTAGGTTAGAAACTGTCAGATAAAAAAGTAAATACTTTTTGTAGCCATTGTGTCTTCTCCAAATCTAGTTGCCGACTCCTGCACAAGAGCCACTAAATAAGCTAAGTTTATGCGGCGGTTCAAGATGGCACCACACCTAATGTTTATATAAAAGCCAGGCGAGAACATGCGAGCTGGCACGTGATGGTCTTGCGCTCACTACTACATCGCCTTCCTCTTCGAATCAATACACTCTTCTTGTTTAAATAAAAATAAATGTTAGAATACTTTTTAAATCCCCAAAATATTTCTTTTAGTCGTGTTCCTTTTTTGTCAAGCAAACTAAAAATTTTAATTCCTATTGCTTGGACACAACCGCCAATGGGACGCGGGGAATGCAGAAAATACGGCTGCACCCGGTAAAGGCATTTCCGAGCTTGGCTCCTAGCTCGCATCCTCTCCGTGGACCTCCAAGCTGCCAGCGCGGTTGCAACCAAGCTCACTCTTTCTATCACAGTCAACCGACCCCGCTATAGACACGTGTTTATGGCCGGGTGGTAGCGTGACCACGTGACGAAAGAGGGCGCCTTGTTAGAGGAAGAGTAAACAAAAGACCGGACAAGAACGCCGGCCGTCGGACGGGAGGACCATGAAGTGAGGGTGAGAGGAATGAGAAGTGAAAGGGAGCGGATACAGGGTCGAGCGCGGCGGGGGAAACCGAGGAGGTGGTTAGCCCGGTAAGATTATGGGGTGAAAGGAGACGTTCCAAAACACCAATGCGACGCAGCTTTGTCAAATAACAAGGGCCCGCGGTCCCACGCAGCACAGACACGTTGAAAAGACGCAGAAAGAACGTCGATGACGTCAGGAACCACATGTCGAAGGAACGTCGAAAATCTGAACGTCAGGTTCCTTCGACGTAATATGGAAGGTCTAATTTCTGGAAAAAAGCGTGGATTTTATGTCGACATAACGTCCCACCTAATGACCTTTGAGCGTCGAGTGCACGTCTGAATTGACGGAAAGTCAAGTGATAACGTTATATCAACATTGACACAGTGTCCCATTTGATGACCATAAAACGTCGAGCATACGTCTAAACTGAACGGGATGTCAATTGAGAACGTTATATTAACGATATCATAACGTACCATTTAATGACATAAAATGTCGAGCGCACGTTTGTGATAACGTTATGTCAACGTTGAAATAACGTCCCATTTATGACCATAAAACGTCGAGCATACGTCTAAACTGAACGGGATGTCAATTCATAACGGTCTCGATCTAGGTCACTGTGGAACAATGGAGTTAACCGGATCTGGCTTTGTTGCTCGAAGGTATGTTCGCGAAAGCATGTATATTCGGACGGAATAGACCATTTGCAAAATCCCCCAAGTGCCCCGGCCCGCACTCCAGCAATCATGGGAACGGTGAGCTCCCTAGTGATAGGTAATTTTGACCACTTCCATGGTGAACCGTTTTAGGTGTAACTCGAAGTCACCTTAATTAAGTATCCTATAGTGCCCAAGGACCTGTCATATCACTTTTAAGATTTCTCAGCAATGACAGCGTTTTCGATAGTGTGCATGCTGTCCACCCTTCAACCTGGCGCAGCTGCAGAAATCTCTTACATGATTAGCAATCTCTTACAGCTTAAAATACGCTGATATTAAGTTAAAAACGCTAAAAATTTTATAAACAGCCCCGCTGACCCCTAGCTAAATCCTGTTTTTTTGTGGTGAATTCTCGGCTTTTTAAGCAATTCCTGCTAAAACAACAATAACAAGAATGATAGAATGATAATATTTTAAAATATTTCTGCAGCTCAGCCATGTTGAAAGGTGATTGCATGCACAGTATCAAAATTTTGACATTGACGAGAAAGTTTAAAAGTGATGTGACAGCACCTTGGGCTTAATAAGGCGCTTGTTTAGGGTGATCAAGGTGTTCGCTCAGACATTGTTGGTACTTCTCGTGCTCAACGTTGAACCTCCCGAAAAAAAACAACAACATTGAACTGACATATAATAATGCTAATGACGTCAAGGTGTTCCTCAGGATATTGTTGGTACGTCTTGTGCTCCACGTTCAAAGAACTTCCCGAAAAACGTAGAACTGACGTCTATTAATGACAATGACGTCGAGGTGTTGCTCAGACATTGTTGGGACGTCTCGCGCTCCATGTTCAAAGAGCCTCCTGAAACAAAAGTAGAACTGACGTCGAATAATGTCGATGGCGTCAAGGTGTTGATCAGGACATTGTTATGACGTCTCGTGCTCGATGTTCAAAGAGCTTGTCATACAAGGCGTCGAACAGACGTCAATTACTGTTGAAGACGTTGAGCTGAAGCTTATGACGTCTTCACTACGCAGCGTGTTTGACGTTGCCGGAACCTCTCATGCGGACGTACCAATGCCGTCGATAAAAAGTTTGTCAGGGACTTCGACGTCGCCCAACTTCTAGGACCTTATTTCGACGTCATCTGGACGTCTTGTGCTGCCTAGGGTGTTCGCGTAAAGGCCGCCAGTTGGGGTGTTATGGCGGATTCTCCATGTCGTTTTGGAGTTATGCCCCCTAGCAAACGGTGCACCTTCAGCCTTTTTCCGACCTTTGGTACACGGCTTCCTGGGCAGCATGGAGTTCGAAGCAGTAGCGTAACGCTGTGTTTTTGTCGCGCTGATCAATGTCGTGTCAGAAACAGATTGAAGACCGTTTACGACACAGCGTTGAGATTTTTGGGTCTGTACTACACTGATTCCTCGTTGCTTAAGAACATTTCCGCTTCTGCAGTTGCTCAACATTTAAATTATGCCGCCTAGCAGACGTTGTAACTTCAGCCTTTTTTTAACTTTCAGTACATTGTTTCTAGACTGCACGGAGTTCGAAGCACTAGCAAGTCGAACAATGTTGCGTCGGAAACAGATTGCAGACGGTTTACTACACAACGTCGCGATTTTGGCATCTGTGTAACCGTGATACTGTATTGCATAAGAAGCATGCCGCGCGCTGCAGTTCTCAAACACTTATATTATGCCTCCTAGGAAACGCTGTTCATTGATTTCTTTCTGAAGTTTTAGTACACAGTTCCCCAGGCATCATGGAGTTGGAAACAGAACCAAAACGCTGCGTTTTTGACGTATTTATCAATGTCGCGTTACAAAAAAAAATGGTTGGAGACAGTTTGCTACAAAATTATGCATATTTGCATCTGCACTAGAGTGATACAGCGTTGCTTAAAAAACATACTTTGCGGTGAAGTTTGTCACCATTTAAATTATTCCGCCTAGAAATGTAGTGCATTGAGACTTTTCCCGAGTATTATTAGGCAGTTTCCCAGGCAGCATAAAATCCCAGACAGAGTGTCCTAAAGCTGGGGCTTTGTCGCGACGATTAGTGATGTGTCAGAAGCAAATTGGAGACAGTCTTCTCCCGACTTTTAGTACAGAGTTCCCGAGGCATTATAGGGTTCGAAACAGTAGCATAACGTTGCGTGTTTGTCGTGGCAATCACTGTAGTGTCAGCAACAAACTAGGAGACCGTTGCGCAAAATCTCTGAACAGACCCCCAGCATTTGGGACATTCTCGCAACATATCAAGAACACGCCAATGTTATAAAGACCCCGGGCAAGCGGTTGTACTGCACGGGCTAAATTGCTCATCTATAGTGGAGACACCAGACGCCCACCGAGGCAGACTAACGTCCGGCTGTATAAACATACACACAACAATTTTCGTTGCCAATGTTACCTGATGTGCGAACTTTCGCAGAATAGAGATTTGTTCTGAAGTTTAGATCGATATCGTTACTTCCGAGTTTACACCTACTCTGCCGCATTCGGGCGTAAAGTTTATTTAAGTAAACCTGGCACTACTAACAACACAACCGATAGGACTTAACTTACCTGCACGTTGATTGAGAATTATCCCTTTTTGTTTTCTAGTACACCTCCCTATCTGGAAAACCGGGTCTCTTTATTGGTGCGCCAGGTGACGCCTGAGAACTTCATTTCGTAGCAGCCCCACAAAAAACTCTGCAAACTCTCGGCTGCGGAACGTCGACAAGGTCCGCCGTAACATCTTGGAGCGTCCAGGCACCATAAAAGCTCAAAGCCACGAGGAGCCGCAGCATCGATGAGGGCGGCAGGCAATCAATACTCGCGCTCTCCTCCAGGGACAAAGAGGGCAGAATGCTCACAACGGTCGCCTTTGTGAAGCGGTACAGAACACGGCATTTGTGGTCACTGAATTGTTCCAGCGGGTTCAACCGATCCCTGAAACATCATCCTCGTACATGTGCCGGTTATATGTCGCCTTCGTCATCATAGAGGATTTTTGCTGCCATTAGAACAAAGTGCAGAAATTCCGCGAACAACTCGTCGGCCGCCACTACACTCCTAACTCGAGTCGAGAATCTTCACCAGGCAACGCCGGGGTTAACTTAAGACCCTCGAGTAAATAGTTGAAGGGACCATGAAACGATTCTCAAATCGAATTTCATCCACCGATCGTGGTAAGAGGTGTGAAAAGCAACATAAAAACACAAAAATAGGGAGCCAAAAAAATTCTTCGCTATAGAACTTTTAAAAGAAAACTGGACTCTTTTGCACCTTTTTTCCTTCAAAAGCTCTCTGCCTTTTCACTACGATGCATCCGCGGAAACGAAGCGTCAGCCGAATCCACGTCGCCTATTGGGTAAGAGCCTACCTCACCAGCACCGCGATCGTAAACAATAAATAGCCGGTGAATGTTTCCTAAAAGTTTTGTTAAATAATATTCAGATCAACATTTTGTAGCATAATTAGAGATGTGACGAAAATTGCCAAATTTGATAATGATGAGAGCCAAGCGCCATCTATCGTGTGGTAAACAAAGCAAGAAAAAGACCCTACTGCGCCTACGCAAAAGGGCCGACGCGTCGTTGGCCGAGACCACGGTGTAGTTGGTGTAGTCGCGACGACGAACGAACGTTTTGAGTATTTCATAGGGTAGAGAAGCGTTTGCAGTCGAGTTTGATTTAGGAAGCGCAAAACCAGCCTCAAGTGAAGTTTCGAGTCCGAGTTGCTAGTCGAGGCGCATTTATGAATTCGGCTGTTAATCTAGCAATGTACACATTTCAGCTCCCCCTCATGGTTAGTAAAGGAAGCTTCCACTGCAACAAGTCTTTATAAAAACGTGACTGGAAACTGTTATGTTCTGATTCGCTTTATTTTCTTTCTCTTCTTTTAGCTAGTCTGACGACGACGACGTTAACATGCGGCTCGAGCTGAGTAAACACTCTAACATGGAACCCCGACTTGACTGGTCATTTCCTAGGCTGCCTTAACAGAAACCTACCGCGGTACCTTAGTACCGCGTTTGGAAAAAAGTAAATTTTTGTTGGAAATTGTTTTACAAAACAGTAACAAGTTCAATCATTTTCAAAAATAATATAACTTAGAAATAAGTTTATCTGCCTGATTTGAGCGCTGTTATTTTGACAACATACATGTCTACAATCTAGAGGCCATTTCAATGTTTGTTTTATTGTTTGAGGATATTCCATACGGCGTTTTAAAAGAATAACATAATGTGGCCATATTTCAAGAAGATTGGAAGTGCTGTGATATGGAACCGCAAGGAGACGTCGTATAGAAGTTCGTTGTTTTGCGATGTTCCTGCCCGAGTAAGACAATTACACCCCGCGCTTATTGTTTGCAGTGAGAATTTAGTTTGAACATTAATTTACTCAAAGGTGACTTTCTATGCACTAGTGGAAGTCATACCGTAGTAGAAACCTTCTCAGCAACACGTGCACTGAGATATCACTGTCTTGATATTAGGTAATGGTTTATATATCTGAGAGCCTTTGACTCATTTAATCTTAAACCGAATACAAACTTTTATTTCACTTCAATATGCTTTTGAACGACATGAGGAGACATCGAACCTTTAATTATATAGGTACGCGTGTTGAGTAAGAAATCTGAAAGTTGGCAAAAAAAAGTAGTTTGCACAAAATGATAGCTGTTCTGTGTGCCGCATCAAGCTTTACGTGCAACCAGGTTAAACATAAATACGTCTGAATTTCCCACTATGGACCCAAGCTCCTTGGGTTGGTATTTTTTTATCTGAAAGCCGGCATCAGTGACGGCTTCTTTCAGTACATTTTCTGTGAGGTTCGCGTGAGGAAAATTAGCGTTTCCTACGGGATAGCTCTTTATACCACCGACGCCGCAAATGACAAGCAGACCGCCAGGTTTGACGAGTGGTGCCACGTTGCAAATCACCCTTCGGAAAGATTCGTGGTCTGCTGCGGCCGCGTCCAGGCATCCAGAGGAAAGAACGACGTCGAAGGTCTCCCTGTGTTCCATCGGGAGCACCCCGGGCTCCAGCACATCGCAGGGTACAACCTTACGGATGGCTGAGCGTGTGCGCTCGATGATTTCCAACGCCCCGTTCTTGATGTCGCTAGAAAGCGGAACAAAAAAGTGGTGGTCAGGTCTTACGCGATTACGTATTGTGACATTGAGTACGGTAACACGGAGAAAAATCTAAATCATCAGGGCTTGAGTGTTTCTGTTTTAAGCGCTTCGGGTGAAATGACCTATGGAGTCGCAATACGCACTGCACGTGACAGTGGAGTTAAGAGATTCTTCCAGTTAAGAGATCCAACGGATCAAGATGTTCAGTTTTGGGCAAAAGGTGAAACGAGTCAATAAATACATAAAAGTAATAAGACCTATGGCTGGTTACAAATCAACTCCGCAGTTGGTTAGGTTTACACGAGAAGTCCACTATCAGTTAAAAGGCGATAAAAAAAAAGCTTTGCCTCGCGGCAAATTATTTTTGAATTTGATTCCAGCTCTCACTCACGGTTCATGCTTTACAGCACAGAGAACCGTGAATTGCCTTAAAAAAAATTTGAGACGAGTTTATAGACGTATCTAGATATCGCGTGTTACATACAGCTCGTTGTGTTTCGCGGATTTCGCTGTTGTGTCTTGGAATATTTTAGGAAAGCCAAGGCTTCCTCTTTCTTCTAGCTTGTTCGTTTCGTGTTTTCGTTACCCTCCACTCCCTTCTTATCAGTTCATTCTCGCACCGCTCTGTACCCCATGATCCAATTTTTCAGGCGGAGAGAATGCATTGAATAGAGCGGTGATGTTACTTTAAAGAATACTATTGGCTTTAGTTTCGAAGATATTCGGGCAACTAATCTTTTATTTGTACTACATATTTGCGGCTTTTAAGTGGGACATATATGTACGTGCAAATAAAGGACATGTGTATAGGGTCCTGCCTTGCAATCGTTTTTGTGTAGTAGTTTTTAAGCAGTTGCAGCTAAGCCATGTTTAAACAGAGTGAGCGATGACAGCTGCGAAATACGTTGGCGTAAAAGTGGCTAGCCCGGCGCTGCTAGCTTGTGCCCTGATGCGCTCGAAAGGCAGTGTGTGCCAGAGCGTGGATCGTCTCTTGAGATTGGATTAGGTTCAGCCTCCTCTGCAAACCATCGGCTCCCTGTAATATTCCTTCTCCCAAAACATCCTCACAGTCAGGGAGAGGAGGGGCAATTGACAGCCCTGCCTTCTTCATCGCCTTCGGGTTAGTCGTCACCTAAGTCCCGCTCTCAGGCAACGCCGATCTGGCAGTGCAAATACGCACTCTACCTAGGCTTGCTCAATACCATCAATAAGTCCCCCCCCCCTCCCCCCTCCGGTCCTCCTATCTCCAACCGCACAAGCGACTGACCCTCTAATGCCGCTCTCTAATGCCGAGTTTTCGCACGGCTCGGTAACGATGACATGGAAGCATTGGCTGATTTCTAAGCTCAGGTGAGTTTACATAACCGCTGGGATGACCCAGTCAAGCCCACAAATGTATATTTCATCCCAGCGATGTAGCGACGACATAGTTTCTTAAACATGAAACAGAAATGTCTTGATGGGACTAAAAATTCCAGCCTTCCATTTATCGGATTAAAGATTCCAGATTAAAAAAAAAAAAAGTGTGGTCGTTCTGAAGACGACAAGGCGACTGCCCGCAAGAAACTCGCTACACAATCACAGCACTCCTCTGAAAGCTTCACATCATACGTATATGATCTTCTGACTCTGTGCAAAAAAATCAATCCCGTTATGCCAAAAGCAGATCGCGTATGACATATGCTCCAAGGATTGCAGAAGTGGCCGTCAACCCCTCTGTCCTGCAACCTACCGCTAATTTGAACGGAATCGTAACCATCTGTCAATCGCTATAGGCAGTTCCCAGACAACGGATCGCAGCTGCTGTCTCACCGCCACCAGAAGCCGACATGCTGGCAATTTCACAGAACGACAGAGCCTTAGAAGAAACCATACCCGAATTGTCCGCGAAGAGGTGACTCAATAGTTTGCTGCAACAACAACTGAAGTAACAGGCGCATCGCAACACTTTCGAAATTTCATCTAAACAGAGCTCTCAGAGGCCATGTCGTGCGCACTTATAATCAAGACTTTCTGACGAACATATGCTGAGATTCTTCTTAGACCACCTAATACGGCACTACAACGCCCACATTTTATATTATACGTCGGGACAGCAAGACGCTCAACTTTTTTTGTCGTTCTGTCGAGCCGTATCCGTCAAACGCGTCAAGCAGGCTCACTTAAATCCAGCCGAAGTATTACCTCTTTCACCTGCTTCTCTTTAACTCCTGAGAACCTACTCTCCCAGAGTAATTTCCTTTTTTGTTTTATTTTTTTTTCGCCTAAAAAAAAAAAGGACGCCTACTCGATGCGTGCCTTCACGGGGGAAGGGTAAGGGTTTATTTTATCGATCAACCGCGGCGGCAAAAAAGAGATGAAGAAGACGTGCACGAGATATGAATATTCGACGCGGCTCTTATCGTAGCCGACTTCCGCAAATGCTCACTGTATAGACCTTTGCAGAAATCGCATCCTGTGCGCTGCCATCTTTGTCTGCTGGGCTGTGGAACGCCTTTCAATCATGCGCTGTTGATCTGCTGTGCGGTATATTGGACGCTGCGCATGCGTCCACAGCTCAGTGACTCAGCATTTTTTGCCCGGTCGCTTCGTTCGAGACTCCCGCTGGAAATGTCTATATAGTGTGAAAATGGTTATTGGGTCACACTCAACAACATTAAATCACGTTAAGTTACTTACCTCGCTAAATTTAGTGTGTTATTTGATGTGCGTGACCAAGCCTTGTGACATTGAGTAAAGTGACTCGAGTTTTCCGGCTAAATTGAACGTTGAAATTGCCGTTATGGGACCGTGACATAAAATTGATGATGCAAACTTCCCCGAATTTATTTAGCGGAAAAATGGATATCGCGTTACTTGACCACGCCACAAGTGGCTTACATATGGAAGTGCCAAAAACGGCAGGGATAAAAAAGAGTGGAAACCATACAACGCGCACACTCATCTGAAGGGTATTTAAGAAACACAAATAAAATGGGCCTTTGCGGAACGTCAATTCGTCTCAGCAGTAGATGAAACCGCTTTTTTAAAATCAAACTTATTTTCTGAGATGGTAAAGGATGGTTTTCTGAGGCACTCATTTCATTTTGCGCTTACATCGAATGCCTCGTGAACTTCTCGGCTTAATTTTTCTGTATATATTGCTAGAATCTAAACATCATGCAGAACTGTTGAGCATGGGCAACAACTACAACGGATGGCGAAATTACCAGAAGGGCTTGCTTTCATGGCTACCGCTTATTCGCGTGCATCTTTAATGACACACCTACTCGTATAACCAACGTACACGAAACCGCAAGCCAGCGCTATCTCCTACACCAATCCCATGGCACACTCCGCATATTTGGTCCGGTGTTTTATGCAACATTGCTCTTTGTTTGGTTGAAGACTGTTGATTCAGCGGCACAGACGTACCATTTTATCGGGTACTGACAATACCACCGATATTTTTATACACTCTGCAACTTTCTCTACATTATGGCACGTGAAATGTAGCTGAGGGATAATTGCAGGTTTCATTGTAAGTTTTTATCTTTCCTTTTGGTTTCCCCTTTGAACTTTTTTAGCAATCTTTTCGGATCCTCAGACAAGCAGATTTGTCGAAAACTCGCCTTTTGTGGGCGTAAAATTTTGAAATTAAAACTGCCTCGCACAAAGTGCTTGCAAGATCGTTTTAAGGACACCTCATGACACGTGTCGGCAATACCCTTTTTGAATATTTTTGAGTGAGCAGACTCGAACATCAGGATGCCTTTCTTTGACCTTGGCTCGTCAGCCAATCGTCAGTCGCCCTCCAGAAAGCGTAGGTTTAGGTCTAGGAACTGCAATGTCGCTTCTACAGGCTTCTCATGAGTAAACCCCAAACCGTCAGAGCACGAGAAAAGCACATCGCACATTTCAGGTACAACGTCGTCCAGTGATCGCTCTGCCGTATAGCTAAACACAAGGTAGTCGTCAAGGTACCTTAAAATCTTCATCCTTCTGCCGATGCTCAACTTGTTAGCAATAGCTTTGTCACAATTGCTTTAAAAAATATCGCAGAGCACCGGCGCCGCACGAGACCCGATTGCGTTTTGTTGTTTGCACCCTTCTTAGTTTTTGTCTTTTTTTGGCGCTTTTATATAATTGTCTAAGAACCAACTTGCCCAAATTTCTACTTTGCAACAAGGACAACGCATCAATTTTATTGCGCTTAACATCATCTATGATCCCCGTTTTTGGTCAGTATGAAGAAGCATATATATTTGTTCAGTATTATGCCAGGAAAACAAACATTACCAAATCCGGGGAAGTTAAGTGGTTTTTTAGCGACAGAAAGTGGACGACGAGGGCGAAGAGGACCACGGAACTAAAATAGCCACAAGGAGTAGGGAGGTCGAATACGCGAGCGACTGACTAAATTACTCTAATGCGGTAATACATTCGGAATGCTTACTCACCTGTAGCCTTCGATGGCAGCAATCTGCTCGGCTGTGTGGCTCCAGTCAATGGCGTCTTCTTCCTGGTTGATCCACTTGTTGAGTTCAAGCCTGTTGCCTTCGACCAAGTCGCTCAGCACGATGTGCTTGAATCGACTGGAGGCCACGAGCGAGCTCAAAACGACCGGGCCGCTGCCCACATCCAACAGAGTCTCGCCCTGAATGAAATCTAAGGAAAGAAGACGAGAGTTTTATATAGACCCAGATTCATTGTGCAACAAAAATAAAAATGAAATACGTTTACAATTCTCTGTAATGCCGAACTAGAACACAGGTCTTGAGGAAGAGGAGGCGAGGTTACGGAGGGGAGGGTCACGTTTGACGTTCCTTGATGTCACGTGTGACGTCAGACGTGATGTCACGTATGATGTCAGGAGGGTATAGTTTTCCCACTAAATTTGGCGGGAAACTCTACCGCTAGCGTAAAAATGTTTCTTCTACATTTAGCGGGGATATTTCGCCGCTAAATATAGCGGGGAAATTTTTCCGCTAAATTCATCGCGAAAATGTGCCGCGAAACTGAGCGGCAAAATTTTGCCCTCGTGACGCCACACGTGACATCACATGTGACGTTATTATGAAAACGTCCCGTAATGCCACGTGCGGTCAAGGGCTGTTTATACTCCAACGTTGACAAACGCAACGCGCGCCGGCGCAGACTGATGTTCGTCAGCCACTACGCCGCGTCGAGAGTCGCCCAAACGATGGTGTTTACGGTCCAGCGTCTACCAACGTTGGTCCAGCGCGCCCCAACGAACTGCCCCACTTTGCGCATGCGCGTCTCCGTGGCAACCACATCGTATGTTCGGGTTATGTATGGGCGGTAGCTTGCGCCACCTAGCCTAGATGCAATCGGTCAGTGTGGTTCGTCCTCGTGTTGTCATGTCACGCTTGAAAACAACCATTCGGGGTAGCGATTAGCAGTTCAAAAACAAGCAAATGATGGTGATAACGAGCGCAAACCAGCATTTATTTTCTCCGAAATATCACGCAAATGGCAACAAAAAACAAAAACGGAAAAAAAAAAAACGATATGTCGTTTGTCGAACCTAGAACCAAGCGACTCCGGCGATTCCGTCGGAATGCTTCGATGAAATCGATGCACTCGATATTCCACAGGGACCTCTTTCTAACAGATGGTCAGTGTGTTACCATCATTGTAGACTTTCACGCTGACTTAAGAAAAGGACACCGAAGAGAGCGGACGATGCTTAAATTACGCAATGTACGCGTTCAAAATTGCAACGCACTTTACAGAGCCTATTATAAACAATACAGGATGCAGTTGAATTTTCATAGCGTACCGCTACTATCGTTTACAAGCTGAGACCGTTTACAAGCTGAGATAGCCCAAATGAAAATTTATGGCCAGCTAAATAGTTCAGGGGTTTCACTGTGTCTGCCGTTCCCGTACATTCGACGACGCTTTTTCGATCGGGAACCACTGTCGGTGAGTGCGACTAGCACATGATTATAAATAGCAGATACATTAGGTCATCCTTAATTCTAATTAACCCTACCTTTGGCGCGTCATCGAGCTTCCAGCTTTTGCCGTGGCGCCCCAACAACACGGCCACCCACCACCGGCACGTTAGGTCGATAGGCCTATGGAAAATCGAGGGTAGCGCGTCTTGGGAGCAGTCCACGTCCACGCACACACTCGCCCCGTCAAGCGCACGCACGTTAAATACGCACACCAACACGGGCACACGACAACAGCACACGACACACAGCAAGAACGACAGGTTCAGATCCCAGAAATGAGCATCTCGCACACTCCGACCGGGCCCCACAATCGGATTCCCGAATGAGCTAGGCACTAGCGCGAGGGCTTCTGGGATAACCTCTGTCGTCGCCGTTGACGTCCAACGTTGAACGTATAGCATGTCCAAGTCCGTCGCAAGCTGCGCTGGCGCGCGTCGAGCTGCGCTGGCGCGGCGCCGCGTTTAACTTGACGTTGGAGTATAGACACCCCGCTCGCAGACAGCGTCAGTGAGCGTGAACGAGCGCGCGCGCTCGTTGACGTAACGACGGAGTATAAACAGCCCTTTACACCGACGGCGACGGCGACGCCACTCAGGCCGGAAACGGGCGCCGAAGAGCTGCACTTTAAAAATACCATCCCTTCAATTTTGTTTTAAATATGATCCTCGCGCACAAACATTAGATGTTTCGTAATCACAAGTTATCTGTCGTCTTATGCCCGGGTAGGGTACTAAACACCTCGCCCAATGGAAAAGCGAGGTGAGGATGCGACTTCATTGCGCAGCCATAGTAGCTCTTTTGGGATCTTCCAGATTGGCCGCTCTTCAAGAACGGGAAACCGCCATGCTACACGTGCGCGCGTGTTGCGCATGCTACGTTGGCCTTTAAACGTGACTTTCATCTACGGACACCGACATGATGAGAACGACAAAAAAGAGCTTTAGCTGTCTCGTCTCCATGGGCAGCTGTTTGCTTTCGACAACGCTTGGGCGTCCCGTGACCCTCGAACGCGCATGCGCAGCCCGAGAACGGTGAAGGACGTGCAGCGAGTGCTGGAGGCCAGCCGTTCGAACTGAAGCGCCCTGCATATCTCAGTCTGTCATTTACGCACAAGAATACCCTGCAAATTAACGTGTCCCTCGATCGGTAGCCTGAGGAGTTACATTCCTGAACTAAACGAGGTAACATTAGTGACTTCATATAATTACCCGATTGCAAAAGGCCGTGAAGTTTTTCCAGTTGGGAAGAGGAATATTTCCCAATAACAAGCTCGTCCAGATATCGCCGGGGCAGAAATTGTTCTTTGTAAGCATCCCTCAGAGCTTGGGATGCCATGCTTCCTACGCCGTGCGGAGTGGAGACCCTGGAAGCGAAAAATGAATATGCATAAAATACATCGTTCTCTACTTTATAGCCTCATCGAATTGCTTATAAAGTCTTTTTTCCATTTTATGTTCGGTAGTGCACGCTAACTATCAAGCTTAATTTTCACTTGCAACCTAGATATAGTTTTGCTTTGTATAGTGTTTTAAGCAAAAACATTTTTTGATTAGAAAAATAGAAAATAATAAACGATGTGTGGAAGAAGACAGACAATGACTCTATTCCCATTATAGTGAATTATCCGATGGATCTTCTCACCCTATTGTTGGGCATAACCGCGTTAGTTTGAACAGTGGGCCCCACTTCTATGCAAACCACGTTATCGGAAAACGCACGGACAGACTTGGAAGAGAAATAAGTGAGTCCTATTTGATGACTCGTGATGATTTGAACATTGCCTCGCCTTCCCATAGATTAACCAAGACTGAAGTAAAGAAGTAAATTTTTGAGGCAGGAGTTAAAGTAGTCAGCTCCTTTTTGTTTCTTTCCGAATTGTTTTCTCAATTCTTCTCCCATTCTTCTTTATTATCTCTCCTTAACAGTTCCCTTACGCAATTTTTTTATTGTTCTTCTTATAGACTCTTTTTTTCGCCGAGGTTTCTGCTTTTTCCAAGGTGTTTCTTTTTTTTCCCTAAGGATTCTGATGTAAGCAGGGAAGGACAAAGGCATTCAATGGAACATCATTACGAATCTGTTGCTATTTAAAGAAGGCGGACTGTCTGTCTTCGTCCCGACATCTTTTATTCTTTCGTATTCTCAAATCATCCGTACAAACCCGTTCTAAGTTCATCTTGAAATATATTAGAAACCGGGGAGGTGAATAGAAAAAGTTAAGTCCGGCGTAAAACAGCAAGTACGAGAATGGCAATAACTGTTTAGTGACACGTAGCGTGCTGCGATAGTTTGTTTGATTCAACTAAAAAATCTAAGCCCAAATTCGACCCTCGCGAATTCTGTCTAAAAATTGTATGTGTCGTTTGTGTGTAAAAGTTATTTTCGCAAACTATTTTACCTTAACTCATTTTTAGTTTTGACAACACCTTGAATTTCGCTTATGAAAGGCCCCAAGGGGAAACTACAAAATTTTTTCTCTGAAAGGCTTGAAAAAAGATTGCGCAATAAACACCGCATTGAATAGAATTCGATGGTATTCTAGATTATTCAATAGGAAGTTTATGGAATTGCTGAGTGTTTCTATGGGTGCATGCTTTAAAAATTGTCATAAAATTTCATAGTCACCTTTTATTGTGATAAACAAGCTACCACAGTAAGACTTAAAACTTACGTCTGTTCGGGGAAGGCGAAACGAATTATATATTAAAGAAGATATATCTATCAAAGGGACAAAATGGAACGCAAAGTAAGATACGTAGATAAAAATAAAACTCTTAATTGTTTTCGGTTTTAAACAATTTACTCAATGACTATGAATAGTCTTGAGTCCACACAACGAATAAGCAAGTTAAAAAAAATATTTTAAAAAGCAAAAACAATATCTGAGTGTGGGTATTTTAAAGTATTGATAAATACACAGTTTGAGAAGCAAAATACTGTCCGAAATATACCAAACTGGTCGATTTCCACCAAAGAAGATGAGAGCAGCTGGATGGCAAGCATGCAAACGAGATCGGTGGCTGCGCTCGCGAAATGACAACGTGAAGCTCGTTTACTTTTTTTTTTTTTACAATTGTTTTCAAACGATATAAACGCACGTCGGAAAATGAACCTCTTCAGTTTATTTTGTGAAGCTGCCGCTGTTACTGGGTTTTTAAATCAATATTTGGTGCCGAAACCTCGGAATGAAGGACCGGGACAACACACGACAAGGATCGAGAGCGCAGTGGACCTGTATGAAAATGCTGAAGAATAAAAACCACACAGGCACAAAACACAAGACTTATCAACGAAGCAAGTGCTCTCTTGAAAAGCAAAGTTTCAACGATTAGTCAGATTACCTCCATCTCCGACAGATTTCGAGCCAATTAGATGCGCTGATGAAGTTGAACGCGGTGTTTGAGGGACGCATACAAGATGGTTCGTTCAAAGGCAAATTTAAGGCAGTTTTCCAGTACGAAGGTGAAGCGACTGCCCCATGAGTGCTCTCGAATGTAGAAAATATTGACGAGATCATATATCGTCAGAAGGGTCCCTAAGGGATCCTGGTCGTTAACCAACCGACGCCGGAAGCAACAGACACACGAGAACTATCTTACCAAAGCTCACCATTACACCAATTAAAGGTGAAATCTTAAAGTGGTCAGCGTTCTGACAACAATTCGATGAAATTATTCACAAGAACTCCCCATTGTTTACGAGCGAAAAGTTCTGCTATTTTCGGATGTCATTGGGGAAGGGATTGAACCTATTACGAGCGAAAAGTTCTGCTATTTTCGGATGTCATTGGGTGGAGAAGCGGAAGCAGCTGTGGCTGGATTATCAAGGAAATTGACTTGCTACGTGGACGCAATAGTTGTCTTCAATCGCCGTTTTCGAGAAAGAAATGATTCAAGCAGGACTATTTCTACTTACTTAGGTTGATTTCACCTGTTAAGTTATCCAACGACACCTCAGGTCTACGAATGACGTTCGACAGGGTTCAAATCAAGATACAAGGTCACCCGAAAGTTGGTTCAAGTAAGTCAAGTTGGTATCTCTGCGATATTTTGATGAGAGGTCTTCCATGGGACATCGTCGTGACCTACCACAGAACCGGTCATTTCTCTGCGGCAACGGCCGTGTCTGCTGCCAGTAGTCAGCCTGTAGGCTCAGAACTGGATCGGCTGCTTGATTTTGTATCTATCGAGGTTAAAAGTCGGGAGAAGAGCGAGTTTAAGACCACAGAACCGAAGGAAACAAAGACAACGGCATACAAGGACAGCATTGCTCGACGCGAATCCTCTAGACCGATCGAATAGGTGCTCTTCAACAGACAATCACCACGTGAACCGAAATGCTGCTTCTGCAACGGAACAAGACAAAGGATTTGATTTGATTGTATATATTTGATTAGCTCCAAAGCGTCTAAGGATATAGAGCGCCAAACTCAGCAACTACTTCAAGGAACGGTTTTTTAAACAAGAAAGCTCTAGTGCCCAGTGATAGGATTAAAGGACTGACATGAATCTGTATATAAAAGATGGAGACGAGAACTTAAAAGTTGCAATGGTAGTTTAGGGTCGACGTTAACAAACGTGCAGTGCTTTCTAAAAATTTAAAAAAAATCCATGATTTATGAAAATTTCATTTCCAAGCCGAAGAGCAAGGTGTAGAGGCATATGTGCTGAGTAAAACTCGGTGAACTGGAACTGGCGATATCTGCAATATGCGGCGCACTCGATATGTACATGCACCACAGTTAAGAGCTCTGAACAATGTTCGCAAGTAGGTGGATCCTCTGGGCTAAACAGATACCTATGTATCAAATGCGTGTGGCCGATTCTTAACTAACAATGGGCATACATGCGTCCGCTAGGAGCCACTACCACTCGCTCAGTGAACAGCGCCTAGCTTAGCCACTTTTGAGTTAGTGTAGAGAGAGCGGTAGTTCCTGTGGGTTCCCGCGGATCGCGATACACTTAACCAAAAACATCAAGGTGCGCAATTGGGCGTGTAAGCCGCAACCTCTGAGATCTGCTTTTTGTGTGTGTGTGCGTTGTTGCTTTTGTGTTTTCTTCTTTTTCAAGTTTTATATAACGATCATCGCGGAGCAGCCGACACTGCGGGAATGATATATATATACAGGGTGTCACAAAAAGAAATTTACACGGCTTTTTTTACCGCAAAAATAAACTAGGCATCGCAAAACACTCATTCTTCGCCCAAAGGTAGCGCTAGAGGTCACAACCAGATGCCAAAGTTTCAGCCCGATCCGATACCTGAATCAAAACTTAAAAGTGATTTTCTGAAAATTTCGATCGAAAATGGCGGCCGATGGAGTTTTCGAATACATGTGGCTCTTAGCAGACATCGTTTGCTAAGAGCCTCATGTTTGCTAAGAGCTGAGCATTAGAACCATGAGGATTCTTTTTTTTTGTTTATGGGCGAAGCTCCTTAGGGTCTAGCCTTGTTCGTCTGGCGTCCATGCTCACATCGATCTTGCTGGTACTCGTGCTCGTGATCGTGCTCGTGAGCTCACGTGCTCACGTGCTCACGAGCTCGTGAGCGCGTGTAGGGCAAAAAAAAAAACGAAAAAAAAATGTTTGCGCAGTCGACTGGATTCGAACCTGTGCGGGGAGACCCAATGAATTTATAGTCCATTTATAGGAGGAAAGTAAAGCAAACAAAGGGTTATAATGCGGTCAGAGAGAACTCGAGAATGCGCTGCTTCTATGGCGGTGTGCAGAAAAACATCATCACGTACATCTGATCTCTGCACTACTATGGCCAGAAAACAGGTACAAGGGGTTTTTATCCTTGGGGAAATGATTAAAGTCCCTAAGGAAATTTGACTGACTCCCCTTCAGTGGGTTTTCTGGAGGCACAAATCCAGCGGAAGATATTCCTCTAACAGGGATCAAACATCGTCACAGTTATGCAGTAGACGGTGACAGTTCCATTGAATGAGACTCATGGTCGGTCACAAGTTTTAAACCTAGGACCCTGAGGTCGGAAGCCTAGCACAGAAGCAGCTGAAGCTTGAAGCACCACTCGCAGAGTCGGGTTATAAAGAAACACCCAAAAAAGAATTCAATAAAATAATAAAAGCAGACATGAATGAGTGCTGATTGACTCTGCAGGTGGACAGTTTCAACCAAACCCCTGGAAAAAAATCATATAAGAAGTAATGCCACAGGCGAGGGAGTCGCTAATAGTCCTCTGGCTGATCTCTGAGGAGCTTCCCCTCTGACCTCCAAGGGGGTCAATTTTAGGGTTGACGCCACTGGCAAGAGAGTCGCCGCTATTTCTCTGTCTCAACTGATCACCAAGAGTGAGTGGGGTAATGCAGGAGAGCGACAGATATCCTTGATGCTGTAATGTGTCTAGAGCATAACGGAACCTTTATGAGAGAGTTGAAACAGCATCCATGAAGAAGCACTTGCTATGTGCCAGTCTCTGGACATGTCGCTTTAGTATTTTTCTTTGGGTATCATACTTTTGACGAGTTTTTACCACACTTTGAAGCAGAGGATCCTCCGGCGGACTGCTGGAGGCATTAATTGCCTCATCCTCGCGTTGCGAGGAAGATGAAGAGGGGCCCACAAGGAATTGTGACTGTGCCTTCGTATTTTTCTCACAAAAATGAGGGGAAAGGCGGCGCAGGGCTGTCACCTTTAGGGGTAGAGTCTGAGTTGGATGCCTCTGTTTTTGAGAGACAGCAGGTGAGGCTTTGGGGGCTTGGGATTTTCGTAGGGAAGAAAGGTTCAAAAGGCCGACCGTCGTCGCCATAAAAGCCGTTGTCGGTGACTCCCCCTTGCTGACCGCAGTGAAACGAAATGCGTTTCCGGTCTTAATAGTTGAGATTTTCTTCGTTTTCAGTGTCAGTATTTCTTTTTATTCGTTAAGATTTGTGCATGAGTGAAAGTACTCAGGGTGATCCCCTGAAAAGTTCACGCATCTGGAAAAATTGCTTGCGCAGTCGTCAGTACGCTGATCGCTGCTCGAACATTTTACGGTGGTTGTCCGTCCCCAACAAGTGGCAGCGCGATGTTAGGAACGCTGATAGCTAAGGCAACGTCTTCGATTGCGGATAAATGGTCGTACCTTTTAGTTGAGATATCCCGGCTTGACCGCCTGGGCAAGGGTTGTGAAGATGAATACAAGCAGAAGGCGCGCCGAAAGCATCTCTTGATCATGTCGACGTCAGCTAATACGGGTCACTGCGACATACATGGGTAAGTTACTTCCAAAATGTAATTTAATTACAATTACAATCGCTTGGCTTTAAAAGTAGTTTAACTACCATCAAAATTACTACTACTGAAAGTAATTGATTACAATTACAAATTATTTTTAAAAAGTAATGTAATTAGTTTGCAATTACTTATTTTAGAGAGCGACCCAACTTCGGCAGTACAATTTAGACGAGTTGGATAGAATGCAACGTATTTGTTCATTCCTTGCCCTAAAGTTTGAGGAGGCTTAAAGGGGCGATGCAACAATTTTTGTACTTTGCGCAAATACAGCTTAAAACGGATCTCTGACGTTAATGACCTATGAAATACGCGTTTATTTTTCACCCCAAGCAATAGAAGTTCCTGAAAAAAATTAAAGAAAAACGAGCACCGTTCACCCCCTCAACTCTCAGCCAGAACAGGCCACGTGAATCTGGAGCCGATTATATGCCACCAATGCTGATCATAGCCACGCGCTGGGGTTGGCAAAGCACAAGACACGCGCTGAGTTACAAACATATTTATGGCTTGGCTATTGTCGTCGTGACAGCGATTGGACACGGGCCACTACCCGAATGCATGTCGAGGCATCGATTGTCACGAGCCCAGATCGAATGCGCACGCAGTCTTCGCGTCCACAGGGTGAGCAGCATTTGAATATCGTCACTGCTGGGATCGCAAAGCTCGATGAAGCATTCCCGGGGATCGTACTGTTGTCATTGTCCCCACAGCTCCGTCTTCAAATTTCGCGAATGAGCCAAAGACGGCTTTGGAAGGAGAGACTAAAAAAAAAGCTCTGCTTTTATCCTTTGAATTCCGCTGCGACGAAGACGCTTCTTGGTCAGTGGAGTTGCGTTCAAGTATTCTTTGGTGCCACTAGTGCCAGGAAGCTGGTGTAAAGTAAGAAATATTCCTACCCAACGTCGTTGCACAGCCCCTTTAAGCATCGCTGCATCAGTGTCACGAATTGTACTTTCCTTTTGTGAATTGTATTAAATTCATATTAGAAATTGACAGTTTGGGGCAATAAGGTACTACATTCTTATATTTTTAATAAAACTATTAAATTGGTTCATATGCTGGAAGACGCCAGATCGCTAAAGAAAAAATTGGATTGAAAGATTTTTGTTAGCCAGGCAAATAACATGTGACAATTAGTCATATATGAATATTTTACAAGTGTTAATATAAAACTAAAACCCACACGTGCTAAAACGACTACGTTCACATTCAAACATCATGGCATAGTAAATTATTTACATTGGGTTGACATTATAATGGTTCAGATATATAAAAAAACGAATCGGGGCTCCCGAATTATTGGTGTCAATATACACAGGTGCGAGGTCAGTCTACAGAATGCTTATGCAAATAATATCTGAAGTAAAACCAAAAGTAAGTAAACTTGAAAATAATACAAAGATACAAATATGTGACAGTACTGGAAGAGGGACGTCAAAACTGGCAAAAAAGAAAGATACATAACTTAATAGACACTTATAATCCCCGACCTGAGCTGAAAGCTGAAGCAAATTTTTTAAAAATATTTTGGCATGTTTACTCTATTGTTTTCTGCTCGCGCCGCAGACGGCGCTAAACGGCGCCGTTGAGTTAGGCTCCAAAGAGGACTGTTTTTCAGCCCGCAGTGTAAGCAACAGAACAACAAACAATGCGACGCTATTTATGTTGTGCGTGTGTGAGAGTGCCTGTCTATGCGTGCGAGTGTTTCACCGAGAGCTAGGCCGCTTATGCGAGCGCTGAGGGTTTCAGAGAGGTTCTGTTGGCGCCACAAAGTTTTGCAAAAGTAATTGTAATTGTTCCTTAAATTTTGCAATTACTGACGCTAGAAGGTAATTTAATTACAATTACAATTCCTTTTAGGCAAAAAGTAGTTCATTACAATTACAAATTACCAAGAAAAGTAATTAAATTACAGTAATTCAATTACTGTAATTGAATTATTGCCTAAGTATGCACTGCAATCACATCCTGGTTGCTGAGCCCTTTAAAAATTTCTTTCTTTGTGCTCTCCAACTTATCATCTTCAGAGATCACGCCTCTAATGATTTTGAGAGATCGGTGTGTTGTTACTGTGAAAGCCCAAAAAGGCTATACTTTCTTGCTCTGTTTAAACCTAAACAAGGAAGTCCCCAGAGTGGCGCTTCTTTGCTCTTTAAGATTTTCCAACAGATGATTTAAGGGTTTTTGCCACAGGGAACGGGAAGAGCTTTCCAAATGCTTGAGAATTGAAAGTAGTCAATAAAGGAACGATGTCTTCGGTGTGACTCCATTTCAGAGGTAGATCAGATTGAAGCTTTGTTTTGGGACATATATAAAAATAGTAAATATTTAAATCTTTGGTGTGCCACCCACCATCGAGCCCAACATGGGAAAGGGTAAAGTCTAACAACGAAAAATATCTTTGCTAAGCACGTTACTTTAGTAACACATACCCAGGTGTTATACACAGAGTGGATCTAGTCTAGCATCCTTCTCCACTCAAGGTGTGAACTTGCTGTAAAGAAGATGAAAAGGAAATAGTGAGAGAGAGGGTGGATCATTAGAAGCAAAGGTGGGAGTGAAAAAATGGAAGGGATAGTAGAAAAGGCGACTGTCTTAATCATCCTAACCGGGCCTTAACCAGAACATCCGTTCATGAAACGCAGTGGCCAAAGTGGTGTATTGCCTTACCCAGGAAGCACATAATGTTCCAAACTTTCCCGGGCTCTGCTCAATAACCAGGAAGCCCTTTTGCCAAAACACGGGAAAGCCACGCATAGCCAGACGTGGGCTGGAAAATCCGCATGGCTAAGGGTCCGTATCGCAACTTACCAAAGATTTACTAACGCAGGTTCCCACAGCGAGACAAGCAATAGTACTACAGACTGCTCCTCCGTTCTTCCCTTTGAACAAAAAAAAAACAACAGTGTGTGGATAAAGATATCAGGTGCTTTAGATGCACTCTCAGTGATCATGGAGCAGCGACTGCAGACGAAAGATCAGCTGTGCAACTTGCGGTGGAAGACACGCTAACTTCATGTGTAATCCGGCATGAATAAAAGCCAAAGAAGGAAAACCCGTCCCTAAAAAACTGCATGACGGTTTCTACTACATCAAGCCACCGAAACATCAAAGGGCTCTGCTTAGTACTTCTGGAAACCTTCCTGACATTGGCTGTCAGCGTTACCTACTTTAGGTATTTTAGAAGCGCAATCGACGAGGTCATCCTGCAGCCGTTTGTCACCAAGGATCTGTCAAGACGGCTTCAGCTCAAGTGCGCTGGCTACAACAAGATGGCGCTCAACACGTTTGGTTGTGCTTCGACTCAAGAGATCAAGAACCGTCGTGTAGTAGAGCTTAAATTAGAAGTGAATTCAACGTGAAGGGATCCAAGAGCGGAGCGATCGAGTTCCCAGTGATATATCGATATATTTACTTCAAAGACGAATCAATTTTTGTAGCTGACATGGAGAAAAATGGAAAGCTAATTGACGATCGCCTCATGCTTCTAGCGGTTTCCTCAGAACCAGGCGTCAGTATTTTGAGTGTGTCTGACCAGATATGGGGCTTTATAACTGGTGAAGTATCTCGGAGTAAGACGTGCTGCACGCTTGTTGCATTAAATACCAAGCTGGGTTGGACTTTCCAAGGACGGACACCTATCCTGAAGTCACAAAAAACAATAACAATCAAGCTAAGTCGTCTGTGTCCTGCAATGACCTGCACAAAACAAGTTGAGGACGTTTTCCGATCATTTCGGGAGTTAGAAAGCCTGGGGATAATATATTCATCAGACAAAAAGACCGAAACAAGTCAAGTCATCCGCCAGTTTGTGCAGAACATTCGCCGGTCTGGCACACAGTACGAAGAGGTGGTAGCGTTGAAAGACAATATAGGTGCCATTAAGGACAACAAGTAGTAGCAATGACAAGATTTTGAAAACTAGTAAGTCGACTCTAGATGACTGATCTTCTAATACTTCCTTACGACGAAGCTATAAGAGAGCACCTGATTGTGGGTCACGTAGACTGCCGGTGACGAAGGCAGAATATTTTGCATGCCGCACCGAGAAGTCATCACAAAAAATGCTCTGACGACATGACTTCGACTCGTTTTTATGCATCCTCACACGCAACTGGGTGCAAGTCTGTGGACGATTGTTTAGAGAAACATTTTTTCAGAGACAACAAATGGTTTCGCAAACGATCCAACGTTTGGCCATCACTTCAGATTTCCAGAAAGCATTTCTTCAAATATCTGTAAAAAAAGCTAAATATGCATTCCGTTTTTTTTTCTGGTTTGAAGAGCTACCGCTTTTATTTTTTAATGATTAAGAGGTCCAGACGTAGAGAATGACGAAGGTTCCTATTGATGCTACCTGAAGTCCATTTCTTCTAACGGCTACGATCTTCCAACACCTGAAAAATTTGCCTACAGAGAGGAAGAAAGTCGGCGACATAATTTGTAACTGGTTTTACGTTAACGACGTGGTTATTGACACAGATTCCGAGGAGGAAGCCATCAAGTTATATCATGATGCCAAGTCTAGTGTGCAGGGCGCAGGAATTTCTCTCCGAAAGTGGACGACGAGTTCGCAAAAACTGAAAGATGTGCTACCTCGAGAGGAGGCAAGTGCCAAAAAACGTCACTCCTATCTTTGAACCAAAAACAATGAAGTTTTGAAAATGTCTAAGATCCAGAGAAGGATATCTTGAAGTTAGCAAGGCCAGCTCTGATATATTTTCTACATTTGAATGACGGCACAAAGTGATTCGTTTTACACGCCGCACCTATGGTTTTTGATCACCTGGAAGTCTCGTCGTCCTTCACAATTCAATGGTAGACACTTTTTGAGAAGCTAGGGGCGGTGAGGAATCACGTCGTTTAGTGCTCTACCCGAGAACCTGAAGAACGAATGACAAGAATTGTGTCGTGACTTGTCAAAGATCGATGCACCTGTCCTCCCCAGATTCGTATCCGAAAGAGGACAGCGAAAGAATACTCCGATTCATATTTCCTGCGAAGCAAGCCCGAGTGCCTATGGAGCTGCCGCGTGCGTACCAAAGACGTCATCGCCACCTGAACGACCTACAATTTTATTTGCAAGAAAGCTCCTTTTTCTCCAATCGAGGGGCATGCGCTTCCTGGCCTGAAACATATAGGAGTCTTCATCGCATTGAGAGTGCACACACATTTGAAAAGACCATCCCAGACATTTCGTACGAATATAAATTTTGAATGGATTCTTCCATCACACTTGCATGGATCAAGAGCGACCCTAGCAAGTGGAAGACCTTTATGACTAACCGAGTTACGATGATACAAAGAGACACTGATCCTTCTCGTTGGAGATACTGTCCAGTTGTTTACCCGTTGCATCGCAGGTTCCCGACTGGTGTCGAGATAGTGGTCAGGACAAAAGTAGTTGACGGAACACGAAAGTAAATGACCTTATCTGAGGTTGAGTAACGAAGAAGACACAGGCTTTTAAAAAAAAGAGAAGAAAGCAGTGCTATGTGAGCTTGAAAACAACACCTGAAGCGTTGTTGCATCTGACGAGGTACAGTGAAGTTCATCTGGCTTTAAGAGTGAAGACTTGATGTATTCGGTTTCTGACAAACTGTTGAAATGGCAAATCTTCTAGTGGACCCCTGAGTGCCGAGGAGACAGCTGGTGTCAAACAATTGTTAATTAACAACGTTCAGAAAAGTATTTACTAATGCGAGTTAAAATGCCTCTTAGAGAAACAAAACGTTCAGAAGCAGTCGACTCTAAGAGAGATGAGTCCCTTTTCGGAAAAAAGACAATTTCTTCCAAGTTGGAGGCAGGCTTCAGATGCTGCTAGCATTGGAAAACGTGAACATCCAATTATAATGCCAAGTAAGCATCACTTCACAACCCTGGTTATACAGAAAGCACTCACCCAAGTCCCTCATGGTGGAGGACGAGAAACGTTGGCGCAACTCCGACAAATGGTTTTGATTATAGGAGAAAGAAGATTTGGTAAAGAAAGTGATATTCAGCTACTCTTTGTGTATGAGGTTCCGCCTTAATGCTAAGACAGTCGCAAACGGCTCCACTTCCCTTTGACCGACTCACGCAAGGCGCGCCTTTTAATATTGTAGGCGTAGATGTTGCGGGTCCCTTGTACGTCAGGGTAGCACGCGGTAGCTTAAAGTCATACGTCGCACTTTTCGCTTGCGCAATATTTTATGCGGTTCATCTTGAACTTGTCTCTGCGATGTCTAAAAAAGCGTTTTTAATGGTCTTTCGGTCTTTCACGGCACTGAAAGGATTTCCAACAACGATATGTACAGACGACGCACTGACTTTCAAGAAGGCATCGAACGACCTACATGCATTGCTTAGAGCGATTCAAGACGAAGCTTTCATGTCTTATCTGGCAAACAGCCGAAATACGCGAGGCTCATTGTTCCCAGCGCCTCATGGTGGGGAGGCTGGTGGGTTAAGAACACCACACGAAAAGTGCTGGGAACGGCATTTGTAACCGTTGAAGAACTGTTCAGTGTTTTGACCGACGTTAAAGGAATAGTCAACTCCCGACCTCTCATAATGAATATAACGGACGCCACCGAGCACATGCCGATAGACCCAGGAGAATCTTTCTTGGAAAAAGGTTGCCGTGCTTGACCGGCTCAACAACAAAGACGAAACACCAATGAAAAAAAGAAAAAAAAAAGAAAACAGGCTTACTGAAGAGGATAAGGTATCAATGATGCTTAAGTGACAACTTTCGAATACGCTTGCAGGATGAATACTAGCTGCAGCTTCGATCTGCGCACGCACCATGTGCAACAAGCTACTGCGTCAACTCTAAGCGCTGACGATGTCGTTCTTGTACATGAGTGCAATGCATCTAGGCAATTTCGGCAAACGGGAAGAGTGCTGAAGACTCACAGAGGAAAAGGCGACAACATACGGTCCTGTCAAGTAAGGCTTCAAAATAGATTGATAACCGACCGACCAGTTTAACAGCTTTATCCGCTGGAAGTCGGCACGTGATTCATTTAGAGGCCAGGATAGGGTTGAAAACTAGACCAAACTGGTTGAGTAAGAGCGATGTAGAAGAGAGCAACCCGTTGGCAGCAGGCAAACGAGGCCGAGGCCTGCGCTCGCGGACGGCGACCCAGGCAGCACACCATTGTTGGACCCCCGTTGGCCGAATGTTGGCAAAAACTGGTTCCAATATTGGTCTGACGTTGGCATTTTCGAAAACGCCACCCGATCCAATGGTGGTCCAACATTGGTGCCAATGTTGGACCACTGGTTTGCCAACGTTCTAACCCACGTTGGACCAACGTGGTTTGCACTTCTTTTATCCAATATTGGCATAGAGGTTTCACCGTTGGCTGAACCAACATTGGCATCCAGCGCTTTACACGCTGGCTCTTCCAACATTGGCCTAAATATTGGCTATTCCAATATTCGCATCCAGTCTAATACACTGGCTATTTTTTGCATCCATTGTCTATGACATTATTGGATGCCATTTTTCAGTCCGTGTTCTAACCAGTGTCACAAAAACAGTGCAGTGAACCAAGCAAGTCCCTTGCCCTTTTTCCTCAAGCACTGTCTTTTTTCTGATACTAAAATCTAAGAAATGCCGCAATTGTACCATATTTGGACACTTTAGAAATCATTAAAGCATGCAAATGAATTGTTCAAAACGTTTGACAGTTCATAATTTATTTAAATCGAAGACAAATATTTAACAACATTTTGCAACCAGGGGGGATTAGGCAGACTCGGCGGCAGGCTCGGTAGTGGACAGGGCAGAGGGCTGGGCGAAGAGCTGGGCAAAGGGATTCCACGCAGGGGCCTGGTCACAGTATTCTGAAAGAGACAGATACGGGGGCTTGGATTCAGGTGAAGGGTTTCAGAGGCTCTCAGTTCTCTCTTACACTTGTCAATAATGAATATAAAACTAAAACATAGCTTCATTATTATTTGCTGCCCTTTAATTAACTATTCGATTAATCGGCTCAGTTGCTCTGCAAGTATAAAATCTCGGAAAGGCCTACCGACTTTTTTATGTTTACTTTTCCATATTATAAACTTTCTTTTCCAGTGAATTATTTTTCGTTATTTTGTATGTAAAAAAACTTAGTACTGCCTTTTAAAATAAATCGATGCCCAGGTAAGAGACCGGGGCCGGCTTGCTGGAATCAGTGTCTCAGCTTAGACTGGGTGAAGGAAAGCACTGTAAAGGCTGGGACGCGCGAGCGTCTTGAGTCGAGGTTTGAGTCCCGTTCAGCTCGTACGCTGGCTTTGACAGTGCTTTCTTTACCCCCGTCTCAGTTGAGACGATGTTTCTAGAAAGACAGCCCAGGCGTTTACTATTGTTTTGTTCGTCCGACTTGTCCTTACTCAGAGCTCGATTGATCTAGATTAAAATAATTATAGTGGTTTAAAAAATCAATGAAGTAGTACGAAGGTTACTTTATAAATTGTTTAACTCTACTCTTGCAACATCATGGCGTCACTCAACCTTTCATCTAGCTTTAAGAAGTCGAGAATTACAATCTCGCCATTTACGTTAACACCAATATTTCTACGTTGATTAAAAAAAAAAAAAACGTTCTTAAGATTTACGGTATTTGCGGCACGGAAATATGTAGCTATTAATGTACTGATATCGCCTCCATAATATTCACAATTTATAAATGCAACCACTGGCCTCCCTCTTCAGCTCACCAGTGTCAAACGCACTACTAAATTAACAGTTCAATAAATACCCCGGTATACGTAACAACATGACAGTTGAACAGAACTTGATGCTTGAATCAATCAAGAGTTTAAAATAAATCGCGCACATAAAATAGCTTCTCGTGTAAAGACAACTACACTCGCAGAGCGCGGTGACATAACTGACACTCCACTCGCACCCAACAAGCCGAACCTTGTCAAATAAGGACTATACAACGCTCTGTGGTATTCGGCTTGGAAATACCGGGAGGACTTTTTACTACAGCACACATCTACCGCGAAGAAGACAGCCATATTTTAACACACACAAAAAAAAGTAAATCAAAATGACTACGAACACAAAACTAATCAATCAGAACGTCTCTCACGGTCTATTAGGATAAAAAGCACTTGCAAATAGCGCTGTACAGGGCCTTTCGGGCCGGTCGCTCTGGATTACACGTTGAACTCGTCGCAGATTCCTGGCACAGAGTTCGATACGGTTCAAACTCATCGGATAGGGACAAAACGTACATTGCGTAGCAAGAGTACCTATCCGCAATGGCCAGGAGGACTTCTCCTTGTCACTCACATGGAAGAGAAGGCGGTCCGTCGTGTCTTCGGTCCGTCGAAGCTAGTAGTCACATGTATGCCCACAACAAAGGAAGATCACCGGTGTGTAGGCGCTGCCGAAAGAATATCCATGGTCTTGGCAATCCGCATGTTGAAGATCGTACTTGGCACTAAGGCGAAATGCGCTGCTTGTGATCGGAACTCTCGAACTAGATTTACCACATTTACCACAGAAGCGAAATCTACAGCAGGCCCGCAGGCCGCATCACACGCGAAACTAGGTCCGGTCTTCGCAGGCATTCCGGGTTTGTCAACGACTAATGCGTCATCCGTCAAGCCACGTGATAACGCTTCTACCGCGCCTTCAGCTTAGGGAGAGGGAGAAAAAGAGAGAAAGAAAAGAAAGAAAGCAGCCCAGAACGGGGGGTGCGCTTACAAAGGCTAATCTTCAGGCCCATCTCAACAATGAACCCTACCAGAGGATTTGTCACTTGTACTCAAGGTTGATAGTGCAGTGGATGTTATGCGTGGCCTTGGGCTTTTAGTCAGGTTCCGTGCTCTGCCTTATCACCAGCTTCGAGACTGTAGTCACGTGACCCTAACCGGAGACACGATTGGCCTAAAACACGCATAGCGTCTACCCTGCTGCCTATACTGATTGAACAGGACAGCTCTTTGAAGGCCAGCTTTTGAATTTCTAGAGGCTGTCCAGCCCAAAAGTGATTCTAAACGGGGCAAGTTTGAAGACACTATGTTTTACGTCGTATAACTCACAATAAAATTTAGAATGAAGAAATAAGCGCGACTATATTTTGCGCTCGATGTCCACAAATAAATAAATAAATATGCATATATATATTTTTTTATCAATAAATTTAAAATTATTTGTACACTGTTAGGTTCACGTTTTTAAACTTCAATTTTTTTTTTTACGAAAAAGTTACACATAAAATACACCACGGAAAGCACATCGTCCGACTTTCGACGCGCGATGAAACGCCGACGCTCACTGACAGAAGCTTGCGATGCTGCGCGAACAATTTCGGAAAGATGCTGCGTAGGATACGCCGGGCGCAACGGCTTCGCGACCGTTCGAAGGGCAAAGGATTCGCGACGTCATAGTAGCGTCTTCCAACTTCAGTGAGCTAACGGGGCTCGAGAGAACCACGCTCACATTTCCGCAGAGCGAGCGCGGCCGGCCAGATGGAGGCGCAGTATGCTCTCGCGTCACGATTGCTACGTCGTTGCTCTGCCTACACTGATTACATGTGCACTGGCAGTCGAAGCAGCCCTCCCGAGACTTAATTCGAGTCCAATAGACAACTTTCTAGCGCGATAGACTCACGTAAAAGTGAGAGTAGAAGTCGCTTTGGTTGGCGGCGTAAGCGGCGGCTTTATCTTTGTTGACACCTGCGTCAACAATGACAAATATGGACAGAAACATTAAATATAAAAATTAAAGCACGCAGAAAGAAATACAAACATGGCAGGGGCACGGGCAAAGTAGGAGACGTTAACGCTACGGAATGCATATACATACAAAATACACTGGAAAAGACAAAAATAATTAAATCTAAAAAACGGAATTAAGTTTTCAACGCCGAGGTATGGCAATGCGAAGGGAGAGCAGCAGGCAAAAAAACTGCCATAGTCCTATGGCAGGTAAGGACGTATTTGTGATCGCGGTTATAAAGCACCGGCGACGTACGCCCCATGAAGTTGAGTAAATAAAATTCTCGCCCCGAGCGAGCGCGTGAATGACTCTTTTTTTACTTTCCTACCTCTGCAGTGCAAAAAAAGGGTCGCGGGTTTATAGCTTAGGCGACACAAATATCGATAAGCCTTTGGCTATTGCAGTGCAATATTGACCAGCCTATACCATGACATCACCAATATTGGAAAACTCTTGGCTTTGACAGTTTAATATTAACCAGCTTAAGCCAGCGTATATTAAATATCGGAAAGCCATTGGCTCTGACAGTCCAATATTGTACAGGTTATGCCGGCGTATATCCAATATTCGAAAGCTATTGGCCTTGACAGTCCAATATTGGACAGCTTTTCCGGCGTATAGCCAATATCAGAAAGCCAATGGCTCCGACAGTCCAATATTGGACAGCTTATGCCGGCGTGTATCCAATATTGGAAAGCTATTGGCTTTGACAGTCCAATGTTGACCAGCCTGTGCCAAAGTATCACCAATATTGGAAAACCACTGGCTTTGATAGTCCATTATTGTCCAATGTGATTCCAATATTGGGAAACATATGGCTCGTTGGGCCACTGTTGGTCCATTCTTTGCCACATCAAATCCAATGTTGGCCCAATACGGTGTGCTGCCTGGGGAGCGTGGAGCTTGTTTTCTTTTTTTTTACCTTTTTTTAAACGATAGCAAAGCACGTCGGGAATTAGAGCTCTTCCGTTTTTTGCCAAGCTAGCACTGTTCGTGCGTTTTCAAATCAACAAGACAAGGTGTGTTCGGTCTAAAAACAGATCCTTTACGGTTTATATCTAGTTAATCACTAAAAAAAGAAACAGAAAAGTAAAAATATTTTTTTTTAACAAAATAATTATTCTTGTTTTTTAGCCTATTTCTAGCTTGATGCAAACCGCCAAATGTTGAGCTAAAAAGAGGTGTTCTTTTTACGTATACATTTTTAAAGGCTGTACCTAATATAAAATTTAGAAAAAAAACGCGCAAAGTTTAAAAATGTTGCCTTTTGTTTAATTGTGAAAATATTTTTTTTTGTATATGTCCATCACGTTCTGTCCCCACACTGTGGAAGGAACGATAATTATTGCATATGTTAGAAGACTATGCTAGTGAACTACAAAGCGGACGTCGCTACATATATTAAGTAAAAACAAGTGAGAAAAGTAGAGTGTGTTCTTTGAACACCCGACTTCCATCAGGCGCTCCATGCCTTCCGCCGTGCTTGGTCTGCGCGCGTGTGCTCGAGGTACACAAGACCGCAAAGCATTGTAGAAGCTAGACAGCTCGCTCTGGAGGCAGAACCACTGCGTTGCTTTCGCCCTTTTCTCCTTCTCAATGACTATACTCTGATATGCAAAGGAGACGAAGAAAGCAGGGGGCAGTGCTGCCGTCCGCGTCTTGATAAGAACAATCTCACGACCCACGTTCACTTTTTTGCGAACGGTGGTTTCAGGGAACATTCATTCATTCATAGAAACTGATACTGCATTTGCCAAGGAGCTTGAAGTCATGTTTTAGGCTAATTTCGTTATATTTTTGTATCTTGCATTAAAAAATAAGACAGCCATCACAAAGGGGGGATGGCGCCAATCTAGTCGTCTTTCACCTGATATTACACTCGCGTCGCCGAGCGGGCGCATGCGGTGCCGTGTGGTCAACGTGCTTGGCTTTCGCGCGGAGGCCCTAGGCTCGATTCCTGGGATTGGACGCTACTTTTATTTATTCTCCCCATTTAGAGTTCTCATAAGTTCGAGAACCTTATCGTCTTATTGAGATACGACTGTTCAACGCGCCGAACGTCCTATAGTCGAATATTCCAGAATCCAACGTGGCTACATAAGTCTTACCACCAACGATCGATCCTGCTGTTTCGCCGACATCGACGGCTGCGACGCTAACCTTCTTCTATTTTGTTTTGGGCACAAGTTCGACCCGTTAAAACGTTTTGTTTCTCGAGCTATTAGCTGCCTCATCATTTGCCATTCGTGACATTATCTCCCTAGACTTTTATACAAATAAGTAATTTGCGACTAGAAAATTGATGGATATCCAATTGCACAAAATAAAAGCTTTATAAATAATGCTTAATTTTGTTTTCAACGTGTTTTTCATAAATAGTTTTTTTTTTTTTTTTATAGAACATCTTGAGTCGCGCTCCGGCTCAAAGACCCTACGAGACTACGTGCGCTCAATGGGTCTGAATTAGGCCAATGGTGGAAACTAACTTTTCTTGCGTATAAGGAGCAATACTTTTTTCGAACTTCGCGTGTATTTTGTCTTAGTTACAAGCTACAAACAGCTGTAGATCATGCATTTTTTTGTTAAAAACATTTGGTTTTTGTTGTGAAAACCGTGTATTTTCAAACATTTTCAATACTGAAAAGGGCTCAAATGCAGAAAGTATTTTTTTCGCTTTAAAATTTAGTAATCGTTAGTAACTGTGCTCGTTTGTTGTGTAAATTTCAGACGATATATTACATTCATTTATATATTTTAGACCGACCACTAGTTATAGCTTTAATTATTGAATACTGATAATTTTGCTCAATGTTTACTATTATGAGTAAATTTTTAGGGAACGCAATACCTTTTTTATTATCGACATTTTTTAAACATACTTTGTGTGCCTACCTACACACACACAAGTTTTAAGTCATTGCAAAAGCCTGTTTTTGAAAACGAAAGGTGAATATTAGCTTTTTATAGCAATCTTAACGCATCTGTACCTTTAGGGCACTCGGAAATGCGTGACAAAACTTATTTGATATTTTAGAAAAATACATCGTCCAACAAAACTAGGTGTCCACTTCGCAGTCCCGTATCGAGCTTTTGCGAAAAATAAAATTGTATTTCACCGTTTTGAACTGCTTAAGCAAAATCCAAGGTGTCTTTAAAAAAATCGAAGTGAGAGCTACAATATTTTGGGAAATGTACTTTTACATCATCCATAACAAGATAACAAGCAGAATTTTTTCAGACCGAATCTGAGAGGACGCAATTTAGGCTAGGATATCCAAATTTATAGACGTAAACAGGCTTCATCTTGCGAAGGTTCGTCGCATGCACAAAGTATTTTGACCAGGTTAATGAACGCTCCCTAATCAATATAGTCACCAATGTTCCTTGCTTTAAAACGATAGGGGCAAAGACGATGCTACATGTGATTAGGGGAGCAGTCTTGACGCAGTTGATGCAGGTGTTTGTGTTGACTAAAATGTTCGGTGTTTTGCTAGTCGGCGACGGAGTTATGTGCAAATAATAACCACTTGACTCTGCAGATTCCCCACAAAGCCGAGGAAAGTACACCTACAAGGACAAGCCTGCCTTGGACAAGCCATCGTCTGCTCCAGAAACGAGGAGGGAAGCAACCGGTCACAGCAAGTGACAGCGACAGCACCCACGCCAACGACAGAGGCGGAACCAAGGACACGATCACAAAAGAGGCACACGCGGCATCGGCAGCGGCAGTCGGCGACGGAGTCTGCAGGGAGGAACATTTTTATTATCTAATTTAAACACTCAACTCCGGTCGCCGACTGCCGACTGTTGATTGCCCATTACTGACTACCGATTGAAGTGTTACTGAAATACCGAAAGACGGCGATATCGATGACTTATGCTTGCACTGTAAAACTTCCATAGAAGAAGAAGAAAGTGTATTAGAATGTAATGAATGTCACTTTAAGTACCACTTAGGACCCTTCTCATGAGTAACCGAAATCGCCCTTTGACGGAAGAAGCCAGGATTTAAAGAATTATGGAAATGTCAAACATATAAGGGGGCAAGATTAAGAATTCGGACCACACCTGAAGACGGACAGCCCAGTGACGAAAAGCTGGATGTGCAGCAACAGCTCACTCAGATAATGAGTATCTTTAGCGTGCTCGCACCACTCAAACAACAAGTCGATGAGTTAGTTACAATGAAACAAACAGTGATGGACATAGAGAAGTCTGTGCAATCAGTGTCAGACAGCTATGATGAGCTGCTTAAGAAAGTAAAAGACCACGACAGCGAGATCAAAGATCTAAAAAAGAGGGTCAGTGAACCTGAAAACGAGGAAAGGAATGACGAAACGAATCAACTAAAAAAAGAGATAAGCAACGTGGAACAATACGGACTTAGAAATAACCTCGAAGTACATGGACTGGCCGAATCTCTAAACGAAAACCTACTGAAAACCGCGCGGTGCATCATGGGTAAATTTCCCCGCTAAATTTAGAAGAAAAATTTCTCCGCTAAATTTAGCGGAAAAATTTCCCGCTAAATTTAGCGGAAAATTTTACCCGCTAAATTTAGCGGAAAATTTCCCCCGCTAAATCTAGCGGAAAAGTTTACCCGCCAAATCTAGCGGAAAATTTTCCCCGCTAAATCTAGCGAAAAAGTTTACCCGCTAAATCTAGCGGAAAATTTAGCGAAAAAAATTTCTCGATAAATTTAGCGGGAAATTTTCCCCGCTAAATCTAGCGGAAAAATTTTCCGCCTAAATCTAGCGGATAATTTTCCCAGCTAAATCTAGCGGATAATTTTCCCCACTAAATCTAGCGGAAAATTTTCACCGCTAAATCTAGCGGAACATTTTCCCCTAAATGCGGGAGGGCAGGAGAGCAGGAGGGGCCTTGCCCCCTCTAAGTACCTTCCCCATCTCCTCCTCAAGAGCTACGCTCTAATTCGGCGTTACAGGGAGTTGTAAACGGCTTTCATTTTTCGTACTGCATGTATGAGTTGACTTTGTATAAATATCTTTGAATATTTGAACAATATTATAGTATAGAATTTCTGGGTTCTGTTCTTTGGCGACAACGTTCCAGCGAATTTCTTGGATATATGTATCGACTATCTTATTTATGAATGAGCCTTCAATAGTTTTTTAATGTTTTGAATAAGATCTGCAATAGTACTGCCCCAAAACAATGGTCAGCCACTTTTTCAGAAATTACTTGCCCTTCGGGTTTCCCTTCCGTAGACCGCACGTGTATATGATCTATGCATGACTGTGTTAGTTTCTCGCCTAATATCTCTTCTCTTGTGAATTCATATATCATTAACTCCAGTTGGGCTTGTGCCATATCATCTAGGTAATTGTTTATCATTAAACTAGGTTTTGTGATTTTTAGATTAATATCCCCTGCAACAATTAAGTCTGTCTTTGTTGTCGTTTAGCCATTTATTGATATCATCTAAAAATGTGTTTACATTTCGCTGAGGTGCTCGATATAATCCTAATATAGAAGTTTTCTTTCTGTGGTATTCAATTTCAATGTGTAGTGCCTCCATTGAGCAAAAGTTTACTTTCTCGTGTTCGGTTATTTTCCATTTTTGATTTATCGTGATATTGACACCTCCTCCTCTCTTCCCGTCTCTTTTATGCGAAAACGTTCCAACATTATCTAGAGAGAACAAGGTGTCTTCATCAAATGTAATATTTGTTTCTGATAATACAATTACGTCTATATTGTCCAGATAAGGGTATATCAAAGTGCTTATTTCCTTAAATTGTTTTTTAAGACTGCGTACATTGGTGTGCAAAAGAACAGAGCAGAACTCGTTAACAGTAGCGTTTATTCTATCCCACCACTTTTCAAAAGAAGGACACGTATGTTTCCTTTCCGTGTCTAATACGGTGAATGTACTTCCCTATTTAATATTTAAAAGGTCACTTTCATGCTCGAGTCGGGTCGCCTTCTCGTTTTCGCACATACGAGCATCCTTCTTTATGCCAGATAAACTTGTACCCGAGGTGTTTTGCTTTTGTTTTGACATCAAAGAACAACTTTCGGTTTGAAGTGGTCAAGTTTTCTTCTAGATGGACGTTATCCACTTCTGCGCCACTCCTCAGTTTCTGTTTATTTTACAGCCACGCATCTCGATCGTTTCGGTTGATAAATCGTACTATCATTATGGGTGTTTTCTTTGTTTTAGGGGGCATGCGGTAAACTGCTTCTACGTTATCTGTGGTTAGTCTGGACACTTCTATCTGGTCGGCGAGTTTGTTCAGCTTTTCTAGTAGGTTTTCGTTTAGAGATTAGAAATTTTTCCGCTAAATTTAGCGGGGAAATTTACCCATGATGCACCGCGCGGTTACGCCGACGCCGACGCCGACGGCGACGGCGACGGCCACGCCGACGCCGCTCAAGCCGGAAACGGGCGCCTAATAGCTGCGCTCTAAAAACGTAAACAACAGAATCAATGGGTAACTAAAGAAATTGATGACCTGATCAAAGAAAAAAAGAAAGTTTGGCAACTACAGAAAAGATTTAATATTTAAAAGAAGTACAAAGAAAATTACAGAATAATTAGGAATAAAGTTACAGCATTATAAGATTAACAAAAAGAAATTATTACTGGAATAAATTCTCTGAGACAAAAGATACAACCGAATGCTGGTCCTTGGTAAACCAACTGTTACACCGAAAAACAAAAAAAAAAAACGATTGAAGACACTATTCAAACAAACTTCGGTCCTGAACACGACTTAGAGGTACTAGCAAATAGTTTTAATACAGAATATGTGCAGTCAATTGAAACTTTATGCTGTACGACAACGGAAAGACAACCAAATCAAATAAGAAATAATGATTCAATATTTTTCCCCGATACGGATGACGATGATCTACTCAAAATTGTAAAACAATTAAAGACTAATCAAGCAACAGAGTTTGATCAAATTAGGGCTAGAGATATTAAATACCATGTCACTATAATGAAACCTGCATTATTACAGTTGTACAATCGTATATTCTCAAGCGGCATAATCCCCAAAAAAGCTTAAAATATCCGTCGTTCGGCCTAAATACAAGAAAGGTGAGAAAAATAAATTCCTAAATTATTGACCAGTTTGCATCCTTTCTGTGGTAAATTATATAATGGAAAAATATATTAATGAAGTACTTAGGTGCTATATCGCTAAGTATAACCTATTAACTAACACGCAGTATGGATTTAGGGAACATATAGGAACCAGTGACCTTCTAAAATACTTTTTTGTCTATGTAAATGAAAACATGGACTCCGGTAATAATGTTTAGAAGCTTTATTCATAGATTTTACCAGAGCTTTCGAAAAAATAAATCATGATATATTAATGGATAAACTATATAGTATTGGGATTCGAGGGAACACATATGATTTATTCCGAAATGATCTTACTGATCGGTTTCAGTTAGTACGTTTAGGCTCAAAATATAGCAAGGAAATTAAAGTAAAACAAGGAGTACCACAAGGTACAGTTCTCGGTCCACTACTTTTTAATATATATGTTAACGAGGTAGCACAGGTTAGCTTAAAAAGTAAGCTCCTTCAATTTGCAGATGACACGGTAATTGTATACGCACATAGAAATTACGAAGTAGCGGCAGGTACTATACAAGATGATATACATAACATTATGCAATGGTACCGTAAAAACCAAATAATCGTAAACGTTCCTAAAACGCAAGTAATATGCTTTAGAGATCCAAGAAAAAAAATATCTTAAATGAATTTCCAATAAATATGCATGATCAGAACTGCGACAACTGCTCGTTCATCCCGCTAAACTACGCTGATAATGTAAAATACCTGGGTATGCACATAGACAAACATGTTAAATGGGATATTCGCATAGACCATGTTTGTAAAACATTAAGAGTATTAATGGCACATATGTACAATATCCAAGAACTAGTACCGCGATCCATTCTTAAAATGATATACAATGCACTGGATAAATCCGTACTTCAGTAGGAATAACAGTTTACGGGCACTGTGCCAAGTATTTACAACTAAAGATAGAATCGATTAAAAAAAAAGATAGTTAGAAATATTGGTTACCGAAGCGAAGAAACTATTCTCTCAGATTATAAGCGTTAAAACTTAGGAATGTTACGTTTCAGAGATCAAATGAAGTATGATATTAATATAAAACATTTTTCAACAATAAATATAGACGCGAAAATGAAAAAAGAAAGGACGTGAAGACTCAATATAAAATTTGTTGAACCATTTATAAGAACAAGATATGGAGAGGCCACAAGACCTATTACATAACTAAGCTTTAAAATACATTACCGGATGAGCTACTAAAAATAAAATCCCCTAGAATGAAAAAAATAGCAAAAAGGTGGATAATTGAACAGGGAAAAAAAGATCCTTAAAAGGTAATAGGTATAACCGATGAGTATCCCCGAACACGCAGAATATAAAAGGTTATGTTTTCTGTTCTGTTATTAGACTTATCATGTAAGTCGCGAATTCTATTTTCCTTCACGATATAAAAATGCTAATTCAATATGATTGGATGGGTTTTACATGTGTACTCATCAAGTTAGAGGAACTAATATAAGCTGTAAAAGGAGGTGGAACTCTAGTAATATATACTAGTATTGGTATGTTTTGTTTGTTTTTAGTTATCTGTGCAATAAAAAGCAGAGGCTCCTGTCGTGTCCCACGCACAAGCCATTCTTGGCTTATGTGGACTTTATATTGTATTATTTTCAAAGAAAGTAAATAAAGATGGTTTTTGTATTGTATTTTGTATTGAATCTTCATAAGTCTTGAATTGTCTGACGGAAGGGGGGCTTTCGTTGTTTGAGTGGCAAACCACGCAGACGTCTCTGAACAATTGCAACAGCTTCTCTATAGTAGCCAGGCTCTCGGCTGGACGTCCTCTTCACTAGTTACGTTCGTTTTATAGGAGAATAATGAAACTTTGGATATCTTCGCTACTTGGAAGTCGGCGATTGAAAAAAGCTTTTGTTTTCTGATAATAATAGCTAAAGAATCTACATTTTCGCCGTTTTGTAAAGTTATATTTCCCTCACACTTAACGATATTTATTTTAAATTATGTTATAAAAATGTTGTTCAAACGAACACAGTGACCCGTCCGCATGCTCGTGAAACGAAAATTGTAAAACATTCGATTTCCTCTAAAGTAGTCTCGTAAGTTCTTGTCTTAATCTTAGTAGCTTGTCTGTAAATTCTTATAACATCCATACTTCTAACAAGCAATCGTTTCATTGGCCATCGTAATAATGAAAATATGGGTTGAATTATGCCGAGCACTCATTATGTGGTATTAACTTTGAATGATTATTTCTTATGAGTTGACTCAGCCGCAAATGACTCAAACTATAGCGCCTCTGCCAACCCATTTGTATTTAATGTGTTTCGAACAATTAATCTAAAAAAAATTGAACAGTTATGCGTGTAACCGAAACAACGGAAATGACAAAACGAGTGCGACACAAGAACTGAAATTCACTCACATCGGATCAAAAAAATGTCTAGTCGTTGGTGGTTTCTTCGGGGATTTCGCTTAGCAGCGCGTTCAGCAGTTGTCTATTCTGAGTGCAGATGGCTTTTATAAAGAGGGTGTAACCGCTTGTTCTAGTTAAGTGCCGGAAAGCGCCAGCTGCGTAAGAACAAGAGCCGTATGCCTCATGCCTTCGCTGAAATTGGCAATGGCGGCGCAGCCGTTTATTTTTGCTTGTAGAGAGCAAGCTAGGAATCGCAATCTCCCTGCAACTAGAGCGCTGCTGCATCACGCGTGACCCATTTTTTTACATTTTTGAACGAAGTACCTGATTCGTAACTTTTGGTCTTGCCCTGAACTATTCGATAACAAGTTGTTGAACTAAAACAATAGTGGGTAATTATGCCAACACACTATGTTTTAGATGATGCTGTTTTACTCACAACCCTAGGTTCACAACCTGAGGGCTTATATAAATACTGAAGTTTATCTTAATAGTCAGGTAACAAACTATTGCCAATTGTGTTCCCCCAGCTTTTTGTGTCATCTGTAACGCGCATTTGAACTACAAACACCAAGATACAGGAATAGACGACACGCAAGAAATAATCGCATCGTTTGCACTGATATGTATATATAGCAGTCGCAAAACACCAATGTAAATCACGGAGATTTGATTGGTATTTTTATCTTGTCCAAAACTACCTCAGCTTCACTTTAAACAATTTGATCTACTGAGGCAACTACAGCATTTAGGGCATCTGAAATTCCTTTGAAATCTAATAAAATATGCTTTACAATAGATCATACATACTTCGCCTCATGGCAACTGAATATGGGCATTATTGCCAAGCGGCCTTTCAGCACAACGGAGTTTGTGAAACTTCCGTAGCTCCTTAGCTGCATTTCGTTTGTAGTGCGCACAGGTTAACTTCAACGCCAAATAAAACGCATCTAATATAGTCAATTTAAAAATAGTATATTTTCACACCCCTATACACTAGCAAGGTACATTTGTGCGTGTGTCGAAATATGTATTTTGGGAGATGAAGAAGCTTTCGAAATATTCGTGATTACTATAAAAGTTTTATATTTATTTATACTGCACGGTTGCTTCATTTGTAATGACGAAATTTGCCGGGAGAAGGGTCTTCGGATTTTATTAGGCAATTGTATGTGGTAGCGCTATCTCTCCGATTTACAAAACCGTCCTTCAGAAAATTAGAGCCGAAAAGTTTCACAGAAAGCAAAATACGAATTACAAGAAAACTAAATGTGTAAAAAACTCAATTTGATTTTTTTACCAAGTTCTGACGCCATTTGAAGACTGTTGGCTTTTGTTTGTTGACGAGAGTTGCCAACGGGCAACACACCACGAAAAAGAAAAGTTACTGTTTGTTTAATATTTTTTTGTTTTATTGCGTTTTTTTGTATCTGATTGTCTGGTCCTGAAGATCTGAACTACAATGCAATCGAGTAAAAAGATACGTAAACAGTTAGCGCGAAAAATAAAGTTGGGCGCGCAAATACGCGTCAACCAGAAACGGCAGAACGGTGAAAAATAAGGATAAGGTTATTTCTCTTGCCACGAATATTTTTTGATGGGTGACCATTTTGCTTGAGGCTATCGTATGCGCATATATTAATCACATTTTATAGTGACCCAAACAGTTTACACAAGGGAGCCTTTTTTTTTGGAATTTTGCCTGGTGTTTCCCACAGGCAACAAAGCTATTACTTGCAAATTTACGTTAAGCTTTTCTTTTTACTTTGGCTATGTTATTTTATTTGATCTTGTTAAAATATATTACCTTAAAAAACTATGTTTTAAGCACGTTTTGAATATCTCGTCAGAAAAGGGTTAAGTAGCAAATTTTTTTAACGCTGCAGAGAATGTTACGGGATATTTATTTCTAAATTAAACAGTGCATTTTAGGTTTTATAGTTATTTTTGTATAAAACACCGAACATTCTACTTGGAGGAATTTTGCCGCCAAATCGAATTACCTTAGTAATCAAACCAATGAAGATAATGGCATGAAACAAGAATCAATGCCGAGCCTTTATCATGCGATGTCGGTGGCGTAATTTATATCCTGGCATGGTTTACGAAAGAAAACATTGTCTAGCTCCAAGCTTGTTACAAATATAAAAGTTTAAAAAAGTAAATTCAATGAAAAAACAATAATTTTTTTTTTGATAGCCCATGAGGTCTAGAATTACTCGATATAGGTTTTGGGTATCAGAGTTTTGCAGTATTTTAGAGACAACCAGTTAACTGTTCCAATTTTCGGCCTGTCGATCAATCGTCATTTCCCCTATGATGGCTTCACGGTAATCCAGTGGCGGCCTCAATAACAACAGATGTTTTGAGAGCTATTTTACCAGAATTTATTTGCTTTTATATATGCTCACAGCCGTCGTGAAGGGTAAACAAAACAAGACAGAACCTTTCGCAGGACAAAATATGAAATCTTTTCATCTCGCGCGGCGCCATCTCTCGTGCACCGCGAATACCACTTCACCATCCAATCCATGAGCCTTGGCACGGTGCCAGCACATCTTTTTGCAACGCATTTTCGTCGATGCTAGAATAGCAACTTCTGGAATATCTGAGCGGCGTTACTGAGGGCTAAAATAAGCCGGTCATCTCAACAGTAAAGCTAACTGCACTCAGACAGGAGCGAGGCAGATATCATGATTTATGCCCGGGCAGGCCAGTGTTCTTACTGGATAAGTCGATAGAGCAGGGTGCGGCTAAGTAAACTTGCAAATGAAGCCTAGTTTATTCGGGATAGCCCGATTTTTGAGAAATATAAAAACCCTTAAATATTATTACGAAAGCCGTTAGGTTAACCCATTTTCGTCGCAGCTAATAAAACTTTGTCAGTCCTAATTTGTAGTCCGGGCTGCCTTTCTGAAAGAGCTGGTATGCTTCACGGATAGAGCTCGTCATGTGACGATTGACGAAGATATGTTGTTTCCTACCCTCCGTAATGATTACAGCGCCCTTCTTTTTTTGGGAACTGCCCGGAACAGTCGCGATCGTAGTCGGTGTAAATCCGCGTGGCTGAGTGCACGATGTCCTCGTTTATATTAGAGCATTGGTATCGCTCCAGACGTTCCCATACACCAAAACGTTCTCAAATACTCGTTGACTTCTCAGAATATAGCTTGATGTCTCAGAGACTTAACGTGGAACCTCGTTAAAATTGCCACTTGGAGGCACAAGCTTGAGCAGCTGAAATATCCCTCAATGAGACGTTGCCTTGACAAGGCTTCCCTGAGGTTTACCCACCACTCGTCAGAGTTAAGGCATAAGGGTTCATTGCGATCACATGACTAACTCGTTGCAAGGCTATATGCTGTATCCAACCCTTTGCCTGTTTGCGGTACGACCCTTCAATTTTCCGCTGTTTTTCCAGCAAGAGAGTGACGGTGACTTTGGTTTCCGATAGACGGCATTCGTAAGGGAGTTTTCTCAAGCCCTTCGGAATATATTTGTTCGTTAATGTATTAAAGTACTTTATGGTCTTCGATGAAGCTTGCCGGAGACCTTGAAGATGGGCAAAGGATATGCGTCAACAAAGCAGTAGAAGCTTTGAACTGAGGCAGAGTTATCTTCAATAAATCTACGTTGAGGTCGGTGACGGGAAAAAATATCGGTTGCGGTATATCGCTCGCTTATCTCTCAAAGCAGGCGGCACTGTACTTTCTTTTTACGCTGAAAACTGCAGCGATTACTGAAACGTGGATGTAGAAAATTTGAGTGACCCCTTGCTTACAAGTACAAACAAGTGTTTCATTCTTTGACAAAGTGCGGCGTTTTGTTTATTATATTTCTCCCTCAATGTTCAACTCGTTATTGTTTTAGTCTTGACGATTCCGGAAATTCTAATCGCTGAAAAGAATCACGGAAGAGGAGTAAGCTACGTGTTTGTTGGTTTTTTCATTTAAATAGAACTAATGTAAGAAAGAGAGGAAAGATAACTATACTAAAATCACGGGCTAAACGAAGACAGCACACAGTTTTCCAGGGGACGAAGTACGAAATAAGATAGAAGAAAGTGAAAGAGATAGCCACCAACAAATAGTTCATCTTTCGTATGGTACTTCCGTGACATGGCAGGGCTCTTGGCGGCAACTATAGATAATGAAAGTGTTTATAACTGCAGATGCATTGCGACCCTTGCTTAAATTGGCTTACGAGCATTTATGAAACCGGCATGAAAATGTCGAAGGTCTGCCCCGTTCGTCTCCACTAGACAAACTAGACCCAACAGAGCCAGAGACGTTTGGCGCACTGAGGAGTGTCAACCTTGCGGCTCTTTAGTGATAGAACTATGGTTGTGGACGGTGTGCCGCTACATCGCCTTGGTCGTAGGCACAAGGTCAACAAAGCATATATCACGCCGAACCCGAAGAGAATCACCGCTACCGCTTGCGCTTATCAGAAAAGACCTGCGTTTGTGTTACTTCAATGAACGACAAGATGCAATTTACAAGTTGAACGCCGGTGTCCTGTTTGTCGCACAAACGGACAGTTTTTTTTTCTTTTTATATCGAAGACAACTTTTTTTGAAGAAATCAGTCGTCTTTATTTGGCTGTGACGTGCAAGTAAATGTTTATTTTCAATAAAATAGTTTCGACTCCGGCAACATTCTAATACGTTTAGAGCAATATATATTTATTCTTCATTTCTTATAATTATGTCAACAAATTACAAGCAGATAGCCAAGTATCTTGATGAAACTCCGGTGGCCGCTCTAAGATTTATCGGGAAGTTCACGTTATTCCTATCAGCGTCACTCCTCTTTGTGTTTTATAGTATTGGGGCTGGCCAGAAGCCCCCTGCAGCCATAGAATGTTCGGGCAAAATCAGAATGCATGAAAAAAGTGTTTACAATTATTTGTTTTATCTGTAACGGTTTTTGCAATAATATTTAGGGCGTTTTACAAATCTCAGCTAATGGGCCCTCGTTTGAAGTATAGACTGCATGTGCAGGTTTAATTGATCGAACTCTGCTCTAACAATTTACCCAGAAGCACTCGCCTGCCCTAGCTTGAAACTTGATATCTGGCTTACCCCGCTCTGAGCGCAGGTGGCATTACTGTTTATATGACCGGCTTATTTTAGCTCTCAGTAAAGTTCCTCGGATATTTTAGGAGTTGCTATATGCACATAAAACAGCAAATAAATCATAGCATAGCAGCTTGTAAAAACGTCTGTTAATATAAAGGTCGCCTGTCGGGTTTCATTAAAGCCGGCATAGTTTAAAGAGCCCTAGAAAAAGGAAAAAAAAAGATTTTTTTTAACACTGTGGTCGGAACACCCGTGTCAAAAAATACATTTTACGAGAAGAAAAAAAGTTAGAACAATATTGACGTAGAGAGATTTATTTTAAATCCTGATCGCGAAGTCCATGACGTTATTGGTCATTTCGGAATGCCCATCTCGCGCGACCGAAACGCCGATAGAGAACACAAGTGGAAAGGAGGTGACTGCTGACTAAATCGCGTCTCGCGCCGTCTATATTGACTCCGTAAGTCTGACGTCATGGGTCTAAACAAACCGTTGCTAGGGTCGTTGTTATGGACAAATACATGTGGCTAGGTTTCGCTATGAAAACTCGACCGTTCAAAAATCATAAGTAGGATTTAAACTTCTAATAATTACAGATATAGAAAGCTTGAATGTTAATAATGATTCGACAAAAGTGTGCCGGTAATCGCTTGTTTCTGAAATATTTCCGATGCAACTTCCGGTCCTCAAGATGCCAGCAGCAGACGACGAATGCAAGTAGCATGCCGTCTGCCACACGACCGCCGGCCAAGCCGGCGCCGGCGTCGGCGTCTGAATCGTGTGAATAAAGACGATATTCTGATATTGCATTTGTTTCAACTATAATGAGTTTCAGGCACTTACAAGAATTCATATAGTGGGGTGCAATGCAAAATATCGTTTATCGAAATTCCGGGCGTCGACGATCGAGGTGATCGTCTGCTAAAAGATCGCATTGCACCCGTGGGAAAAGCACTTCAGGTGATCGGTTGAGATCCTAAATTTTGTTTGCGGACTCGCGCTATGGGAGGGTGCTTCGTACCTGGTTGTAACCATCGCGTGAAGAAAGATTCTTGCAGTTTCTTCAGATTTCCGCGAGACCCCAAAGCTCGAAAGGACTGGATAAAAACATAAGGTAATTTATTACAGATTGTACTCGCATCGCGGTTCGATGGAGATCTTCACCAAAAGAGCACATCCACGGAATTTGATGTATACCAGGAAAAAAACAAAACAAAAAAAAAACTGCGAAACCGCGATAGACATGCAATTCTTTAATAACCTGACAACCTCAATAATAACAAACGACTTACCTCGACGCCGTACGCTTTGTTTCTCATGCTGGCCTGCACTACACCGGTAATGCACTTCAGGTCGTCGTCGTAACTGATCTGTATGGCGTGGTTTATTTTACGTCATTTTCACCCCTCTGAACTAAGCTGGGTTCTTCACAGAGAAAAACGCACATTGCGGAGACCTCTACAGCCATGGCGATGCACTTGTTTTTGTCGCTCGCTTACCGACGCGATTCAATGAAGACGCCTGCTGCAACAGAGGCCAGCAAATCTATCGTGTCGTCTGCTACCAAAGCAAAGCAGAGTGTAATACTTCAGAAATGGCTTTCATCGTTGCAATACGACACTGAGACGACAAGAAAATCTTCATAAATAGATATCAAGAAGTTAGGTTGCTTACAAAAAATTATTTACTTTCTTGTAAGCAAAAATCTAGCCTCATGTGGAATCTCCATGCATTAGTCCATAGCAACGTCCCTAGCAACGGTTTGTTTGGACCCAGACACCATGTTGTGACGTCATCACTTACGGGGTAAATTGCTCTACAAATTCATTTTTCGCGTAAAATTATTTTTTTTTGACACGCGCGTCCCAAACAGACTGTTAAGAAAAAAACTTTTTTTTTTCTTTTTAAAGGCCCTCTAGTCAAGGATTTACTTACAGACCTAAAACGTTCTGATTTATCTTGTTCTTCCCAAAATAGAACAAAAATAATGCACCCGGCCCCTATATTTATTATTTCTAAACTTTTTCAATTGTTAAGTAAGAAAGGTAAAAGAAAACAAAGAAAATTATAGAATCGATGTAAGATATTGAATAAGTTATATTTGAAACACGTTTGGAGCTAGATAAATATATAGGGTGGTTCAAGTCACCAGGTTCCATCTAAAATGAACCTTAAAAATCGACGCCTGCACGTAGCAATCTAAACTTTTCGTCAAAGATGTATTTCACAGGTCGGTTTTTCTTGTAAAATTTCAAAGCGTAGTTCTCTTTCTGTAAAAAATAGGCCAAGACACTTGCCAAGGTCTACGGCGGGCAGCGACGCAGACGACAGGGGTTCAGTAGCGGGGTGTGTTTGGCGTTCGTATTATTAGATGGCGTCGGGAGCAGCGTCCGAAGGTGCAGCCGACCAGCGAAAGAAAGTAGACGACTAGCAGACGAAATCCGTTGGCAGCAAAAGCGCCGCCGTTATGCAGACGCGTTTTTTTACTTTAAGTTTTGATTTTATTGTTCGCATTTATTTTTTAACCGAA